>JAJIZL010020807.1:277085-346209 GCA_023969395.1 Amblyomma maculatum | reverse complement strand
ATAATAATAATAATAATAATAATAATAATAATAATAATAATAATAATTAATAATAATAATAATTGTTTATTAACAATAATTATTATAATTATTGGCTCCGCATGAACCGCTTGCGCTGCCTCTGGGGGCGGTATACATGCTATAGTCGGAACAGCCCGCTTTTTTCGTCTTATTATAATTAATTGGTTCACAGGAAGGGAAAGGCGTAGTATCTGTCACACTTGCTCTGTGGACACCTGAACCACGCCGTAAGGGAAGGGAAGGTGGGATTGAAAGAGAGAAAGGGGAGCCGTAGTGGAGGGCTACGGAGATATTTCAATCGACCACCTGGGGATCTTGAACGTGCGCTGACATCGCACAGCATACGGACGCCACTTCGTTTCGCCTCCATCGAAACGCAGCCGCCAAGGTCGGGTTCGAACAGTTCGAACCCGGGTACTCCGGCACAGTAGTCGGGAGCCTTGCCACTGCACCACCCCGGCGGGGCCCGCTTTCTTCGTCTCTTTTGTCGTTTTCTCTCTTGCGGAGCCACCGTACCGAGCAAACCCAAATACGCCTCCCGGATCACACGTATGCCTCCCCGATCCTTACATACACAGAACTACTTGAACACGTGGCTGTTTCGCTGTACATTACCACTCTTCCCACCCTGTCTACTCAAGAAGCAGCGATTTACTGCCGCCTGCAAACTAATACCTTTGTTACACCATTTATCCTCTCTTTATTCCCCTGACTGCCCACATTGCGGTGAGCGTGCAACGCTCTATCACATGGTTTGGGCGTGCCAAGTTAGCTTTTCTCTAAATCCACTCCCCCACGCTTCATAGAAGATTGGGAGGCCGCCCTGCAGGACCCCTGCCCGGAGTGCCAGCAATGGCTGGCTCGCTGCGCTGTTACAGCAGCCACGTCCAACGGGACCTTGGACTGAGTGTCCCTCACCGCTGACAAAATAAATAAAGTTAGTTAAACCCGGTAGGTTGCGTACGCAAAGCCGACGTAGCTTCAGTAGCTGTTCTTTTTTCACTTAAGAGAGGCCTACAGACAGATCCAACTTTATACCTAAATGATGCTGAACTGCCAGTAAAAAATGAACATAAATTTTTACTTTTGATAAAAAATTGACATTCCTGCCTCATATAACTAACCTTAAATATAAAGCTTCTAAGTCCCTCAACATACTCAAAGTTCTCTCAAAGAAGCACTGGGGATCCGATCGAACATGCCTTTTACACATTTACCGATCTGTTGTATGCTCCAGTTTAGTTTACGGTTGTATTGTGTATGGCTCTGCGAGGTCATATCTAAAGCGATTAGACCCAATAAATAACCTCGGCTTACGTTTTTCTAGTGGTGCATACAGAGCATCCCCCATTTAAAGCATCTATGTAGAAACAAATGAACCACCCCTTGCCGACAGGAGGAGCATGCTTACATATGCATACATACTCAGGATAAGATCGTTACCAAAACATCTCTGTTTCCCCTTAGTTACCAAGTGCTCTTCCAGAACACTGTTCATAAAAAAAAAAAAAAAAAAAAACACATTCTATCAGGTCTTTACTACTCCGCTTCGAAGAAATATGCCAAGATTTAGGAATACTGGATGCACTTTCAATTGTAGCCCAGAGACAGTATCCATTTCCGCCCTGCTACAACCTTCCCTCTACATGTGACCTCATACTGACAGCCTTCCGAAAAAATTAAACAGCACACGAACACATATTACAAGAATACCTAGCACTACGAGAGAAGTATATGAACTTCACCGAATTTTTTACAGATGGATCAAAAACAGCAAATTATGTTGAATGTGCTGTTGTGCAAGGAAACAGAGAAAAAGTAAGGCTACCTAACAGTGCCTCAATATTTACTGCAGAATGTGACGCTGTCTATGTAGCTGTAAATAAAATTATGCAACAGAACTGTGAAAAGAGTATAATCTATACCGATTCTTTAAGTGTGCTTACGGCATTACATTCTAAAAATGCAGTTGAGCCTATAGTAGGAAACATCATTCACGGCATAGAAAAAATCACAACGCAAGGCCAAACCATAATATTTTGCTGGGTTCTTAGCCATGTCGGAATAGATGGTAACGAAATAGCCGACTCATGTGCTGCACAAGCTCGAACTAAGGAAATAAAGAAAATACCAATCCCCTACAAAGATTGTATCAGGTTAGTACAAAGAAGCCTGATAGATAAATGGCAGAAAAAATGGAATAATGAAGAGCAAAATAAGCTACACACAGTAAAACCCATAGTAGGAGAATGGAAATCATGTACACAGAAGAAACGCTTCAGTGAGGTGATTTTGTGCCGTCTTCAAATTGGACATATAAACTTGGCACAAAATTTCTTACCGAGAAAAGAGCAAAAATCATTATGCGAAAAATATGGAGGTGAGTTCACTGTGAACCACATTTTGATCTCGTGCACAGAACTTGAACAGCTAAGGAAAATATATTTTACTTCATTCTATAATGAACGCATCCCATTCCACCCCTGTTTACTATTAGGAGACAACCCACTTGTTGAAATTTCATCTGTTTTCAGTTTTCTTAAAGAGTTAGGGATTCTACATCAGCTGTAATTTTCTAAACACCTTTCATTTTCACTCATAAAAAAAGAAGCTTAGCAACCTAGTGTTTGGCGCATGGTGACCTTACTTGCCTATGTGCCAAAAAACCAACATAACAACAACAACAACAACAACAACAACAACAACAACAACAACAACATCCTGTTATTTCTTCTTCTTTTCTCTTTTCCTTCTTTCTCTTCTTCTCTAAAGGCCAAAGGTCAAACGTGGCCACCAGCCGGGCTTACGCGACGGGCTGAAAACTCGCGTAGTATTGCTTACACAATAATAAAGATGTTCAGTCCTCTTCTACCCCGACCCTCATCCTAATCTCTCAGTACGGAAGGCTCACGTCCTTCGGCAGATACAGCTGAATACGCTCATAATCCCTGCGCGGCTATACCTGTACAAACTCCGCCACGATCCTTCATGCCCCAACTGCCTTCCCGTTATGCTAAACTTTCTCATCGCCTATTTTCCTGCTCCGTTGCAGTGCAATCGGGTCTCTTTCTCACCCCTTCTCATAATATCTAGACCTGGGTGGACTGGCTTGGGGCCGAGGGTGATGAAGAACAACGCCTGCTCGTCCAGCAGGCCATCGATGTATTAGGCGCGCTTCACTGAAGTCTTCGACTACTGTAAGGAAGTAACTTTACGTAATGTAGTCGAGTTTTGGCAGCAGTGTATTGAAATCTCTTAATTCGACCCACGATAATTTGAATTGTCGGATAATTCTAACTGCAGTACAGTCCGGCCAAGCTCCACATAAGCGCTTCTGCCGCCAGGCTGGGCCGGTTGGGGGTGAAAACTAGGCTTAGCGCCCATAGGAATACATGGACCCGAAAAATTTCGAAGCAATTTGCTAATTTCACGGCGCACCTAAGATCTCGTTATTAGGTACAGAGCAACCATGAACATCCTAGAACAGATCGTGAAAGTATAAAATCTCATTAACGAGGCGAAGTATTTTTAAAATACCGCGAAACGTATGCAGGTGCGCGTTGGGAGGGCGACCCATAGAAACACAGGTAAACACAACTTACCGCAACATTTTACTCGGTTCAGCAGCGTTGAACCCTTCTCATTTTTTGGTGAACGTCTTGTATCACGACCCGACATCATGTTGCATGGCACACTACATTTCCTTGCAAGTACTGCAAGTCTGATGACTTGCGGGACCGTTCACAGCACGATAAACTGACCGTGCACAGTTGCAGACGGCAATGCGCCACCGGCGCTGTCGCTAGCAGACGCTCCGGAGCTGAAGGCGGCCGCGGTGGGTATCGCCAGCTGCGCTGTCGTCTGCTGCAACGCGCGACTCTCGTTCGGTCCGTATTGTCGTACGGCGTTTGACAACTGCCTTTTAAATGTAATTCTCTCTAGGATGTATCATTTGAGGGACAGTATTATCAAGCTAATTTACTCCATGCGGCAGCATATCAGACTGTAAACAAAACTACGTGATTCGCTACATGAGCATTTGGGGGTGTCTGGATTCCCAACATAGATTATTCGGGGAGTTTTAAAAGCAGACCGCCTCCACAATGACGCAGCATACTTCTTCAAAGCGCTGGCCAATGTTTAACGACCGGCCACCATTTCTGGTGCTCTGCGAAACGAGAAAAATGTTGCGGTAAGTTGCGTTTACTTGTGTTTTTATGGGCCGCCCTCACTTCGCCTCAGTCATGAGATTTCATACTTTCACGATCTGTTATAGGATGTTCGTGGTTACTCTGCACCGAATAATGACATCATAGGTGTCTCGTGAAATTAAATAAACTGCTTAGAAATATTTCGGTTCCATGTATTCCTATGGGCGCTAACCCTATTTTTCACCCCCAGTCGGCTGCGACGCCGCGAGCGCCCCCTTTGTTTGTAAACACTGTGTTGGTTTATACAATAGCTCGCTGATTGGAACGTGAGGTGATTTAATAATAATTGGTTCAGAGGAAGGGAAAGGCGCAGTATATGTCACACTTGTTCGCCATGGACATATCAAACCACGCGCCACCGCATCTGCCAGAGAAACGCCCCACGATAGGGCAGCACGCGGCTGCGCGCTTTCGATCGAAAAAAGAGAAGATAAAACCAGGTAATACCATGGAAGATTGGGTATGGGTAAAGTCAAACCGGCGCCATGATTGACGCGCTCGCCTGCTCTTTGTTCTACGTGACCTCAGACAATTGCAACTCAATGCTCGTTAATTCGACCCCCGCTAATTCGGTGTCTCGTATCAGTTACGTCGCGTCCAGGCACGAGTCGACTGTAAGCGACCGTCAAAATAACCCTCCTCGAACCTGAATTCTACTGATCGAATTGCCCCCCATGCTGCGAAGTGAAAAAGCGTCTATGATGCGCGCGCCAAGGGTAAGGAAAGCGTGACAAAACGCTATAATAGGTAAGCTACTTAGTTTCGGTTTCGCTATTCTGAGCTTCGCGTCAGCTTTCAGCTGCTCATTAGCCAGATAACTGATCGCAGTCAGCTGGCGGCGCTTCGATCAATCGCTTTTAAGAACGACGATAGGGTAATCTCCGCAAATCAGGAAGCAACACAAGGTAGCAGAATACAAAGCACCTTAGAACTGACCAATCTAAACTGGAAAAAGGCAGAAAAAAATATTCCTAAAAGCACATCTACAGGAATAGATGGAATTCCGATCAAGCTGATTAATTAACTCGGTCCAAAAAGTAAGGAAACGTTGTTAAAAGCTTTGGAAACAGTCATAACGAATAAGCAAATTCCGGACAGCTGGCGGCAGAGTAAAATGAATTTGATTTATAAAGGGAAAGGATGCACATAAAATCCTACAGGCCGATTACCATAACATCTTTAATGTACAGGTTAGCCATGCAGGCGGTGAAATTAAAGGTGCAAGCATGGATTGAAAGTAACAAGATACTCGGAGAACTTCAGAACGGCTTTAGAAATTGTAGGCACTTAGATGATAGCCTGTTCGTGCTTACCCAATGCATTGAAATATCTAGAGTGGGAAATACCTTTGTATTTGGCCTTCCTGGACATAAACGGGGCGTACGACAACGTAAGCAGGGAACTCCTGTGGAACATATTAAAAGAAGAAGGTATCGGTTATGAGATAATAGAGTTCCTACAGGAAATATACCGGGATAACAAAGTAGAAATTACGTGGGAAGGGATAAGAAGTACGGAGGACGTCAAAGTATGCAAAGGATTAAGACAAGGCTGTCCTCTATCACCGGTGCTGTTCATGCTTTATATGATAAACCTGGAACGGAGGATACAAGACAGTAACCTAGGTTTTAACCTGTCATATAGATTAGGTGGAAAAGCGGTAGAGCAGCGCCTCCCCGGTTTGATGTATGCAGACGATATTGTGCTGCTAGCTGAGAGTCTGGAAGAATTGCAAACTCTAGTTAAGTATTGCGGAGACGAAGGGGACGCTCTAGGCTTCAGTTTCAGCGCAGTTAAGTCGGGTCTGATGATTTTCAACGGCTCAACTGATCAGGGTCTTAAAATACAAGGCCTTGAAATACCTAGAGTAGCAGAATATAAATATTTGGAGGTATGGGTAAACGAAGGATTGGCATACATTGGAAAGCATGAGCAATCACTTAAGGCCAAAGGGCGAAGGAATGCCGGGATAATGAAGCATAAGGCATTGTGGGGATACAATAGGTATGAGGTATTGAGGGGTATTTGGAAAGTAATTATGGTGCCCGGACTTACTTTCGGAAATGCGGTTTTGTGCCTAAAATCAGAGGTACAGTCGACATTAGAAACAAATCAGAGATCCGTTGGACGATTAGCACTAGGTGCCTACGGCAAAACTACAAATGAGGCGGTACAGGGAGATATGGGCTGGGCATCTTTCGAAGTACGGGAAGCTGAGTAAAATATTATATGAGGAACGCCTGAGGAAATTGGACAGTAACAGATGGGCAGCTAAGGTGTTTAAATACCTGTACCTAAAAAGCGTTGACTCACAATGGAGGAAAAGAACTAGGAAACTAACTAGTAAGTATGCTAGTAACAAGGGCGGAGAAATAAGGAGCATTAAGCAACAGGTGAAAAACACAGAAGGTAAAAATTGGATAAATTCGATGGAAAAAAAAAAGAGTGTGGAATTGTACCGAAAGTGGAAAATGCAGATCAGGAAGGAAGATTGCTTTGATAACTCAAGAGGCAGTGCCCTACCTTTCGAAGCTAGATCAGGGTGCCTTAGAACACGAAGCTACAAAAAGAAGTTTAACAATGGAGATGACGCATGTGCTGTATGTGGAAACTCCAGTGAAACAATTGACCATATTATACTAGAATGCAATGTTATCCATCCGGAAGTTGATGCAGGCGCAATCACTGTTCCTGAAGCTCTGGGGTTTAGAGATAACAGTGGCCGGGTGAATAAACCGGCGGTGGACACTAGCAAAAAACGGCTGGAAGATTGGTGGCTTAAAAGCAGAGAAGTGACATAATGTTAGTAATGTAGGAGCAAAATTTAATAAATAGAATGATGGTTTAGTTAACCATTCTAAATCAATAATTAAGATATATGGAGAAAAATGAGCATGATAGCTACTGCTACCACCCCGTTTCAAAGGGGACGCTCCTATATTCCGTCCGTCCGTCCGTCCGTCCGTCCGTCCGTCCGTACCGTCCGCCCGCCCGCCCGCCCGCATTAAGCAACAGGTGAAAAACACAGAAGGTAAAAATTGGATAAATTCGATGGAAAAAAAAAAAGAGTGTGGAATTATACCGAAAGTGGAAAATGCAAATCAGGAAGGAAGATTGCTTTGATAACTCAAGAGGCAGTGCCCTACCTTTCGAAGCTAGATCAGGGTGCCTTAGAACACGAAGCTACAAAAAGAAGTTTAACAATGGAGATGACGCATGTGCTGTATGTGGAAACTCCAGTGAAACAATTGACCATATTATACTCGAATGCAATGTTATCCATCCGGAAGTTGATGCAGGCGCAGTGCGCCCGCCCGCCCGCCCGTCTCTCCGTCCGTCCGTCCACTTGGCTCTTCAACTGCTTCGGAAACGTGCGCTAGCCAAGTGCGGCTCAGTGCGTCGTGCGGTGAAGCCTCAGATGCAACGCAGGATGCTGTGAGAGGGCCACCACTGCCGCACCGTCAAGGATGCCGGGGAGGCCCTTGCCATTTTGGAGCAGTTCTGCTTTGACGCTGCCGACAGTGTGCCCGCAATATAGCACCGACGAGAATGAGAAAAATAGTCACTGTCGCGCTGTTCTCTAAAAAGAAAACTGTCACTGTCAAATTTTTCACCAAATAAATTTATTGTAACGCAAGTGGTTTTCGCGAGTTTTTTCGAGGCCATTCGAAGTTTTCCAGTCCCGTGGATTTTGAATTAACGAGCCTTTAATGAGTAATTTACTTTCGAGTGATTTCAATTAGTAATGCCATGTAATTTCTTCTGAAATGTTTTTTCACCACGCATTCCCTATCGCAGACGTCGACGTGTTGCCTTAATATGACGATTTTCAAATCCAGTCGAACGAGCGTGCCACGGTCACGCAGCAGTAGCGTGCGTGATTCGCGACCTGAGGGTCAGAGGTTTGACCCTTTTTGAACTTGTGTCACTAACCTAGACCAATCAACATTTTCCAGTCGCGGAAGAGCCATTTTTTCGTCGAAAGGAAACGTATGGCATGCTTGCCTTTGTCGACCAAAGTGCTGCAAAGGCATACAGTTGACCAAGATCATCTGGAAAAGTAATGTAGATCAGGCATATATGTGGCAGTAATATTTGTGAATTACATAAATTCTAAACGAATAGTGTTCAGAAAAAAAAGAAAAATGAAAGGAATCAGTTTTTGAACACCCTCAAAAACTTCAAAAGAGGTGTTGCAATGCTCTTGGGTATGTTGAACACGTAGATGAAGATTAACAAGAAGTTTACACCGACAGCAACAGTATTTGCGCTCTAGAAAATGTAAATGAAAAAGGCTTTAAATGAGGAATAGGAGCTTGTTGTGTTCCTGCCAAAGTGTGCAATAAAAAAAGTCGAAAACATTCCCATGAGGTGAACCGCTCCATAAATCACCAGCACGCACGATTTCCGCTACACAGACTGCCTCGCCTAGTCAATTGAGTTAACTCTGGAGATTACTACATTGAGGGTGTGGGCTTTATTTGGTACAGCAAGACAATAAATGTGCTAATGCACTTTTGGGCAGAATATGTAGTGATGGGCTCTGACGCAAGCTAATATTAGATTAATAGTTGATTACACCATTATTATGGGTGCATGCCATTCAGAAATTATTACTCAGACAGCCACTTGGTTTATTCACCGGAATGGCGAGTAGCACAGAGCAGGTTTCAGTTTCTCTCAAGTGAAGAAAAACAAACTTGAAGCGCTGCCAAAGCATATACAAGGTGGCATCCCGACAACAAGAAACCAAAGTCAAGTAATCAACGGAACTGAATGGGGCTGATGCGCAGGCCGATGGTGTCCTTGCCAACCTCAGCCACAGAACACACAGTGCACACAGAGCTTTTGAACTCTGGAAGGTAGCTGGTGCCGCACAGTGGGCATTTCACTTCAGGCTTTCCTCTGTAGATTGGAACATAGCTCTTGCCACACAGGGAAAATGGATTGTGCTCATCATAACGCAGCTCGTGTTGGTCTGTTGGTGTCTTGTCGCAAGCTTGGAGGATCTTCCTGGTCTGCGCGGCAACATCGGGACGAGGACCCAGCTCTAGCAATCGCCTACCAAGGGACGCTGCAGTCTTGTAGTTCTTCAGCTTGAAGAAGAGGTTCAGTGCAGTGCGGAGGGTCAAAATTTGATGAACCGGCTGCAAGTTGCAGTGCGTGAAGTATGCAGCCATCTCGCAGGCTCGCTTCTGCTGCTCAAGAGTCTCCTTGGGAAGGGCCTTGCGCTCAGTCTCCAAGGAAAGACCCAGAATGTACTCTCGGCACACTTCGATAAGCTGCTGGGCTTCTGCCATTTCTTGTCTGGTGTCGACGGCCAGCAGCAGGACAGAGAGAAGGAGTGCTCTGAACTTGTCTACGGCTTCGGTGAACTTTCCGGAAGTGGTCAGCTGGTAGCACACCTGAAGCCGGTCAAGCAGGTCGGAGAGCTTGCAGCCGACAGCTGGAAGGCCAGCCTTGGCTGAGTTGGCATCCCTCCAGTTGCGCAAGGGGTGCCCATAGAGGCAGGGAAGTTCCGGCAAGCCCTGGAAAGCCGTACGCGAACGTGCAAACGTCGCCATAAAGAGTGGTCGCAACGGCTCAAAGACCACAGCACCAACTTGATCGTGGAGCAGACGGAAGGCCGATTCGAATGAGCCAGCCAAGACATGGTCAACAGCAAGTTTGGAGTTGTTGACCCATTGCTGGGTCTGGGAGATGCCCCTGGTAGGGGCCACAAAGTAACCCTCGTCTCCGGCACCAGGGGTGGGTCCTGCTGCTTCGGCAAGTTCCGGAGGCAGTTCAATGTCTTCGTCTACATCCCATCCGCCCTCTCCGGCTTCAGCAGCTTCAACTGGCTCCTTGTCAGCAGCATTGCCTTCCTCATCCAAGGCCAATTCAGCATCATCTCCCCAGCCTGGCAAATTGAAATGGAAGAGTTCATCAACAAAACTTGCACTAAACATACTGAATAATTGTGAGTCACAGCTGAACCCAATCTAAGCTTATGTAGCTGCGGTATCTGAACCATGAGCAGCTGTTTTTGCCCACTATGCAAAGCATATAACACTACAAATAATGCATAAATATCTATAGATGCATTTTCCTCCTCCCACAAGTCATAGGTGGATTCACAATGAGGACACAGTTCGTCCTAAATGTAACAAACTTCAGGCAGGCCATAAAATAGTGAAATATGCCAATACATAATGTATGCCTAAGCCCAGCTACAAGCTAGAAGCAAGAGCGCATTGCATTCACACTAGCCACACAGTGCTTGCGGTAAGTTGTCACATACCACTCACTAGGTGCGACTAGGTCCAGCTTGGCATAGCTACTGCAGACAATGCTTCGAAACTAATCACCGCTTCAAACAAGGAGCATAGTCACGCCACTAGTACATACTAGGTTTTCTTAATGCCTTCAGCAGCGAAGCCAGCAGTAGTATTAGGCCAACTAGGTCAGTTTCTCCAACGGAAGTACTAGCTTATCGAACATTTTCCTCGAGACAGTGGTGTCACATAGAAAACGAGTATGATAGATCTCAGGCTTCTGCCAAGCAAATTCCACGCTCGCTTTGCCATGTACAGATTCACACTGCAAGCATTGCTATTTGGTGTCCAGTAGTGAGTGCAAAAAGTGACTGCGAAAGCTGCATTGTGGAAAGCCCCACTTGTACGAGTGCAGCATACCACTCAACATGTTGAATGGTCCGCTAAATAGAACACAAATCAGAAAGCAATATTTTTGCATAAAATTTTCAGGGGGATGTTCAAACTCTGGTACAGTAAACAATGAGACATCCAGTTTTCTGTGCCTCATAAAAAATGCTGGCACAGACTGCCTGCTGCATTACTGTGAAGAAAAAAGAAACTACACAGCCTTTAACCATCCAGCGAGTTGCAAAGAAGTCAGTGCTGCCTAGCTTCACCGTTACCGACAGTTTGCCATCACAGCATTCTGGCTGCTACCATCAATCCAGTTCAACTGGTAATGAATGACAATCGTCATGTGTTCCAAACTCAAGAGAACCAGGCAGAGCTACAGAAAAGGTCTGGGATCTCAGGACTTGCCTTCGGCGTCCACCTCCGTGACCTCAGCAGCAATAGCAGTCTTCTTGCCAGTGGCAGCGGTGTCAAAGAAGCCCCTCGTGACGCTCAGCAGGGGCCAGTTGTCATCACAAGGCTGGATTGGCACGGGTGGCATCAGGAGGATGGCATTCGGATCTGGGCCACTGTGAGACTCCGCATTGGGCACCAGTGGGGCGAGTGCTTCGGCTTCCTCACCGAGACCGTGCGTGCGAGCACATAGGTAGGCCAGGGACATCTGCCCACAGTTCTGAAATGCGACAGCAAGAAGCACTTCCCAATGAACAAAACATGGCATCGTCATGAGAGAAAAATGATGAAGAGCTCTAGAAAACTGAAGTGCACATGGTGCACCTCCTCCATTTTGGAAATGTAAATGACCATTGTCACTTTATTCTCTATTTTCAGCTCAATCGTATCCCATTTGAAAGTTGCATATAAATGTGGCTTGTCTTGGCTGTCAAACATGAAATGGGACACTGGAGGACACCACCTACAATGCAGTTGTCAGCTGAATGACACAAAAGAAAGGACAATAAGACACTGCCGCGACTTCAAAAGAAAATTCATACAGTGCCCACTATCTCGTACAGTGGTCATTTTTCAAGGATATTTACAGGTAACCACCAACAGAAGCGACAGACTGATGCAGCTCCAAATGCTGCCTTTCTACAGTCAAACCCACTTTTAACAATGCCGCTTTGAACAATACATTGGATATAACAATGAACAGCCGTAGCACCGTCAGCTTTGCCATGTGTTCTATGGTAAAATAACCTGCATATAACAATGCTGTACAGTAGATTATTGTTTATAACAATTACATTTGGTCACTGAATGCAAACCCTAGCAGGAAAAAAATCTTGCTAACACTGCGACCATGCCAGCCAAACCATATCGCGAAGTCCCAAGAATGATAAAGTCCCTGCTGGACATTATTTGTGCTAAAAATCTTTTATTCGGCTATGTGCAGCGGTTGGACATTTCTCAAATGCAAAAGCTGATGTCAACAATATTGCTGTGTGAATCAACGAAATTAAATTTAAGTTGATTGATCGCATATTTTTGCCTGCAAATAAGTTAAAAGTGTAAGCTACTTCCCCTTAAACAAAATAATACTCCAAGTTTGTGATGTGTTCTTTGTTCTTTTGGCTTAGCCCAGTTATAACAAATATTGGTTATAACAATGATATTGTAACGCCGTGTAACAATATTTTTGTGGCACTTCAATATTGTTATAAGTGGACTTGTACATTTAAATAATCCATGGTCACAATTATTTATGCCTCAGGAAAGTGACCAATGATTGAAGTTGGACTCTGTTTCATCTACAAACAAAATGTCAATGAAAAGCTCCATAGGAAGGACTCTGACCGGAAAGGTGAGCCTACTCCGGCAAGCAACTTGTTTGCTTTTCATTAAGAAAAGGAAAAAAAAAAAAATGAAGAAAGAAATGTGAATCAAATGCAGAAGCTGATGTTCACCTTGAGAATCTTGATGCGCTCCTGCACGTCACCCAGATAGAGGGCGTTGGTGAACTGCCCGCTCGTGTCCTTGCGTATCTCGGCAATCTTGAGCATCTTGCGAAGCTTCTCCAGGTTGCCCGTGATCAGGTAGAGGAACGACAGCTTGTCAAAGTTCTTTGTGCGCTGGTATGCCATCTCCACGACCTGGAGGAAGACAAAAGAAAAGCACAAGTGAGACTATAAAAGCAGTCCAATGACTGTGCTCCAAGGAGATGCACTTTACTGATACCAACTCGCATTGATCTGAAACTGGTGCCATGTCTGCTACCGCATCCACAAACAAATTTATTTGATATCGACAGCAAGAGGTCCTGTTGAACAAGCCAGGCGTGGAAGGAATGGGAACAGTTTGGCGAAGGCTGGTCTAGAGCAGGGCCTTGCCCTTTCCCCAAAGGCGCGCACATCAGCAGTGATCGTTTGCCACACGCCAGCGCATGATGTTTGCAAGCCATGTGCATGAAGGAACGAGAGGGAATCGGTTTAGCAACGGCCGGTACGGAGTAGATGCAGCCAATGCAGCTGTGGTATTCGGGAGAGGGGAAACACGATAGAGCGAAGCGCAAGGGTGTGCCCATTCTCCTGCCGAACTCTCTCTCTCTCTTCCATTCCTCTCTCTTTCCCGGTCTTCGTTCGCAACAGCACACAATACGCATGCGCCGACAAGCCAGCTCAGTCCGTGGCAGACAGCGTCAGACGCTTTTTCCAGTGTGTGTTGTCATGCCGAAAATACGTCGTAGTGCAAGTTATGGCAACTGCAGAAACTAAGAAACAGTATTTTTTTTTTTCGAGAGTCATCCCTCCATGCATCTATATAATCAACAAAAGCACGCAGTTAGCTGCGGTCACGATACCAGCTTTTAGCACTGTGCAGATGTCATGCTTTCCAACGGTTTTTTTTGAAAGTGGAAGTGGACTCTGCCTGCCCTAAGCGCGGCGTGATAAATCGAATCAGGCTTGTGCAATCAAGCCATCACGGGCACTCAGCCAAGTTTGCTCCCCACCATCGAAGGAGTTAACATCAAAAGTATACGCCCCGTGCATCGCCTATAGGGGTGCCACTGAAAGCCGCCTAGCGGTCATTTTCAAAAGTCTTTCCAGGATACAAATTGTGGCTGCTCATGTGTTGTTGCGAGGTTGCAGCCATCTGGGCCTCGCCGCGGTGGTGCAGTGGTAAGACGCCAGACTACTGTGCCGGAGTACCCGGGTTCCATCCTGACAGGCTGCTG
This sequence comes from Amblyomma maculatum, assembly GCA_023969395.1. Taxonomy (NCBI): domain Eukaryota; kingdom Metazoa; phylum Arthropoda; class Arachnida; order Ixodida; family Ixodidae; genus Amblyomma; species Amblyomma maculatum. The sequence continues at coordinate 332,155 of JAJIZL010020807.1, read as the reverse complement.
TGTTTCGATGCAGGCGAAACAAAAGAATGTCCCTGTGCTGTGCGATGTCAGTGCATTCTCAGGTGGTAGAAATTACTCTGGAGCACTCCACTAGAGCTCCTCTTTCTCTCTTTCTACTTCTACTCCCACCTTCCTCCCTTCCCTCATGATGTGGTTCAGGTGTCCACAGAACAAGTATGACAGGTACTGTGCCTTTCCTTTGCTGTGAACCAATTATATTATTAGTATTATTATTATTATTATTATTATTATTATTGCAGCCATCTGAGAGAAACTAATGCATACACGCATCAGGTGCTTTCTACGAACAGGTGCTAAATGACCTGCTGCATTTTTGAGCCTTGCTTTACTGTGGGTATGTGGCATCCACTAATCACTTACTTCAACAAAATAATAGCTTTCTTTTTTATTTACCCTGCATTTGCTTTGCAAGCTCTATTAATATGTGCTCATGGCGATGTGCCTCGATGCAGTATACGAGACATTCTGCACCACCGCTGTTAAATTGTGTCAGCATCGCTCTCTTATAGGCATATTGCTTCATCGGCCGAATTCACAGGACATTAAATGCGATGCTGCTAAGGGTCCCATGTGGCAGAAAATTCGTCGTCATTGTCGTCATTGGCCGTGAACAAAGAATCTTGATGGAAAATTCAGGAGCAGTTTGAAATGTTCTGATTAATGTTAAATTTCTCAAAAAAGTTCAGTAACTAAAGGAAGGTAATTGAAAGGAAATGAAAGCTGAGTCAACTTTGAGGGGAGGTGGATGTTGAACCCAGGACTTTTGTGTTGTGAGACAGACACGCGCTCATAGGTCACGAAGGCTGATGGTAGATATGTGAAAGGTTGATGGTGGTGTGGTTCAAACTAAATAAACTAGACCTAGTGAATTCGCAATGCGAATGGGGTCTGATAAAGCAATCCCGTTCCGATCTTGATAAGCAATGCTTAAATAAACGCCCCGAAGTTTCAAGCATCCCCCACCTTGTGGTTCTGTTCACGGCTGGTATTTGCGGCTATTAAGAATTAAAAACATCACATAATGCAACCTAAAGGGGAACAGCACCCCGGAAAGATCTTGGTAGTTAAATGTAATGTTGCGTTAATAAAAATTTTAAAAAGTTACACTCACAGGAATCGAACAGATGTTTTATTCGCTCATCGCTAAGGTAAGTAGCGTCAATCCATTGCACCATTGAAGCAACGAGCATGCAGGCTTTATATGCGCTCTTATTAATTTTTACAATATTACCGCTATCTGTCGCCAGGTGACGCTGCTCAGAGGACCCTACCATTGAGAGAACGGAATCTCATGGCCGGGATCCGATCCCATGTTCTTGGGATCAACAGCCAAGTGCTCTAACTATTGAGCCACCATGGTGTGGCATCTGTCGATAGTGAGGGCTGGGCAAAGTAACTGTCCCTGTTTTAAACTAAAAGAAAAGGAGTAGTCACCTTTTCACATTGCACCTAGGAGGCCAAGTGCTGTGAAACCATAAAAGCACTGTCCTTGCTGAGCAGTGTGAGATGATGCCACTTGGGTGCCATGCCCGCCAGGATTGTTCTTATTTGACAGGTTTCGTGAAAATGTTAGAAATATTTTGTCATATAGCTTATGAAATAAGAGGTTTGGAAAAAAGAAGAGTGAAGAATTTAGAGCGAAAAATTTTGTTCTACAAAATTAATTGAACTATCCAAAATATACATGATAAGCAGAGAGCAAATGTATGGCATAGTACAAGTGACCCTAGAATCAGTCAGCAGCTGAAAAATGAACAGATTGAAATTAGCAACAGATGTTAGTGTGTTCATACAAACACCAACGGGTGTTCACACGAACACCTTCCACACATTTAGTAAGGGTGGTTTACCGCGCTAACACCTAAAACGGCAACAAACACAACAACACAGAGCGCGCTCTGTGTTGTTGTGTTTGTTGACGTTTTAGGTGTTAGCGCGGTGAACCACTATGAATAACCAACTAGGCCCAATTCTAGCCATTTTAGCATTTTAGTAAATCTCTTCAAGTACCACGCTCTTGCTCCAGTTGCTAGCTGAGAGTGCGACTTGGCATAGGGTGACAAGACTTCGTTAAACGGCTTTCACAGCAAAAAACCACTCGTTTGATGTACAGACTGCCCCCTTAAATAAAAAAAGAGTGGGACTTTACGGCATCAGGTTATCACTCCATCCAGACACTTATTCAGGCTTATTCAGCCAGAAGCAGTGCACAGCCAGAGTGAGAGCGGACATCTCGCAGCACTGCAAGTCTTGTTTAGGAGATGCACTGAACCACTGATCACCTCCAGCACACACCATGCAACCAAAATAGCAGCTCAAAATTATTGAACTGCCATGAGTGAACAATTTCAATTAAACTGCACCGATGGCTCTTTTTCCTACCTGATGGTTTCCCTGGAGCAGGGCAGCTTCACCGAGTTTCTCCCAGCACTTCTTGTCATCCAGAGTCCTCGCTGCCTCCAGTGCAACCTGAGAAGAGTACATATACAAAATTTTATTCACATGCAAGAACTGTGCATTCGCTCATGGTACAAGAATGCAGAGCCTGCCGAGAGCAAAGAGAAACCTAAGATTACAGAGAAATCTTATTCGGACCTCGTTAACTTTGGATTTTAAATGCACTTTAACAATGACACAGTAAAAGCTCATTGATTCCAGCCTCGATAATTTGAATTTTCAAATAATTAGATCCGCACTACTTGGACCGCACAAGCTTCATAGAAGAGAGAGAAACCGTTTCCCTTTAACGGAAAACATAGAATTTGACGGGCATTTAGGATTCGCTGACATGCTACTAAACAAAGGAAAGAAAACTGGGGAGAGAAGGACTGAATGAGAGGTGCGAAAAAAATAAGAGAAATAAAAGTAGGAGCCGATAGAATGAGATCATTAAATTCAAAACAAAGCCAAATCGTAGAATAATGTTAAACCAAGAAGCGATGAGATGCGTAGTCTGATAAATAAGCATTCCCAGCGTGAAACATTCGTGACAGTGACATGCCAGAGTACAAAGTTCACAACGTGAACAGTGCACGAGGGTGACATGCAAGGTGAAATTATAGCTCGTCAAGAAGTCCAACGTCTTTTAAATGTGTAAACAGAAAGTTCATTGCATGTCTCTGTTGCCTAGGGCAGGCTACGGGAGTTAAAACACTGTCCAGTGTTAGTCAACAGCTTTGATTGTACCGCAGTTGTCACAATATGGACTGTTTGTTTGACCAAAACGGTATCGCGAGCTGCTTGTAAAATCGAAGTTCAGGCGAAGTTGGCGACATGGTTTCCAGATGGCGAGGAAATTTGGGAGGAAGTCTTGAATTGAGTTGTGGGTCGAATGAGTGTAGGAATTGGTAGTGATGTGCCGACAAACTCCAGACCCAATACTTTTCTGCAGAAGCAAATCTTTGAGCCAGTTAGGAAGCAACAAATTTCTTGAATATAGTCTGAATGTAGCTCTGGTGTTGGGTATCTTCATCTGCTTTTTTCGTTGATTAGAATGCCACAGTGAGCTGGTATCCATTAAAATGTTATGTACTGGCCAAATATTGTAGATAATCAATTTCATGGGAAATGGGTTGAAGAATATTTTTCTTGAGTAGGTTGAGAGGACTTGTAAAGATACTTTGAAGTCTGTAAAGATAACCCATTGACCAGCAGTTCGGCGCAGGATAGAGGAAACATCTTTTTTTTTAATGCCGTAAAGCTCAGATGTTGCAGACGACGTCTTCTGCTGCAACCGGTAAGGAATGACGTGGCTTGTTAAGGGCATGTAAAGGCGGCACATAAACGGCACAGGAGGTTTCATGATTCATCGTCATCATCATCAGCCAGACTATAGCCCCTGTAGGGCGAAGGCCTTTCCCATTTTCCTCCAATTAACCAGCTAGAAGAATAAAATAAAACAGCGTGAGGCAAGACAGGACACGTGAAGGACAGATACATGCGCTGACTAGCAACCAAATGGTTTATTGCTACAGGTGGGGCAGCATATAAAGGAAACAACATGATAAGAACACAAAAAGGAAAGCACACAACTACATTACAACTTGGAATGGTGCAATGTCACTAATTTAGATGCACATGTTCCTTAGGAAACAAAATTACGGACGGGCTGCTGATGCAGGTGTCTCCTAGCCTTTCTATATTGGAAGCCTCAGAAATGAGCCTTTGAGGTTTCATCTTTATATCTGGCGATGACAGTGGTATCACTGAGATGCGCTTCGCAGTCTTTACATTCTGTGCAATGTGAGATGGTTTCAGGGTGACCTGTTTCCTACATCTTTTGCAAGTCCACGTAGTCAATCGTTGACGCAGCGTCTCGTCTCGATGTAAAAATGGCCACATAATGTCGGGACCTTGTAAACAACACCCACACAGCATTCGACAAACTTCTCATGCTTCTTGTGGCAACCTCTTTTCTTGCTCCCATCATCGTTGACTCGTTTGCACAATCCGCTCTATTTATTCTTGGCCAAAAAAGCCAACTTGATGTCCGCTCTGTTCACAATTTTCTTTAGACTGTGTGAAACTTTGTGAACATACTGGATACATGATATTTTCTTTTTTTCTGCTAGATCAGCATTGATGTTCTTGTTCTTTTGGAGTCTATCTTCGGGTAGCAAGGACTCAGAAACACATGACACAATCTTCTGTGGGTATCCAGCTGCAGATAGCCTGTTCACTTGTGCGGAGAAATTGACTTTTAAGGCGAAAGTCTTAAAAGTCAATACTGTCGTTAGCAGCCAAAACTCATACTGTCGTTAGCAGCCGTGTCGAAAAATGTGTCTGCGTTTCAGGTGCATGCCTTATATGGGCATATGCCAATCATTACTTAACTGATGATTAATTGATAGTACTCACAAAATATTAACTTTAATTAGGAAGAAAGAGGTGCCATAGTGGAAGGCTTCGGACCACTTCGCCACCGACGATTCGCCTCATCGCACTTCTTATAGTTATTCTAGTGTTCTGAAAATGTGCGCTCATCGGGTGCTGTCAGCGCACTGTGTGGAGAAGCCTCACATGTAATGCTTGTGAGGGAGCACCATTGCTACAATGTTGCTGTGTTGAAGGATGACAGGGAGGCCTTGCCATTTTTGAGCAGTTCTGCTTTGATGCTGCCAGAGTGGGCATAGAAAAAAGCGCTGATCGGAATGCGAAAAGTAGTCACTGTTGCACCGCTCCCGCCTAAAAAGTGGGCGATCATAGCCAAACGTTTCGGCGAATAAATTTACCATAATCGAAGTGGTTCTTGTAAGTTTTTTTTTAGGCTATGTGATAATTCGAGCTTTTGTCTCAATCCCATGAATATCAAATTTATGAGTTTTTACTGTAATGCTGAGTTACAAGGTGGAGATTTCGCAGATGACAGAAAACAAAGAAAACTGGGGAAAAAAAAAAAAAAAAAAGGGAAAGAAAAGAAAAGAAAAGAAGACTACACCCCTAATAAATAAGGATTTACTCATCTGGCTCACCTCAATGTTTCCGCATTCGAGGGCCAGGGCGAAGCGTGTCTTCTCGTCTTTGACAAAGTGCAGCGCAACCTCGGGGTAGCCCTTCTTCTGCAGGTAGGCGATGATGGACTGACCCACCAGCTTGGCATTGCGCACCATGTGCAGAACCTGCAGGGGAAGCACAATGCTGCACGCTGCACCTGCACTGCGACAGGGCAATCCAAGAAGCCCTTCTTCATGCCCTGCTGTAACGGCACACTACACAACAAATGCAGCCGAAACCGCGGTCCTTTCACACAATTCTGGGACTTAAAAACACACACACAAAATGCAACTGTGCATGAAATAACAGCTGCATCACTACTGTGTCAGACTGCTTCTCATGTGGCATAGCATGCAACGATAAAGCTAAGATTTCAAAGCATGAGGTTACTGCTACCCGAGGCAAGCTGACTAAACAAAAGAAAAATAACATCTCAAACTTGATTGCTACTAAAGGGGTCCTTTCCAAGCCAAAGAGACCAACAGAGTACTTAGAACCAACAGCACCAATTGAGAGAGAAGCCTAGGTAGCTGGAAGGGTTCAAAAACTTGACTTCAAAAGTATAAACACTAAGCAAACAGCACATAACTAGTTAATTAAAAAAGTAATAAAGTAATAAAGGTAGTAGCACCATTAATGGTGCTACTGAAATAAAATAAAAACGCCTTCGCTCCAAACTGCCTGGTGAAAAACTCACTTCAGTTTAACAAAATCTACAGAAGTGAAATCATTTTTCTAGCTAAAGAAGAGACATGCTCGGTTTGGCTAAAGTGAGGATTGCAATACGAAGAAACTCTAGTCTCCCATGCACACTAAAAGAGAGCAGTGCACGTACCTCATCATACTTTCGGTTGACCAGAGCAAGCTTGAACCGATACTCAGTGGGGTCGATGCCCAGGACGCGGGGCCGACATTCACGGTCCAGGCAGTAGACGCTCGAGTCTTTCACCCGGGTGATGTAGATGGGGAGGTCGAGCGTGCGGATTATCCCGTGGTCGCCATTGGTGAGCGTGTACTTGATGTGGTTGGAGGTAGTGTAGACAAAGACGCCTGAGTCGTCCCACGCGCCGCTCTTGACGCGGGTGCTCTCCTGGACGGTGCAGAGCACGTCCAGTCGCCGGTTGCAGATGGTCAGGGTGTGCTTGGCCAGCAGGGCCACGTGGCTCAGGTCAGCGCTCCACACCACGTACTTCACCTTGGCCTTGACCGATGCCCGCTGCCTGTTTGGCACACACCAGTCACTTACATATGAGAATGTGCACCGGTTAAACGCAGGAAGCCAAGCTCACCTCTTTATACACTAATTATCAAAGTCCAATGGTCTGTTAACTCATGGGCAGAGGGTGACGCTGCCACCTTAGCCGCTTAGAGCCACCGCCTCAATGCGACATGAAAGGTAGCATGACACTCTCATGCCACTCTGTCAATTTGGCTCACTTGTACACAGAAGGGGTAGTCAGAAGTGCTGACAAGTTAGTAAAAATCTAGAGATGTGCGTATGTTTGAAATTTCTAATAGTTTATGAATAGTATTTGCTGCTCAATGACTGGCACCACATTTTCACCACACACACCATTGAAACATAATGTTCAGAAATTATGAATTTCTAGCTTATCTACAAAGGCAGCAAAAAATTATGTTTCACACAGCAGCATCTTGCTACTACTTGTCAAGTCAAACCACTCACTCCACAGGGAGCCAACTGCTAGCCTGTGGCTAAATCCCACATGCAATAATGTATCAATGGCCACAGAGAGCTGCCACAGCGCGGCACTTGCGTGCTCCTGAGTCGCGAAATGAGGTGCAGGGCTATGCAGCAAGCCTATGTGTGTCTAGCCACAATACAGACAACTGGCTGCGACCACGACTGACAGTGATCCTCACCAGCACTCCAGTAAGGCGACATCCACCTCACAATGTTTCATGACAACATTCAGCAAACTACCTTCCCTATGTGATCATTAGGTCAAACTATAATATCAGATTTTGTCTTTAACAGATGAGCTATCAAAATATCGTAAAAAAGGTGTAAGTCTGCAAAAGAATTTACTGCCATTATTGCTGCTTCCTTATTCAATGCCTGGCAGGCCTTAGAGATATAACAAATCAACCTGATGACGGGAGGAAGAAAATTTTTCAATAGTATCTCTGCTTATTTTCATAGCTAAAGGGACAGAACACCGGCCAAAATACCGTATACACGCGTGTAATGGCCGCATGCATGTAATGGCCACACCCTGAACTTTAGAAATAAAATTGGGAAAAACAACTTTTAAAAAAGTTCCCGAATAAAAGCCGCACCATGAGTTTCAGGAAGTTGGGCAGTGCCGTCTACTGTGCGGTGCAAGAAATACGGAACGTTTGTGGTTACTGCCGCCAGGTGGGGCCCAAAAATCAAATGAAAGCCAAAATGAAGCGTAAGGTTAGAAGTAGAATTGCCAATAAGAATTAAGAACAAGATATTTGAGGAAAAAAAAAGTCGAGCATGGGGGCAGCGGCCACTGCCTCCGTTACAGAGGGGGCGCTCCTAGCCGCAGCGATGCCCGCCCGTTACAAAGGGTGAGGCCAGCAAATCCAATCCAATCCAATCCAAGTCTGTTCGCTCCTCCGTTTCACAGCCATTTCCTCGATCGCCCGAAGCATATCATGTGCGATCTCGCAATCGGAACGCATCGCTGCCCTGATTTGTTCTGCACTCGTGAGCTGAAGATTTTTCTTTTTCTTTGATGGGAAAATGTTAGTTATACCGCTCACTTTAAGCTGAAAGTGATTCACTACGCGAAAGAAGAAGGAAAAAGAGCGGCTGGACGAAAGTTCAGCGTTCGAGCCTGAAGTCCCAATGAGGAGGAGGAGGACGACGACGAGGAGTGATGTTTTGGACACGGGACGAGCCTGAAATCCTGACAAGTTTAGCGGAGGAGGATGAGGAGTTTTTTGACAATAATAAAAGCAGGTACCACCGCAAATAATTTTTTTCGCTGTCTTTTTTCTCATGTAATCGCCGCACCCCCTGATTTTCACCCCAATCTCGGAAAAAAAAGTGCGGCCATTACACGCGTGTATACGGTACGTCATGAGATTATGATGGAGATGAAAAGATCTTGTCTCATATAGTACAGATCAAGCAGTATAGTACGAAAGAAGCTTTACAATTTTATTTGCCATTGAAGATCACATAAAAGCAACTGAGGCGCTATCTAGCCGAGAAACAATATTACTCTAAGTGTAGTACCCCACGTGACTACATGTCAGCAAAATATCGCAGATTTTCGTAACAGCACACTTTTTTCTTCTAGAAGTACAGTAAAAGCTCGTTAATTCGAACTTCACGGGACCGGGAAAAATGTTCGAATTATCCGATGTTCGAATTATCGAATGGCCTCGAAAAAACTGACCAAAACCGTTTGTACTACGGTAAATGTACCGTATTTAGTCGCGTAACAACTCGCTCGCATAATGAATCCACCCAGCCCCGATTTGTGCCTACGAATCTGAAAGAAAAAAAAACAATAAAGGCGCCAGTCGTTAGCGCGTCCCTCTGTTTCGCGCCTTCACGGTCCACAACGCATTTCTTGGCAGTGCGCCAAGATGCTGCGCGGCGATAACGGCGTGTTTATCTTTTGACTTTAGCTCCCGCAGGGAGGGAAGCGAACTTGGCAAAGTGCCAGCGCTTATCCGGTTGTGCAAGCCTCCTTTTCAGTACGTTCGCTTTATCATGCTATGAGCGACTTGGGCGGGCGGCGCCGTCTACTGCCACTCTAATCATCGGAGCGAACGGTGCTAAAAGCTGGCGTCACGCGGCTGACTCGCGTGCTTCCGTTGACGACTGATGGGTGGAAGAATGGATGGATGGCTATCGCAAAAAAAAAAAAAAAAAGTTTAACCCATAGTGCCCGTCCAAGATCATTACCTTTTATGGGCATTGGTTGGGACCGCGCCGACAGTACTTATCCCTATTTCCAAATTAACAGGGTTGGAATTAACGAGTATTTAGTTGCGAGCTACGGAGGTTGCGCAGAAGCGAGAGCAGGCAGCTGCCGCCGCGCGGCCATGCACTGACCTTGCCGCGGCCGCGTCCCCTCCCTTCAACGCCGCCGGCCGCCACGCCGGTCATGGCGCCATTTAAGTTTTACCCACTCTTCCATGGTTTTACCTGGTTCCTTATTCTGTCCCCGTTTTGGACGTGCGCAGCCTCTAAAATTATGCCTGCGGATCACGGAGGTGTTTCTTTCCCCCCCCCCCCCCTTTTTTTTTTTTTTCCGCGTGATGTGCGCCAAACCGCCCAGACGCGGCGGCGCGTAGTTCGAATTATCCGTAGCGGAACCGACCCGCGTTCGAATTAACGGGCTTTTTTATACACAGATCTCTATGGAGCTTGGCCGGACCAAGTAGTGTAGTTCGAATTATCCGAAAATTCGAATTACCGAGGTTCGAATTAACGAGCTTTCACTGTAGTTGTCATAATTTATTATACTTTGCACTCTCTCCAGTGTGTACTTAAATAAATGCCACCTCTCCTTTCGCACCGCGAGAGACATGCTTTCAGGTTTTGCCACTAGATAGCGCCACAGTGTTTGAAATTCCGTGAATGAAGTGATGATAGTGCCCACTAAAACTTTGGTCGACGAGGCGTGCGTTACTGTGCCATAACAGCATTGAGTGTGAAACTCAATGACGTTACTCTATGCAAAAAACGTCTGATTAGCTGTCTGGCGAGTGAAATTTATATTATTTTCGGTACGTCCTTTTTGTCGACCACCAGTCGTGATAGCGGTCGCTGCTCATTGTTTCCAGCATTGGACTACATAAAAACGGGCGCATGCACTGATCGAAAAATTCTCGGTAAACATTTTCTACAGCGTTGGTACCAAAACCGTTATAGAATTAAATTTATACATCACTCTTTCCATTGTGCCAAAAAAAATTCGACCTAAATTCCAGTGTTCTGTCCCTTTAAATTTTGCGGAAAAACATTTACCTTTATTTTTAACCACCTGCACTAATTTCTGAAATTATTACAATATATCTATCTGCGATCAATTTTCACTATTCGTAATCACTCTGAATGGAAAAATTTTATATTTACACACCTCTTTGCTTTTTCTTTCCTCCCCGTGTTTTGCAAATGATTTTATTTGCAATTCATTTAGCATTCTAAACAATTTGATTCCATTTGCACTCAGCTTTAAATATACGAACTCTCTTCGTACCCAAAATTTTGCTGTAAACACAGTTCCATCGCATTTTATTTTTTGGTACCAACAAGAACTGCTCCACTGAATCACACAACAGACAGCATAAAAAGGATGGAGGTGGCTCAGGATGCACGCACCTTCCCTGGGTAACGTCAAACAGCATCAGGTTGTCGGAGTCTCGCAGCAGGAGCATGCCCGTGCCAGCATAGAAGATCTCGTCACAGCTGGGCGTCTGGACTTTCTTGCTCACTTCATTCTTCATGTTCTTAATGACAATCTGGGAAGCAGTAACAGCAAATACCGTACATTTACCCTTCCCTAGATGCAGGCTGAGAATTTGCCCTCGCAGTGACTGTGGTCACCGGACAGCACGTTGCAGCATGCCTTGGCCATGTTTTACAACTTCAATTGAGCAGTCTATAAGTGAAGCCGATAAGCAGTGATGAATTCCCCGCAAAAGTTTCAAAGTGAACTTCAAGGGAACAAAAATTTGTTTTAACAGAGGTGCCCTCGCAAGAGATTCCAGTAAGCTATAGTTAGACACAGCTCACGAAAAAAGTGGCAGGTGCCCCTTGAAAGAGGCCCTTCAGCCAAATGGCATCGACCAACCTTTACGATTACAACTGGAATTAAAACTGTTTTTGCATTTTTAAGCGCATTTTTGTATGCATATGAAAGCCATCGCATCTACTGACGCGTCTCAAGCAAGAAGGTTGCAGATGTGGCTCAAGCGCTTTGTCTGCTGCCTGCCTGTTTGAGATACGTCTGCAAATGTGATGGCTTTTCATGTGTACAAATGTGTACTTAAAAAGCGCAATAACAGTTTTAATTTAAGTTGCGTTGCCAAAAGAAGTGAGTTAGTAGCATTTAAAATTTCCGCCTTACCCATCCACCGCAGCAGGCAAGGGACGCTGCAGTCGTTTTGGGATTTGCGGGTGCCAAACCGGCGACAGTTCGGGCCCACTTCCTAATACGCAGTTTTCCAACTGAAGTTTATTTTAAAAAAGTTGATTACAAAGTTATATCAATATCGAATGATTCTTGGCGACCCCACGTGATTCGTTATATCGAGATTTGACAATAATTCACGAGGATCAGTCAGCACCACTGGCTGTAGGCGGGTCCTTTGAGGGCCATCTGGTGCTTTTTTTCCAGAGTTGTATCCAACTGTATGTGTGTCCAAATGTGTGTTAGATGAACACAATCAATAAAGAAGCCTATAGTCCATGAGGGTCAGCATGAATTATTCATGTTGGCCTGTCATGACAGCACTCACATTGTGTGTGCGGTCAAGCACGGCGAAGCGGTTGCGTGCCACCCAGACGGCAGTCAGGCCAGTGGAGCGCTTCCCTTCGACCGTGTCAGGGTTCTGCGGGTCATAGTCTCGTGGAACCATGCACAGGTCGTAGGTACTGTTGTCCGGATTGGCAGTGCGAGTGTTCAGCAGGACCGCATTCTCCGCCGGGTTGTACGACATGCTGCACCAGGCATAGAAAGTCCGAAGCTATTACTGACAATCCAAGCGACTGGCCCCTACGGTGGCCACAATCTAGGGGGATGCTTCAGAAACCGGACATCAAGAAAGAAACAATGCCCACTTAAAACCAATCAATAGTGACCGCTAACTGGATTTCATTAGTCGGCAGTGAACTGAGTCTGGAACCGGCAACCCTGATTCATTATCAATACAACATGACTAGAGTGCCTGGTTTCCCGTGATGACTAAAATAATGGAGACCAAAAATGTTTTTGCAAAATGGCATTCTAGCAACATATTCTTTTTTCATGCTATTGTTGTTAAGAGGCACCACTAGGAGTGCAGAATGAGCGGAAAATCAAAATGGCTAAGGTATTTTACTTGCATAAATGTAACACCAGGGGAGAGTTTTAGACCTTGGGAACAGAAATACCCTTACAATTATTTATAATGCAACCTTGAACTGTTCAGATGAGCCACAGCCGAAGGCCCTGAGAAAAAGAATGAACACAGCATACCAAAATACAGGGAAGGCCTGTGCAGATATGTATTCAATAATTCCAAACATTTAATCCGAGTCGAGCACATGCATTGTGTATTAGCAACCTCAAAGTACCCATCTGAAGATGTTTATGGAACATCTGCTGCTTCCAGGGTGGACCCACAGTGCATGCACAATGGAGGCCCTATCTCCATGTGGACGCTTCCTAAGCATGCTGGAGCTTGTATGCGCATGGGCATGCAAGTGTGCAGTCCACGTCTGTACCTGCCAGGTGTCAGAGGTGCGCATGGATCAAAACTGTCACAGTGGTGCACACCAGTTGGAGTACTACAGCCACTCTTCCACATAAAATAGCCAATGGAGAGCGACGGCGTAAGCAGGAGAGGAAGCTATCATGAGGCGCACGAAGAAGTTGCCTGTTTACGATGCATGATGTGGTACGGTGTCAAGCATGCAGGGGTGCAGTGCGTATGCCTAGCAAGTGTCTACAGAATCACCGCTTAAAAGCCACAACCGGACAACGGTAAAATTGCACTTCACACCAGCAGTTGGGGGTCCCAAAAAGTGAGCTAACACATCCAATTTTCAATGGCCATTTTCACAAAAGGTCGACAAAAATTCAAAAGAGTGAGACAAAGCTTCAGTACATTTTCACTATTACACTGCATTGAATCAACTTGACTTTGGATGTGTGCTACATCCTGCTTTTTAGTTGCCTGTCTACACATTTAACAAGGTGACAATTGGCACAGGGTATAATACAAACTTTCAGCATGGAAAACAAGGAAGATTTGCCCACTGAAAAACAGTGTGTGAGCACGCACGCACACACGCGCACGCACACACACGCACCTGAAAACTGGGCTGCGACTGCCGCCCCGGAACTGCAGGTATGCCACATCCTTGGAGGTGGTGAGGTCCAGCCGTCGCAGGAAGCGGTCCTTGCAGTAGTACAGCAGGTTGCCATGAAGAGCAAAGGCGGGACGCTCCCGCTCGAGCTTGAACAGGATCATGCCTGCACAGCAGGAAGCGACGCATAACTGACCAATCTTTTGTTGCAGAAGCACTAATCCCGAGATTCAGAGCCTAGCAAGATCGTGTAATGTTTGCATGACCACCTGTACTACATTTGAATTGGTGTGGTTCGATCCCGGGTACTCAGGGTAGCTGAGCATTTTAACGCAAAAGTCCTTCTTGGCTCATGAGCAGCATCTGCAGAGTTGTGTCAAACGAGACAGATCCAACGCCAATCCAACACAGCCCACATAATATGCCAGAACAGAATTCAACCTTTAAGAAAAAATGATCCTCCATCGAGAATCGAACCATTACTCCTCTGATCACCGCCCAGAACGCACAAACCAACTGTGGCACGCCAGGCATGTGAGAAACATCTTAATTCTCCTTGTCTAGCATTCCTGCCATCTCCATGGCAACACAGGGGCACAGCAACAAAAGATTCACCGTCGTCTCCAGGAGGGAGCAAGGTCGGTCGCAGCTGCGCGTCGAACACCACCGCACCACCATCTGCTGGCAGCTGTGGAACCAAGCGGCGCAGCTAGAGCATGACAGAGAGCCGATGGCCGATGCCGCAACAAGAACTGATGGCCGCCAAAAGACTTTCACCTTATCGCTCTTAAGGGGGTATTAGTGCCTCCTATAATATTTAACCCCTGAGCCACCATGGCGAGTGATTTCAATTGTTATAACCAGGTTCAATAAGGGCTATAGATCTGCGTCATTTTTTTATACCACAGCATCATGCTTGATAACTTATCACAATAAAACCTTGTCCAGCCTGGCAACTATGAGAACACCTCTGCCCCAGTACTGTTGTGTTGAGCAGTGCTCAATAAGAACTATGTTCTGCCATTCATGTCATGGACAGCGATGTGCCTCTCTCTAATGCAGTAGAAGAAACATATCCCCACGTTTACAATGCCAACAGAGTACTGCAATGACAAAAGATAACAACGGAGCAGCTTGAAATACCACTACAGGAAGGAGAACCAGTTCCTTTAACAGTTTATAACAGTATCTTCTTTAAACCTTTAAAAGGCCACGTGCAATGCCGCCTCTGTAATGCACAGCCCCAGTTTTGGATCAATAACAAACTTACAGCCATCGCAACTATTCTTCCTCTACAACCCCCCTACCTTACCTTCCCTGTTCAGATTTTAGCAGCCAGTTAATTCTCGGCTTTGATTCTTTTATATACAAAAGAGGCTTGGAGAAATACAAAACGTAAGAAAACACAAAATCGACTTTTCCGGAAAAAAATCACATTTTTTTTCACCCGCATTTCCCCTTAAGTTGGATTACAGTGGAGAAGACAAACCAGAGTCATGTCCAGCAGCAAATAGGTTCAGGGTCGGGTGGCTGGCCAGGATCCAGAAACGATCGTGCTCGCGTCGGAATGTGTGGAGGCAGGTGCGCTTGGACATGTCCCAGACACGGATGCTTTTGTCTTCTGAGTTACTCAGGATCAGCTCCTGTCTGAAAAAATAAAATCCAGGGATTGGCATGCTGCTCAGACCATTCAAGTAAATTTAACATCCACACCTCAATCTGTGATCATCAATTAACATATACCTGTGGAACAATAAAGACAAGTAGAGACTCACAATAGCTTTTTCTTTTAGCTAGCAGTGAGCAAGCAATTCAAGAGTGCTTATTTTCTTTATTTTTTTCGCTTCATAGCAACATGCCGAGCAGGCACGTTGGCATTTTTCAAAAAACAGCCCAAAAATTTAAACCTGCTCCATCCTCTGCACATGATGTTGACAAACCATCTATCCCAAGTTGTCTTTCAAGACATACTGAAGGTATCATCTGCCAGAATGGGGGAAGACCTACTCTAGGACCACTTGCTCCAAATACTAACCCTAATGGCAAAGCAACTCAACTCCCCAATGAGTGTGTCGCTACACCAACTGGTAATAGACCAATCTTACACTTATTCTCAGGTCCCAGTTCAGTGCTCACATTAAGAGTCAATTAAAACAATTTATACAGTTTACTGAAAAAAAAATGCCATTTCAGAAGCAGAGACCAATAATGAAGAAACATTGAAAGATCGAAACTTTTATGTCACATGTTTACTGCATGGGCATGGCAAGATCAAATTAATCAAGCAAACTACAACTGCCTTGCAATTTGCTACATAAAAATAACTACAGCTAGACACTTTCAGATAGCCTCCCTGTATAAACACATTTATTTAAGTATCAATAAGAGTGGCATGCTTAATAAGGTTAAAGAGCATATACAGAGAAGAGAATAATTCAAAAATCTTAGTGTCAGCTCAGATAGGCAGCAATACAAAAGTGAAACCATGGTCAACAAAACACAAAGGAGCAAGCAATACATGGACAAAAAAGAATCCTATGACCAACATTTGTGGACCATTACCTAACAGTCTTTTACACCCGGGGAAATATACCTCATGTAAGGATACGTTTATTATAGAGGGCATTACATAAGCAAAAATATCTTTTTTTGGTAGTAAAAATAGAACATGTGCTTGTTATGTGAGTGAATACAATGTATTATAGAACTTAGCAGGTAAAACAAGATATGCAAGCAACAACAATTACCTTGGGTGGAAGAGGACACAGGAAACATTACAGTAGTGGCCACGGCAGGTGTCCACTTCCCACGCCTTGGACTCATTCATCCGCCACAGCTTTACCTGGCGGTCATCAGCACCAGACACCACAAGGGGTGCGGTGGGATGGAACACAGCCCAGTTGACTCCACGTTCATGGCCTAGGACAAGGCACAACCTCTATATCAGCTGCTTGAAACTATGTCCACAGTTCCTGATAATGTGGCTATAAATTTGCCGAGATAGATGCATATAAGTAATTCTTACAAATTTTTGTTCGTGATATCAGCCATCAAACACAGAAACAACATACCTACAGCCATACACGCTTAAATCAACAGGTAATGTGCATTTCAAGTCCATTACTGCAAAGTGGCACACGAGATGTCGTGCAAGCTCTACTTTGTAATCGGCTCGAATGGCAACTAGCAAAACGTTTCTTTGAGCTCTGCCTTGAGAAACGATGCAATGTGATGACTGAATCCATGTTTCTGACCCCATACTAGTAAAGTCAAGTACACAACTACATCTTTCCTGGCACTGCTGTGATGGACGGAAGTTCTGCTACATCACTTTTCTCTTAAGGTACACATGAGAAACTCTATGAGCCCAACTACTCTGGATACATTTAATATCTGCAATGCTCATAGCACAAGTGGAACTCTGTGAGTAAAAGGCATGGCAGTTATAGCAAACTATGTCACAAAAAGACTTTCTTTGAAGCGTTGTAAACGCCACAATACTAGAAGAGGGCTTCTTTATCTTATTTTTCTAGTACCATAGTGTTTTGTAGCATGAGTCGTGACAAATTCATCTGAGGCCCTATAACTCTCAAAATTTGGGAGGAAAAGCACTGTGCAGAGATGAAGAAATGAAAATTACCTGGCTGTCTAACAAGGTCAAGGAAAAAAACGGGTTGGTTTTGTTTGGTATATAGGATCTTAAAGCGACTCAGGCTGAAAGACGCTGCAGTGCAGGACTGCGGAAATTCCAACCACCTGGAGTTCTTTAACATGCTCTGACATCACACAAGAGTAAGTGCGAACTCTCGCCATCAACAGGGTTTATTATATTTCAATAAGGGCAACAGATTGAATTATTATGGGATTGGATTAGTTATACGATGAACAGCGACTGCAGCTGGCGTCGGACAGAGTTAATCACAATTTGAGTAGCATATGGAATAGGAACCTCTCCTGCACTGGGGCACAGTTAGGTTGATGAAGATGATTATGATAATCTTTTAGAAAGAAAAGCTCTTCAAAGATCTATGCTGTGCACTCCAAAGCGACTAATGCCACAACGCTCTAGATGTGCAAATTTCCAGGACGACCAAATAAGAATACACATAAGCAGCACAGCTACGCCATCAAACTTTTGGCAGTGTCATATTTTAGTGACACCAATAATTAACCCACAAACCATTTACCATCATTCTAAATAGACCTAGTGACATTTTCTACCTAAAGTTTTGCTGCCCTATATGAAAACTATGAGACATAGCTTTGTAGTTTGCAATACAACATGTTCACCCCCGGCACAAAAAACAATTTCAAGCAAGCCTTTAGAAACCACTGCAGGCTGTTGCGAACAATAGGTAAAATGCTGAAAATTTGAAACAGCTTTGTTTTTGAATGTAAACAAAAACTATATTTGCTGGCACAATAGTTGCCTAAGGCTAGCTGACTGTAGAAAATGAGCAAGCTATTGTGGCAACTTAAAAGTGATGCAGCAGAATGAACTAGTCAAAGGAAGTTTACCTTTTAGGTGCACAACAGTGTCTTGACAGTCCAAAAACTGACCCACAAGCAATGAACCACTGAATAGAGCATATTCTAAAGTGCATCTTTAGGTGTTGTAAAATTCTTAATGCAGATAATTACATACAGCAAATATCAAAAGCCTGGAAGAAAAATGTGAGAATAGAAGGTCAAGAGAAGGAAGGAGGCGAACATGCACTAAGGCTTACCATCCAAGAAGTGGCGCACAACGGCATCCGAAGTTCCAAACAGGTCTGTGTGACCAGGGTTCTTGAGGTGTTCTTCCAAACCTCCCGGTCCGGGTGCCACATTCTTCTTGCGCAGCCCTCCCAGGTCCCACACACGGATGGTCTGGTCGAGCGAGGCCGATACCATGAGGTCCTCGGATGGGTGGAACTGGGCACACATGACATAGTGCGTGTGGCCTGTCAGCACGCAGATGCAGGTGCGCGACTGCCAGTTCCACACGCGGATGGTTTGGTCGTCTGAGGAGCTCAGGATCCACGGGTACTCATGGTGAAAGGTGGTTGTGCGGATGTAGTCCAGGTGACCCAGCAGTGTGAACATGCATCGCCGCTGCTTGTAGTTCCAGACCTGGGCACAGCAAAGCAAGTCACCACACCCATCATTAAATGAGAGCTTTCTACAGCATGTCTTAAGCCAATCAAGCAGCCCTGAAACGTGTTCAGGCCAAACTCCAGAAGAATTCCTCCCAAGGAACACGATTCTCTTATTCAAAAACCTGGAAAGCCTTATGGTCTGAAGAGCAAAATGCTGTTCTAAGAAGACTCTCCAGTCAATGTCATCGCCTGACTGTCATGACATCTCGGTTAATCTGATTAAGGTCTGGTTAATCCTACTGCAACCACTAATCGACTGCAATATGACAGGTCTGATTTAACTAGAGAACAGAGCAGCAAAATTCTGTTCAAAGGAGGCTCTCCAGTCGATGTCATTGCCTGGCTGTCATGACATCTCGGTTAATCTGATTAAGGTCTGGTTAATCCTATTGCAACCACTAATCGACTGCAATATGACACAAACAAAAAGGGATTAACTGCAACATCATGTCAATTGGTTAACGGCATTTGCTAAAGGGCCTCCGCTGGGGGGTGTTAGCCACTGCAACCTTGAGCTCACTAGTGATTAATGGACCAGAAGCTCAATATGTCAACCAGTTCAGGTGCAAGAGCTCAGTATAGATCTCCCAAAGACAACCAAGTTGTGCAAAGTTTCGGTTTATGCCAGTGGATATCTGCTTCTGCTGGACAGAACAACATCGATATTTCAAGGTGTGATCAAAAGAGAACAAACACGATATAAACATGTAGGTACAAGCTATGCTTTCTGTTTATGTTTACGTCTCAGCGTCTGACTTTACACTTCTTCGTTCGAGGTGTGCAGCGTGCCTGCAGTGCACCAGCTTCAACTGGTACCTGGCTAGGTGGTTTTTATTACTGCCCAATTGCATCTAACTTCTGAGCAAGATGGTTTTGTTTTACTGGGGCACCAATAGCTGTTTAACTCGTTCGGAAAGCCGCACACACATCGAAAGCCACACAAATGTCAAATTCCTCTGCGTTCACGTTGTGAAAGAGGCTCGCAGGTTAACTAACGTCCGGCAAATGTGCAAAAGATGAAAGAACGCGCAGTCCCGACCGAGCTTGTAACTAGTAACAGGCCTTGCAGCAATCTACATTATCCTCCAAGTGTGTCTGGTATGAGCATGCAGCGGATGAAAAGGAAAGGCTGATGTAGAACTCGGTTCAGCAATGTGCTATGCTGGTGAAATGTACACAGGCAATGTCAGTTTCCAAATTACGTTACTCCTTCCCCCACAGGTACGAAAGCTCGCACAGCAGAGAAACAAGAGTTCACTACAGATACTAACTGAAACACGACCATACAACCGTGCACCAAAAACGTGCAAAGCAATATTCTTGCTTTGCAGCCTTCTCTGTGCTGAATTTTGTTGTTTTTCTTAAGTCAGCTTTTTACTGTCACTTCCCTTTCTTTAAACAGCAACCGTAGCGAATGGCTAGCTTGAGTTATGGCGTCCGTAATACCGCACCCCATCGAAACCGGCAGCGGCTGTCGAGCATGCCGCTGCTCATTAACAAGGCACAACCACCACACCTTGATCTGATAGTCGTCGCCTCCGGAAACAAACAGCGGCTGCTGGTTGTGGAAGCAGATGCCTCTCACAGGACCGTCGTGCTCGTCGAACTTGTCCAGAAGAGTGCACATCCGATAGTCCCATAGCTGTATGACACCGTTGTGGAGGCTGGCGAGTATCCACGGCCTCTTAGGGTGGAAGCTTAGCCCCTTGACGCGGGCTGATTTAGTCTCGAACTTCGTCAGCATTTCGGCTGTTCCGTTTGTCGAGTGCTCACGAAGGTAACCAGCCTTTTACAAGCAACTTTCCACCCAAAACATCAACTTTGGCTTCGGCGTCGTGGCAATCGCCGTTCACGCCAGCGCTGCCAGCGCACCGGAACACCTGTCATTTCCGCTTTTGACCGGAACTCTTTGACTCAGTCAGCTGTCTGGCAAATTAAAAACATAAGATTTTATAAAATCACGTCTTTTTAGGTAATTTTAAATTGTAATAACAGTTTTTTTTTTGTTTTACGAGAACAATTCAAGCTATTAATATTGTGTTCTTTAAACAATGTGCAAACGTGCAAACTATGCAAATACTAGTTTAAAAAAACATTTATAGATGGCGCAATAGTAGGTAAGGTTTACCATTCTACAAATTCGTACGTGTTTTGAATGAGATTTTTATTAAGTGCATACATTTTATTTTAAAGTTTTGAAACAACCTCATTATTGTAAAAAGCAATATTTGCTGTTTCCAGGAGGTGGCTAAACGGCGGTCGTACGAACTAGCAGCACTGTAGCACGGCGCGCTCTCGAGCGCTCGAGCGCGCGCTCTCGCTCTCCCTCGTCGCCGGCCGTGACTGTAGTCGTGCTTTTCTGCATTGTCGGCGGCTGCGTTTCGATGGAGGCGAAACGAAGAGGCGTCCGTGTGCTGTGCGATGTCAGCGCACGTTAAAGATCCCCAGGTGGTAGAAATTACTCCGTAGCCCTCCACTACAGCTCCTCCCTCTCTATTTCCACTTTCACTCCCACCTTCCTCCCTTCCCTTACGGCGCGGTTCAGGTGTCCACAGACACAAGTGTGACAGATACTGCGCCTTTCCCTTCCTGTGAACCAATTACCAATTTTCTGCATTGTCTGCTGTCGCGGTAGTTTCTTTAAAGTGCACTAGAATAATAATATTCTAGTCACTTTAGTTTCGTTCTCTCACGTCTCTCACGTCTAAAGTATGAAGGTATCTTAACGCGCAGGGGACCTTACGCCGAAAATCCGGCGTCGGCGTTGCGAGCGAGAAATCCCGAGAATGGCGCTGGCTGGTGGCATGGCCGAGCTTAGATTCTTCGATGTATTGTGCGGCTTAACGAAACCACACAATATCAGAAAGTTGGGAAGAGCTGCCAGCTCGGGTTGTTCATTTAGGATGGGGCACGTGGGGAAAAATAACCTCCCAGTGCTATGACAAATCGAGCGCGCTAAGCCTGCGCCACGCAGGCACGTTCATACGGTTTGGCTAAAGCGGTGTCGGATGGTAGCATACGCTACAGCATCATACCTTTTTATTTAAAACTTTATTGCCGCCGATACAGGAGGTTCCCCTACTCCCCCACCCAGGTACGCAGACCCGAATAGGGGGCTGGGACTCCGCGACTAGAAGCGCGCAAGCATCATACTTTGCGAAATCAATACTACTCTAGGTTTCGAGCCTTCAGCGTAGCGCGACCGGTAGCCACGTCTTACCCACGTGAAGCTGTGACGTCTTACCTACGTGACGCTATTGAGAGATGGGTTCCCAACTGAAGCGGTCGGCGTGGCGCGGTCGGAGCTGCGGATGTGGTGTGATAACATTATTTTTCCACCAGACAAGGAGGCCCCCAATCCCCGCCTCCGGCTCGCAGGCCTAAGGGACGGGAGCCGAGACCTCCGCGATCAGAAGCAGGCAAAGAGGTCTTGGCTCTTCGCAGCTTCTTCCGCCAGGCAGATGGCTCGTTGCTGTGGAGCAGGGCTTCCCAGGCTTCTCTACAATTTGCATTTGTTTTAGCCCCTGGGGAGCTAGCACATTCCCAGATTATATGGTCGAGGGTCCCTCTCTTGCCACAGTGCTTGCATTTATCGTTTCTTCTATCGTCCATCTGGACATAATATGCCCAGATCGGGTTTACAAAGTTCCCAGCTTGCAGGCGCCGCCATGCGATTACCTCCCTGGCGGAACATGGACGAGCGCCTGCAGAATTATAGGGAGATTCTTCAACATTACAGGTTAAGCAGGAGACTGGTGCCACCACCGGATAAAAGTTTAAACAATAGGGAGGCAGTCGGAGCCGCGGCTGAGCGCTGGGACGTCACTTGTGGCTTGGTTAAAGCGGGGATTTATATGTGGGCTGGCAGGAGCTGCCAAATTGGGTCTCTCGTCTCACATGGGATGGTTATGTCAGAATCAGCCTGCTAGGACCCTGGCGTTCACTTTACCCCTAGGTCACTATCAGACATGGTAGTAATTGAATTACAGTATTGAAATTACTGTAATTTAATTTCCTTTTTTGGTAATTTGTAATGTAATTAATTACGTTTTCCGTTTGGTAATTTAGTAATGTAATGAATTACTTTTGGTACTAATTTCGCAGCAAAAGTAATTAATTCCTTTCGAAATTACTTTTACTGAAGTGCGTCTGGTCTGTTCCGGTTTTTGCTCTGGTCTTGTTTTTGTAATGGCAAGTGCTGTAGGAAAGAGGGAGGGAATAGCTCTATGGGACGGAATTTGGCGGAAAGACGAAAGAATGTGTGTGCTTCGTGTCTGGAGAACAAGTTGTTTTTTGACTAGGTTTACTTAGTTTTTACATAGATGGAAACTAGAAAGTAATTTAAAAGTAATTGAATTACTCAGTAAAAGTAATTGTAATGTAATTTCATTCCTTTTTGGGAGAAAATGAGTAACGTAATTTAATTACTTTTCTGCAATTTTCAGCAAAGTAATTAGTAATGTAATTTAATTCCCTTTCAAAAGTAATTTTGCCATGTACGGTCACTATGTTCATACGGCTTGGTTAAAACGGAGCTTTATATGTGGGCTGAGGAAGAAGAAAAAGAGAACGCTCGTTCACCCGCAGCTAATGCTTTAGCTCATTATTTAGCGCAGCAGCGCTGAACCCTTATAATTTTTTTATCTGTTGTAGGCCGTAATTGCACCTGCCACCGCTGGCCATTCCTGGCCCTACTGGGTTGGGACGGTAGGTCAACGCCGCTTGCGGCGGGAGTTAGCCAGCTCCCGATTTTTACCTGTTGGCCGTCATTGCACCCTCCACTGCTTCGGTGGTGGACAACGGCTGTTGCGGCGCGCGTCTTTCCCTCTCTCTTCGTTTTCTTCTCTTTTTTCTCTTCTGTCCGCACGAGGCAGTGGACAGGTTGGCATCCTGATGGGGCTGGGACAGGTAGGTCTCCGCCGCTTGCGGTGGGAGCTAGCATAAGGTCTCTTCGATTTGGCTTGCACTGGCTGCACTAGTTCTGAAAAGTGCTGCAGCGGTGCCAGGCGGTCACATGAGCGTGCAGTGCCAGTTCCGACACTGGCGTGCGGCGGCAGCTGCCAAAACGAGTACGCAAGTGTAGGACTCTGCAACCTAGCAGACGCGTGCGCGCATCATGTATCGCGTGCTGTAACATGATTACGTCCAATTTCGAAGCCACCTGCCGTAGGCCTACAGCATTCGATCGGGCAGTGACGTTGACTGCGACCAATTGACCAGCGTATGCGCGACTGCACGATCGTTACATCGGCCGCGCTCTGCGAAGATGCCATTCATGCGCCTGGGTACGAGAGAAATAACATTGTAAGCAGTTGCCGCGAATATTATTTTAAGTAAGACTCGAGACGTTTTAGTGGCTTCCGCGGACTTCTGTCCAAACGCGCTAGCTGCTGAAAAGACGCAAGTACCTTATGCGCGCTCTCAGACGTCTATGTACTCTGTGGGCGACAAGTTTAATGTCGCAGAGTCGCTGTGCACGCTTGGCACATACACTTGGCACGACAGAAACTCGATATATCGCAACTGATTTCTGTTCGCAGCTACCCGCCTTCTTAGATCACAACACGATAAAAAAAAAATACTGCATAGGACAACGCGCGCGAAGGTGACGTATCGCGCCGCTACGTACCACGTATACGTGGCCACAACTACATAATACCGCTCTTCCATCAAGAAAATGCTAATCACCAGCATACGTACAGCCCAACTACCCTGTATACGTAACCATTCGCGGATCCATTAGCAGTGAAGCGTCAGGGTTCTGAAGGAGACGGACTTTACAAAGCTCTGCAGAATGATGCGCAGCGTCGTCTGCTCTTGACGCGTACGCCATGATGCACTTTTTTCTGCACCTCCTCTGGAGCGAGTGCAGGGTGGGCGAGAACTCGTGCAGAACTAGCCCTGCACCTTGACAAAATGAGGAGAGAAGTGCAGACGGCTCGCGCGGCACCGACAAAACGAGGACGGCGGTGCTGCACTATTTTGAACTATAGTGCAGCTGGTGCAGCCAAATCGAAGAGACCTCTAGCCTGCCACCAAATTTTTATCTGTTGTAGGCCGTCATTGCACCCGCCACCGGTTCGGTGGTGGACGACGGCTGTTGCGGCGCGCGTATTTCTTTCCGTCTTCCTTTTCTTTCTTCTCTATTTTCTCTTCTGTCTGCACGAGGCAGCGGAGGTGGCTCAGCTACAGAGCCAGTAGCAGGCCCGTGCAGTTTCTTTTTCTTTTTCCTACAGCCACAACAGTGGAGGTGGCTCAGCTAGAGAGCCAGTAGCAGGCCCGTGCACTTTCTTTTCCTTCTTCCTACAGCCACAACAACGGCGGCTGCGTTTCGAAACGGAGAGGCGTCCGTGTGCTGTCAACGCCTCCTAGAAAAGTGCTGCGCGATGTCAGCGCACGTTAAAGGTAATAACAATAGTAATAATAATTGGTTCACAGGAAGGGAAAGGCGCAATATCTGTAACACCTGTTTTTGTGGACACCTGAATCAGGCCGCAAGGAAAGGGAGGAAGGTGGGAGTGAAAGAAAGAGAAAAAAAGAAGCCTTAGTGGAGGGCTTCGGAATAATTTCGACTACCTGGGGATTTTTAACGTGCTCTGACAAAGCACGGCACACGGACGCCACCATTTCGTTTCGCCTCCATCGAAATCGGGGGATCTTTAACGTGCGCTGACATCACACAGCACGCGGACGCTTCTTCGTTTCACCTGTTGTTGTGGCTGTAGGAAGAAGTGAAAGACACCGTAGTGGAGGACTTGAAATTTCGATCAACTGAGGTTCTTTAACGTGCTCTGACATCGCGCAACACACGAATGCCACTCCATTTCGCCTCCATTGAAAAGCAGCCGCAGGTGGTCGGGTTCAAACCCGAGTACATCCGGAACAGTAGTCGGGCGTCTTAACCGCTGCGTCACCGTTGTGGGGCTGTCCTCAGGTGAGGCTGGTAGTTTAGGTAACTAAGAAGGAATGCTGCCTGTTCTAGCCGGGGATTGTGTTTGGGACTGCAAAGTGAGGTGCTTTTCCAGCCTGTCTAGTTAGGCCTGACGCTTTTATATCCCTCGCGGACCAACCTAAACGAAACACTTGGAACTGACCTTCGCATTCTATCTACCACTATAATGCGTAACAAGATCAGCCGGTCTTTAGGCACTGCCACCATTGGTTTGGTTTGGTTTGGTTTTGTGGGGTTTAACGTCCCAAAGCAACTCAGGCTATGAGAGACGCCGTAGTGGAGGGCTCCAGAAATTTCGACCACCTGGGGTTCTTTAACGTGCGCTGACATCGCACAGCACACGGGCGCCTTGCTTTTCGCCTCCATCGAAAAGCGGCCGCCGAGGCCGGGATTCGATCCCGCGTCCTTGGGAACAGTAGTTGAGCGCCGTAACCACTGCGCCACCCCGGCGGGGTACTGCCACCATTGTCAGATGGGACAAATGGCACGGGGTTGTATACTACCCACCCGGAAAATATATCAGATATCGACGAGTGGGTATCTTACCAACTCGCTCAGGTCAAGAAGTACACCACAACTCTCCGTACGTCTAACCAGACTCCGGCTGTTGGCTCTCATCTACTTCATTTGCGGGAGGCCCGCCGGGCCCTAACGAAGCGTTTGAAAAAACGAAAGCTTAATGGCAAGCTTAAACAACGGATCGCCGACCTCGCCAGCCGCAAGGCTGATTATTCAAATACTCTCTCCCATCACAACTGGCGTGCCCTGTGCGATAGTCGCCGGGACTAACTCGTACGTGTCTCCAAAACCTAGAACATTCTACGTATTCTTATTTACTCTACTAACCGAAATACCGACCAGAAAGCGGCACTACGAAGAATCATTCATGGATTCGCAGATATAAACAAGGATCCTTCTTTCCACATTTACTACAAAGTATATCTACACTGAATCCTCTACCTCCTAGCCAGACTACACAGGTACGCAGAATTCCGCCCTGGATGCTGATATTACCGTTTCTTAACTGTGCGCAGCTGTGGCCGTTATGAAGAAAGGCGCAGCGCCTGAGCCAGATCGTATCATTGGTAAACTTCTTTTTAATCTCGACGATTCAGCCCTCGAGAATTTGACTGAATACTTCACTCATTGTTAGGCACAAGGAACTCTTCCTGACTCGTGGAAGACTGCTTAAATCCGCCTTATTCTAAAGCTCAAGAAGCCCTTCTCAGTTCAGCACATCCGCGTTATTTCCCTTACTTCGTACTTGGGGAATCTGTTTGGGCGAGTTAATAATACCCATCTCACCCAATACGTCGAAGATGAAGGCATGCTTCCGCACTTTATGTTTGGCTTCCACGCCAACCTTTCTACACAAGACATTCTAATCCAACTACAATCGAAAGTTATTAAGTAACCAAATCGACATAAAGTTCTCGCCATCCTGGCTTCAGATCTGCGCAGTGGCTTTGATAATGTTACCCATAGCAGCGTTCTTTCCAGCCTGAACTCAACCACGAGTGGTTCTTGTACATACAATTATGTACGAGCTTTTCTAACCAATAGGAAAGCCATCCTGTATGTGGATGGCACTACTTCTACACCCATCAGTCTGGGCCTTAGGGGCACACCTTAAGACGCGATACTTTCACCCCTACTTTTCAACGTCATCATGAAGGACCTTTCCAATAAACTCAACAACCTCCCGAGAGTTCGACACGCCATCTATGTGGACGATGTGACCATTTGGACTGCCCATTGTAATGAAGGCGAAATTCAAGACAACTTCCAAGCGGCGACAGACCTGGTCAGTGTCTATGACGCTTCTTGTGACCTTGTCTGTGCACCTGAGAAATCGGAATTTCTTATTACTGACCGACGTCGACACCCCCTCGGACTGCCACCTCTCCCATTGAGGTCATCCTGGATGGCCAACTCACAGAAGTGAAGCCGGAGATCAAGGCCGTCAGCCTCGTTATCCCCAATGGCCGCTTCCATTCCTCTACTGTCAACCACTTAATCAACCCTACCGATCAAATTATACGAATGCTTCAACAAGTTAAACACCGAAACTATGGGATTAGAGAGCGAGAGACCCTGCAGCTGGTCAACGCATTCATTATAGCCCGCATTACCTAAGACACGCCATACGTTCCCAAGGTTTGTAAACAGGAGCTCAACCGATTGAACACTCTTGCAGAAAAGCGGTCAAGACAGCTCTGGAGCTTCCCCAACTTTCGTCTACCGACCGCTTACTCCAACTTGGCATACATAATACTGTTAAAGACTTGCTTGAAGCACATCGCCTGGCACAATTTGTCCGCTTAGCTGCCCCGCGTCTGCTGGAAGGTGTGGGGGTACGAGGGGAGCAGTCTTCTGCCCCACCGCTCCGGAGATGCAGCGTCCTCGCCAGCGACCCGCGGAGGGAACAAAGGGACAAGGACGGGGACGACAGAGCGTTAATACTCGAATGTTATTTATTGCACTTGCAAATAATACAAAGCGTGCTGGCTAGCTGTACAACAAGGCTTTCCTTGGAAGGACAAGGCTACGTAAGAAGGACTTCTGACTCACCGACTAGGGAATGGGGTTGCGGCTTCAGCGACGGACGGGCGGCGGAAGCAAGTGGAGCCCTAGAATAGGGACACCAACCAGCGCTGAAGGCTTCACGAAAAGGAGCAACCGCGAAGAATACCCTGAACAATAAAGTTATTCAATCAATGCGCGAGCAGGGAATATGGCGGCCGGGATCACCCATGCGCGCTGCATTTCGGACAAAGCCATATGGCGTTGCCGCGGGAGGCAGCGGGAGACGACCGCTCGCGTTGCCGGCTGGATTCAGAAGCTCCTGTCGTATTATCGCGGGAATTGTGGTGGTGATTAGGACCATGGGATGTTTTACAGGGAGGGAATACAAAGGCACATCTTATGTCGGCCTTAAACTGGAGGCGTCACTCTTGTTGCCAAGGGGAACGAGGAAATGGAAAGGTGGGGAGGTATTAATATGGCTAGCGCCAAGCAAGCAGCTCGGAAGACAGCTGCAGGGCGGGGAATCCGATGTGGTGGCACGGGTGTAGCAGCGCTTCGGGGTAGGTCCAGGTGAAGCCTGGTACTGCGCCTCAGCGATGGAGGCTACTGCAGTTGATACGACCACGGCAGCATGTAATACCGCGATGGACTGCTGCCGAAACTGCATTGCGGCAGTTTGCGCTGCAGGACCGTCGTTTCCGGCGGCACGCAGGGTCCCGTGAATCCAGGAAGCCCAAGACGCGGGAACCCGCGTAGACGTCTTGGTGGCAAACCCATCGCTGGTTCTCCTTCCCCTACGGGGAAGTAATTACCTCCTCTCCCAGCCGGCGTTGCGACGACGCTGCTGGGGTGGTGGGGATCGGCCGCGGGGATGAGGAAGAAACTGGTTTCTACAACCCTCCCTCCTTAAATGTTCACCTATGGTTGTCAAGAGATGCCATCCGCGAGGACAGCTCGCACCTGCAAGGAGCCAGTGCCACCCGACGAGCGGCAAGGTGAAGGGGCCACTTGTGACCATTGCCAGGTCCCAGAAGCCAGCGTGACGGGAGGGTGCTTCCGCTGACACGCCTTTTGCTGGCAGGCGGGGGTTGGCCTCCTCTCCCGTTGAGCCGGACTGGCTCCATGAGACTCCGCAGCATGGGGACTCACGGCCGCAAGACAGCAGGCAGGAACGTAGAGGCAATGGCAGCAGGCACAGGCGGATTCTCTGCATATCCTTCCCTGCAGATATCCAGAAACGTTGAACAAATAGCGCAAAATTATCATTGGGTAAAATGCGAGCCAAAGTGAGTGCTAAACAATTTTATCCGGCACCGCGCACCGAGTTGCGTTTATCAGAGCGAAGCTGGCTTGCTTCTGTAGAACGCGTATCCGCGGTTCGTTTTCCGGCCTGATATAATCTGGTCCCGCAAAGTTTCCGATTCCCTTTCTCAGCTGAATAATACCAAGTTCATTCGAACGAAGTTAGCTTTCTTTAGTTAAGTGAGATGTCTCGGCTGCAGAGAGGTCAATATAAAACAAACAAAGCACATTTACTCATGTACGCCACGGCTAGACTGTCCTCAGACGTGCGACAGGAATAAGGACAACTTCTAGAACACAACGCCGCGAGGATGTGCATCCCTACCAAGGAACCCAGGCGGAAGTGTCTGAAGAGGTGCCTAGTGAAGTGATATCGATAAATTTCGATCACCGGGGGTCTTTAACGTGCCCTGACATCGCACAGCACACTGACGACCGCGCATTTCTCCATCTAAACATGGCTGCCAAGGTCCTGTTCGAACTCAGGTGCTGATCATCTTGACAGTTCTCAGTGCTGACGGTACGGTTGACGACGGTGATGAGCGCTGCGCACACGGATGTACTATACGTGTGAAACAAAATGGTGACTGCAGATGCCAGTAGCAGTGAATTTATAATAAATATAGAAACCGCGAGTTTATTAAGCGATCATAAATGTTCGATATCTTGGAGCGTAAAGAAATCAAATATTTATTCCAAAACTCGGCAAACCGAGACGATTCAAGATTCCTGTATGTTGATAATAACACTTTGGTTGAATTTTCTTGGCTGGATCAAATGAATCAATCGCCTATGTTAGCACCTTATGACTGGATGGCAAATTATGATTCTATTGTATATGTCTGTAATACGGTTTATTTTGTTTTTGTTGTGTACTTCTTTTGCTGCTGTGGTTTCACGTGTGTAACAATCTTTTTGCGGCATATGCGTTTATTATTTGTGCTGGCTGTATATGCCTAGATTGATAATGTATTATTTCTCTCTTTACGGAAATAAAGTTTTCACCGCCACCACCACCACCATTTCACTGATCTGTCAAACCTTGCTTGGGTGCCGAGGCCTCGTCAGGTTTTTCAACTTTTTGCCTCGGCTGCCCCTTTCTGTAGAAAGCAAAGAAAAAAAGAAAAAAGGAAAGGAATATTAAGGTCTGATACCAATTTCCTTAACGTGCATTTACGTGCAAGGCGATGGAACGCGTGGCTCTACATAGACTTGAGTAGCACCTAGACTAATACAACGTCTTGACCCCTATGCAAGCAGGGTTTGTCCCAGGGCTCTGCGCTCAAGATATTATAAGGCTTCGTAATGGCGTCATCGCATATAGCAGCACGCAGCTCCGAACAGTGGTTGGTGTTGACCTGAAAAGACTGATTCTGTGCACATTTTATAACGGACTTACCTGCTTTAGGGAGTAGGAGTAGCTGGGAGCCTCTATTGTTTCGTGGAAGGCTTTCTTGCTGACAGAACATTCTCGGCGATAGTTCGGAATAGCCGGGGTGCATTGCGGCGTATCGCGCCGCAGCACCTGCGTGAGTTCGATCCCGACCACCGGCGGATGAGTTTCGATGGAGGTGAAACGAACAGGCGTACGTGTGTTGTGCGATGTCAGTGCACGTTAAGGATCCCCAGGTGGTCGAACTTACTGCGGAGCGCTCCACTACGGCTCCCCTTTCTTTCACTCCCACCTTCCTCCCATCCCTTACGGCGCGGTCAGGTGCCCACAGCAACAAGTGTGACGGTGTCTTTGCTTTCTTGTGAACCAATTATTAAGGCGAAAGTCTTTAATGCCTCATCGTTATCAGCAGGAGCTGTCGGCAAAGGCAGTCGGCAGAGGGTGTCACACTTTTGAGGGAGATAGGGAGCCTATACATGTTGCGCCGCGGCTCCCGGCTGAGTGTGGTTCCAGCCTTTGAAGGGGCACTTGCCGCCGCCCGCAAAATGGCAGTGTTGCCAGTTGAGCTAACGGTGCTATTTTGGTCCCCAACTGAACCGCATGCAGGAGGAAGTTGGCGCTCGTACAATGCGGCGGTTCAAATTTCCTTCGATGCTCACTACATGAAATTTTAGTTGTGCACTGCGATGAATATTAAAGCGATAGCTTAACTGCTCGTTTGGTAGAAAAGCCGTTGGCGTAGTAGTAACAGTAGTACTGGCAGTTGTAGTAGTCTACACCACGTGTCGGAAATAATCGGGGGCTGGGTAAAAATTTTACCATGGTAATTTGTGGTTCTAGTGATTGATGATTGTTTGGTGTGATAAGCGATGACGCGTTAAGAAAAGGTAATTAATTGGTGAATTAAGAAGTGAAAAACGACAAAAAATTGAAAATGGGGTTCGTAGGTATGAAAATGTCCACAATGGAAAGGCAGTGGTTGGTGATGCTAATTAATAAAGTTTAGAGTGCATCATTGATCAATAATCGATTGAATTTTTTGAAAGAAATTGACAATGGGGGGGGGGGGGGGAGGGGATTCAAAGGCGTCAAAATGCTCGGAATGTAAAGCCAATGCTTGATGATGGAATTAAGAAAATTTAGAGCATATAACTGATCCATCAATTAGGTAAATAAAAATAAAGATTAGAAAACGGGTTCAAATGTGTCAAAATGCTCGGAATGAAAAAAACAATGCTTGATGAGGTTACTTAGGGAATTTTGAGAGTGTGATTGATCAATTAGGTAGTTGAAACAATTGAATAAAAAAATGAAAATTGGTAAACGGGGTTTCAAAGATGTCAAAAAGCTCAGAGTGAAAAGCGGATGTTTGGTGCTGCTCATTAATAAATATAGAGTGTGTAATTTATCAATTAAATGGACTAATTGGATAATGAAAACTTGAAAAAGGGGGATTCAGAGTCATAACTCGTGACTCGCAGTCATAATGCGAGGTATCATGACAGCTTTTTTCATAGTAGCATATACAGCAAGTGAAAGGCGCCGCACGGACGCCTGGAACGGACGCCCGGCGGGGTCAGCTTTGTGGAGCTTACACTAACGCTGAACTCGCTATGCATTCTGGATAATCTGGGGAAGTACGCCATTTTCCTGTGCAGTGCAGCAGTCGACCGTGGAGTGGGCTGCGCAAATAGCGCCAAATTGATTATTTAAAGAACCCCTGGTGGTAGAAATTTCCGGATTCCTCCACTACGGCGTCTCTAATAGCCTACGTCGCTTTGGGACGTTAAACCCCACAAACCAAACCAAACCAAACCGATTTATTGTGCGGTTGTGGGCTGTAACAATCTAACGCTTACTAAAGCTCAAAAGGTAAAGTCCAGACAAGACGACTGCGGGTTTTTCAAAATACCAAAGGTATACATTCGCACGAATGCTACATGTCCAGGAGTGATTGGAACGTCGCAGACGACAGTGACTTGCACGCATCAACAGACGTGGCATTCACAGCATTCTAAACAAATAACAAGCGTGTGCACTTCATTTCGTGTCAAGTGCGCAAATGATTATCGATATAGAGCAGCCTGTACGTCGCACTGGTCAATTTGTTTACTTTTTCGCAGCCGCGCGTCGTGCGGTTTAACGGCTCTAGGTTGCTTTGTTTTTATGCGTGCATCCCAAGTGCATAGTGCATCCGCAATAGCATAAACAGCGCATGTTTCTCCAAACATATTTCCTCCTTATCCTTTGCTACTTGAGTTTGCCCTCGGACTTTTTTTTTTGTGCACGCCAGTTGTGGTTCACGTACTGTGCGGTTATTATTCTGTTGCTTTTTCCTTCTCCCCCCCCCCCCCCCCCTCTCCTTTCATCTTTCGTTTCTAAATCAGGCTTAACTTATAGTGTATTGCTATGCAGCTTGAAAAAGAAAGTTTTTGCTACCCCTGGTACAGCCATATTTTTTACTCGTTTAAAGACTGACTTCCATGAACCTGCACAGTACAACGATCTGTACAATGGGATCGGGGGAAAGAGATCGCTCAAGTCCTTATAAAGTTTTTTTCGCGTCACAGTTGATAAATATTCTTTCTTTTTTTTTTTTTTCATATACGAAAAACGGGCTTGCAATACACGACATGACATGTACAATTCTTTAAGGATTCCGAAAATTCTCCCCTGCATGCCCGCCGAACTTACAACTAAATTTGGTAACACTTTGTTCAACCTAACCTGACAAACAGTTCGTAAAAATGGGTCCTTCGTGTCACGAAAGTGGGGAAGTACTTGGGAGCGCACCCGCCGAACCAACTTGCTTTATCGCGTCAGCTCTAGAGGAGTTGGTTTGGCACATTTGTATTTACGCCAAGTGTTTAACCGCTTTATGTTCTTTCGTGGCACTGTGCCACACTTTCGGGTCGTGAATTTTTTCTTTATTGCGCGGAAAAATTTCAGTACAAAAAAAAAAAAGAAAAAAAGAAAACTCCATTTACTTGTCCGTGTCTGAAGTTACCGGGCTGCTTAATACGAGCCCGCCATATCCCTCGCCCGACAATCATCATAACATCAAAATTCTGAGAGGCACACACATGCATCTAGGTACGGCATCCAGTTTGGAGGTTCTTCGCGCGCAGCATATACACTCCTCACCAAAGCACACTGCTCCTGAAAAACGGTGGTGGTAGTGGTTATTTATTATATATACAAAAGGAAAGAAATGATGTTTTCTAGCCCCGGTATTTGTTATCTGATATATGAAGCATCTGCGATTTGCTGATGACATTGCCTTGCTAAGCAACTCGGGGGATGAACTGCAAATAATGATTGATGACTTAGACAGGAAAAGTAGAAAGGTAGGCTTGAAAATCAATATGCAGAAGACTAAGGTAATGTTCAACAGCCTCGGGAAGAAACAGCAGTTTACATTAGGTAGCGAAATACTGGAAGTAGTAGGCGAATATGTCTACTTAGGACAGGTAGTAACCGCAGATCCGGACCATGAAAAGGAAATAACAAGAAGAATAAGATTGGGATGGAGCGCATTTGGCAAGCACTCGCAGATTATGACTAGCAGCTTACCGGTATCGCTCAAGAGGAAAGTATACAACAGTTGCATCTTGCCTGTACTCACCTATGGGGCTGAAACGTGGAGGCTAAACAAGAGAGTTCCACTTAAGTTGAGGACAACCCAGAGGGCTATGGTACGAAAAATGGTAGGGGTAACATTAAGAGATAGGAAGCGTGCAGAGTGGGTCAGAGAAATAACTCAAGTTACCGACATTCTAGTGGAAATTAAGAAGAAGAAATGGGCATGGGCAGGACATGTAGTGCGAGTAGAGGATAACCGATGGTCGCTTAGGGTAACAAACTGGATTCCAAGGGAAGGAAAGCGTAGCAGGGGGCGGCAGAAAGTTAGGTGGGCGGATGAGATTAAGAAGTTCGCAGGGGCCAAGTGGATGCAGCTAGCACAGAACCGGGTTAAGTGGAGGAATATGGGAGAGGCCTTCGCCCTGCAGTGGGTATAATCAGGCTGATGATGATGATGATGATGATGATATGAAGCACCTGAACTGGGGCGGCGGAAATAAAGGGATAGCGAGGAGAAGGCAGTGGAAATCAAAGATGTGAGTGATAGGGAGAAAGAAAAGGGTAGGTAAAAATAAAATATATACACATGGCACAGTATACAGTAGTTTGCTTGAGGCCCACCCGCAAATGTCTTAGGTACCTGAAACACGGATTTGGACGATTTCGGTGCCTCTGCATGCCTGTCCATCATACGGCTTTCCCAAAGACTGAACAGTCCTATCAATGCAATTAGATCATAAGGCACGGCAGAGTTTTTGTCAGAAGGCAAAAATCTAATAGTATATGGTGTAATTTCAATGTCCTTTTTAAGAGTTCTTTGTAGTATGTCCCAAAGAACATAGCATCACGGCACAGAATAAAGCAGTGATCAATTTTCTCAGGCAGGTTACGGAGACGGCAATTCATCGTCCAGGGCGCAAACGTCTCCTTATCATGAAGAAATGTCTTGACAGGCAACGTCGCTGTATGTAGTTTCAAAAAGAACGTTTTTGCGGCTGCCTAATGCACATTTGCCTATCACGCTTGAGAACAGTTGTGTCCAAAAACCTCAGATGAGGCTGCCGATACAACGGTGCAGGGAAAAGACTCAGTGAGAACCTGGGTCATCTGCTTTATCGAGATGCTATGCCGGTAATCTATAGAGAAACGCACAGTGAGCAAATTAAAAGTGTCAGCAATCTCCTTATTGAATCCCCTTAGAGGCCCCTCACGAGCCTGCCCAGTCGGTGCGAATAAGTAAGGCAAATGAGGTGACTAAGACGTCTAATGAGCACAGCTATAAGAAACGGGTGGTTTGCCGATTTGAGAAAGAAAAAAAAAAAACGGGAAAACAAGTTGATGCACAAACAAGTGAACAAGGCCCACTTCACCGAACTAAGGGAAGGAACAAGTTGTCACGCATGGGCTCCCATTGAGAGCGGGTCGTTAAACGCTCTTCATAATTACGCTTGTCTACCGTGAGGATGATAGCGGGATTCCGCGTTTCTTTTTGAAAATAAAGTTTTCACGGTTGGCCAAGCAACTATATCGCCGCCCAGATAGCTCATTCCGGAGAGTGGAGGCAGTACTCCTTCGCCGGGCCCAGACTGGTCAGCTTCTGTCACCCGCGAAGCTGCACCTCATAAACCCGCAGATATACCCTTCTCCTCAGTGCCCGACATGCCCGGCCAGAGGCACGGCCGAACATCTCCTGTGGAGCTGCCCTACTTTTGACGCAGTACGGGAGAGAGCACTCAAGTCCCTGGGCGGGCTTCGACCTGCAACCCTGCAGGCATGGGTCGATCCCCCATCGCACATCGGGCTATCAGACGCAACCCGGCTCTGGCGAACTTTTCTTTCTTACTTCAAGGAAGAAGAAGGACCAGGCCATTACTTCGCGGAGCCGACCTCAGGACGACCCTACCTCGAGGAAGAAGTAGACACCGGTCCCTCATATCTATCCCAACCTTCACCCCCACCCTTAACCGCTCCCCCACCCCTACATCCATGAAGCAACTTAGTTCTGCCGCAAGGTAAACGCCTACCGTAAGCAGAAATAAAGACGTAATAAAAAAAAAAAAGTTTTCACCACCACCGCGAGTGACAGGTACTGCACTAAAACAGTTAAGTCACTCAGTAAGGGTGACGTCAAGGATGTGACGTCACCCATCTGCAGTCAGCTATGAGGACCAAGCGGGAACGAGTGCGCTGCTGCGCCTTCCTCTCCTGTAAACGAATTATAGAACGCCGGTGAACTTAGACGCGCTCGACATGGAAACCAAACAGCGCAGAAGACTGGATAATTTAACTTGTTCCGATCCCGAGGGAGTCACTGGTTTTCGCTACGTATATGCAAGCATAGCAGAGCTAAGCCATCTTTCTTTTTTTACTCTGAATTCATTTATTTACTTCGGCCAGCATTCCAGAAGACCTCATGCCCGTACTCGGAGGAACGCCAGCATGGAGACCATCGTAACTCTTGTAGGTGGCAGGCTGCGTCTGACATTTGGTACAGCCAGAGCTGCGCGGTTGAACACCTACGTTTTGTTTTGGCGAGTTCAGCGTCGTAAGAGCAACGGCCACTCTCAAGTAAGAAAATCCCCCTCTTCCGTGGGCGAACTCGGCGGGCAGCGTGGCGCATAGCGGCGAACGTCTCCGATGACATGCCGAGCTCCAGAGAGGTGAACAAAGGCCGCTCGTGATCGCACACCTGCGGCCCATAGCACCATCCCAGAACGTACGGCTATAAGAGGCCAGCTCACATAGCAAGCTCGAACAGCCTTGCTGGTAGTTGTGGGGACGTCCAGCCGTTGACGCCAGGAAGTCTAGAGAGGCTCCCTTCATTCCGGCACTCCGTCTGTCTGGTTATGAGCGAACAATCTACACTGCCTCAACTTGTGGTGCCGATGGACTTTTGTGACGTTTCAACTGCCACGGGTCCATTCCAAAGCGCATGGAGAATAAACGCCTCTGGGGAGCAGGGAGCGTAGCCGGCAGCACATCTGCTTTCGGGCGGTTTTAGACAAAGTTTCCCGCAAAACGCCACATTATGTCCAGAACGTGTGAATAATAACACGTTCACAGGAAACGAAATGTGCAGTATCTGTCACACGCGTATAAACAAGTTTAATAAGGTAAAAAAAAAAAAAAAGCCCCAGGGATGTTTTTTTTTTTTTTTTTTGTCCGAATGTTGCTTCTCCACGACATCGACCCAATCAACACTGCTCATCTTGGTGCTAGCCTCTCCCTGCAGCCTCCGTGAAAGTCCGTATGCTTACCGGCTTGGAAGCGAAACACGCCCCGAGGGCATAAAAAGTAAGCACGCATTGCCAGCGACATTATGAGCAATTTGATCATTTCAGTAATGACTCCACCTCCATCCCTTAGCGCCAAATAAGAGTACGTCAACGTCACTAAAAGACGAAAAGCTTACAGAGTACTGCGTCTCTTGCAGGCGCAGGTGAAGTAATTTTCAAAAATAAAAAACTGTTAATACTAATATATAGGTTTCTAAATAACCCATAGATGGCGCGACAACTGTTAATACCACAATCTTAGACATTTTGGTTCGAGGTCCCTTTCTCTATGGTTGCGTGTTACAAGGTGTAGTTTCACTTTCCTTTTAGTTGCGATGTGGAGCGTGCGCAGCGCAGGCAGCACTCGTAGCCATATTTACCGAACGGTCGTGAGAACTGCGCGGGAAGCTTGCATTTCAGCAATTGTGCAAGCGATCGCACGATCGAGTAAGTATCAAAGCGTCTCAGACACGATCTTGTCGTTCATCGCACGATGTTTGTTGTCGCGTTCTTACTTGCCTGCTAACGCAATGCAGCCTTCGGCTCCACACATGATCCGTGGTGATGTCGAAGCGGGTTAAGTCACCAATGGCGATCTGTGATACTACTATAATTTTAGTGCTCACCAATCGAATCCGCTCCAGCGCAGGATCTTTTTGTGCCTTTTCACTCGTGCTTCGTATTGCTCGTACTTGTGTGCTGACGGTTTCTTTCGGTGTTCAGTCTTACGACAGAGATGGGGGCAAGTCAAGTGTTAATGCTTGCCACTGCGATCCGCGCCGTATTTATTGCCGTCTTTCAACTTGAACGGTCGTTATATTCAGATCGCACGAAGGCTTAGTTTCTAGCGCGCGATCGCCACCAGTGAAACGGCAGCTGATTGCGCCCAGCTACGTCTGTGGCGCAGTTCATGTTCGAGAAGATGCAGCGTAGTATAGCTTTCAAGAAGGGCATGTGTAGATGAAATTTGTGTCGGATTGTTCGATCTATATAGCTGTTAAGCAGTACAAAATTTTTGAAAATGTGTAAATTGTAAAAGCAACGAAGCGAGCGGCGCAAACAGCAGGTCATTTCGAAGCTGGCGCGAACCCGACATAGCAAATTAAACACAGCGTCGCGCATTCGGCATCTCGCGTCTTGCAGCTCAGACGACCGCCAGCCATCGCACTCCAACGACGGTCTACGTGCTGGGAGTATTGCATACGAGTAGAAGAGTCCCAGCGGCGTGCAGGCTCCCCCAACGATTCGGTAAGAGGGCGTCCGTGTCTTTTTTTTTTTTTTTTTTTTTTTTTTAACGGCGAGAGCTCATTTTTGCTTATTAGTGGTGTCTATAGGATGTGTCCGCAGTCAGCGGCAACGGATAGTAATAATAATAATAATAATTGGTAAGGCGCCGTATCTGTCACACTTGTTCCGTTGAGACTTGCACTGTATGAGAAGGGAGACATCGTGGAAGGAAGGAAAGTGAAGTGAAAGTGGAAAGAGAGCAAGAAGAAAGGTGGTGAAGCGCTACGGAGTAAATACGACCACCTGGGGATCTTTGACGTGACGTGCGGTGACAAAGTTCGAAGAAGGGGCCGAGGGGTCGGCTGCTCCGGCCCTACAGGGCTGAGACTAGTAGGCCTCCGTCGCAAGGCAAGCTGTCATTGCACCCTCCACCACTTCGGTGGTGGACGACGGCTGTTGCAACGTGCGTCTTTCTCTCCCTCTTCTTTTTCTTCTCTATTTTCTCTTCCGTCCGCACGAGGCAGCGGAGGCGGCTCAGCTTGGTGGTTGCTCCTGGCCCTATGGGGCTGGGGCTGGTAGGTCGGTGCCGCTTGCGGCGGAGGCTAGCCATGGCCGGCCTCGAGGGAGAGCGGCGCGCTCTTCCTCGCGCTCTCCCTCGAGACCGGCCGTGGGCTAGCCTGCCTCGATATTTTTGTCTGTTGTAGGCCGTCATTGCTATTGTTCCTGTGGTGGACGGCTGCTGTTGCGAAGCGCGTCTTTCTCTCCCCTCCCCCCCCCCCCCCCCCCCCCCCCTTTTTTTTGTTCTCTATTTTCTTTTCTGTCCGCACGAGCTAGCGGAGGTGGCTGAGCTACAGAGCCAGTAGCAGGTCCGTGTATTTTCTTTTCCTTCCTCCAGTCGCAACAACAGAGCCAGTAGCAGTCCCGTGCACTTTCTCTTTTCCTCCTGCAGTCGCAACAACATCGCACAGCTCACAGGCGCCTCTCCGTTTAGCCTCCATCGAAACGCAGCCATTGGCGGTCGGGTTCGAAGCCAGGTACTCCGGTACAGTTGTCGGGAATCTTACCACTGCACCACCGCGGCGAGGCGCAGCGGATCGTGATTCGTGTCAAAATTGTGACGGAGATGCTGCTTCTGCAGTTTCTGGGTGGAGTGACACCGTTTCTCTTCGCATATCGATTTGCCAGTCAAGTTGGGGGCCATAGTTTGCGAGAAGGATTCGAACCGATGGCATATTTATCCCCGAATTTATGTCGTTAACTGCAAGTGATGATATCCATAGGGAAGTCTGATACTGCCTTTCACAAAAAAAAGGGGAAAAAAAAAAAAGCTAACCACTTGGCCAATCTCTGTGGCACTCTGAGCGCTGAACCGCCGAGCAAAACCGTGCCAAATAATGCTTTCTAACGTCGGTTCAGGTTAATTTTTCTGGGCATCGCGATGCTCGTGATGAGGACTAGTAGGGACCAGCCCGCATGCGTTTCAACTACGACTTCAATGAGGGAATGATCACGAGATGCATGCGCGCTTCGAGACGCCGTCCGATCTCACTCATATTAATGCGGAATCATTACTTCGCTATGTTCACAGATGTCTGTCCGCAGACCGCGTCAGCAAAATTGTGTCTGCAGCAGTTGTAATTGAGAGGTGGTAGAGGTTAATGAGAAGTGTCTATCGTTATATGGTGATGTAATGTTCTGCCTGGAAAAATAATTAGTTCAGTAAGTTAATTAGGTAATTAATCAGAGGCAAAAATGAAACGGGAAAGGCGAAAACGGTCTTATTAGCCAATGGCTTGGTGCCACATTTGATGGTTTGGTTTGGTTTGTTGGGTTTAACGTCCCAAAGCAACTCAGGCTATGAGAGACGCCGTAGTGGAACTCCGGAAATTTCGACCACCTGGGGTTCTTCAACGCGCATCGACATCGCACAGCACACGGGCGCCTTTGCTTTTCGCCTCCACCGAAAAGCGGCCGCTGAGGTCGGGATTCGATCCCGCATCCTTGGGAACAGTAGTCGAGTGCCGTAACCACTGCGCCACCCCGGCGGGGCATGAATGTATCAAATACTAAAATAGTTAATGAAATCAGTCAAGGTGACGTTAAGGATATGACGTCATGCAACTTGAAATCGAGCCAAAAAAGGGCGTAGGAAGGGATTGGCGCGCAATTTGAATGTATCAAATACTAAAATGGGTAAACAAGAAGTGAATTAATGTGACGTAAAGGATGTGACGTCATGCAACCGGAAGTAGAGCCGAAAAAAGGCATACGGAGGGATTGGCACGCAATTTGAAAGCACCAAAGACTAAAATGGGTAAACAAGAAGTGAATTAATGTAACGTAGATGGTGTGGCTCTCGCAACCGGAAGTAGAGCCGAAAAAGGGCATAGGAAGGGATTGGCGCGCAATTTGAAAGCACCAAACACTAAAATGGGTAAACAAGTGAGTTAAGCAACTAGAAGCAACCAACAGCAGCGTCCGTGCTTTCGCATTACTCCAGTGCAGATTCTGCGGTGCTCTTGTTTTTTGTTCGACTACTGATGCTGCTTGCGTGCTTGGCAAATTCGAACCCGTCGGTTCGCTATGAGAAAGGACAACAGTCTCCGATTTTAAAACCCATTAAACGCTTCTGCGGCTTGGAAGTGGCCGGACAGTCCCGCTGTATGGTCCTGCGGCGCTCAGCCCCGTCACCTCTTGTTCCTCGGTCCAACTGATTGCACTCTGCTGGTGCGCTCACGGTTCACGTTCCTAGTTCATAGATGGTCCCAACTACAGCTGCCAAGTACTTGGATTGGTTGAATTTTATTGGTCAGATCAACAGGTTTATTTGCTTATTTATTTGAGTTCGTACAAATTGCCCCACTGGGCATTAGACTACGGGGGTACGCGAAGGGAAAGGCAATAGCACTGTGAACAGATGTACAGTACATTCATACAAAAGACACAGCAACAATTCAGCTAAGATCAGTGGCCCCCTAACGGAGGGCGATTTCTCCCATCCAGTTCGCTTACGTGTTGTCACAAGCTGCCTCACATATAGAGCGGAAGTTACGGGATCTCCCCGCTCCTCCGAGCATTCTTCGACTTGATTCTGTTTGTTATCTTTATAGTCTTCTTTTATCGTAGTGTTTTGTTCATTGTCGGTTTTCACTCGCCATTTAAGAGTCGTCTTTTATCACTATCGTGTCGTGGCGTTTTTTTTTTTTTTTTTTTTGTGCTATTATGCAGTATAATTCGGACTACTAGCTGTAAATGTCCAATTGTTGTAAAAAGTGACTTTCTTGCTTGGACTTATTCCTCAATCACACACTGACACACCTACTTCGCGGGTTGACCAGTGTCTAACTTTTAACTGTGTTCTCTGACATCATAGAGGGACGACGGGTAATCGTAAAGGGGATCCCGCACCTCTGTTGACCGTGAAGTCGGGGGTTTGTGACACTTGTTCTTGTGCTTCTGGAGAATAAGCCAGGCCTCCTGTGAGGGTGCCGGTAGGAGATCTTTTGGTGGCGGATTTTCCTTACAGCCTCATGAGATGTGTTCTTCTGTTGCTATGCGACCGCAATGTAAGCGTTTAGGATAGATCGTTTAGTAGTTTTCGGCCAAAGAATTAGGATCATGACTGCTCCAGTTTTGGCTGTAGGTAGAATTCTGGCCTGTTTTCTGGTAAGGTCCGGTGAGGTGCAGTTTCCGTGCCTCAGGGAGGTGACTGGTCATTCTCCGGTATATGTGTAAGTTTCGTTGACGGAGAATACCTAGGCACTGCCCGATCCCTCCCGGTTTGCTCGCGTTCAGGCATACTGTTTTGCCTCTAAGCATGCCGCAGTTTTCAGTAATGCGTGCAGATGGCGCTTTCCGCGGGGCAGGGGTCGCGCGGCGCAACAACTGCTAAATGTGATCGTCGTATAGAAAGAGC
Organism: Amblyomma maculatum; assembly: GCA_023969395.1. Lineage (NCBI taxonomy): Eukaryota > Metazoa > Arthropoda > Arachnida > Ixodida > Ixodidae > Amblyomma > Amblyomma maculatum. Next base: position 289,307 of record JAJIZL010020807.1, on the reverse strand, counting down.
GGTGTAAAGAGAGGCTTAGAAAATTAGCAGTACCTTTTATCCTGAGCAGACACACCACGGGCAGTTATGATGGGTGGAAATAATGAAAGAAGGGCAGATTACCGCGCACGACAAATGTGCCATTTCACACATTAATATGGATTACATGAACGTTAATGAAACATAACGCTTATCGCATTGCGTTGACCAACGATTATTCGGTTTCGTCTATTTGGTTTCACTGTAGAAAAATGTCTTACGGATGTGTCTTAACACCAACACTCATGTCGATGTGGTTTTGCTGTGTATTACGCAGGTTCGCCGACGTCACTTGGCTCGTTTCTGTTGAGCACCGTACGAAAGTTTACAGAAAGAACGATTTCCAACCAAGGCGCCATCGAGCGTGAGATGACGTCACAGAGGGACCACGGTCCTTACGCATCGCGCCCCGCCACGGCCGACCCGTTGACGGTGGCCGAGTCTGCAGAAACCGAGGACGCGCGGCATCCCAGCGGGTACTCCAGTGTACCGACAAGCCCCTTCAATTACGAACCTATTGATTATCAGCCTTACATCGTTCCTCCGTTCGGTCAACGCCTCGAACCGTTGGAGACCAGCGCGAGTACCCGGTTGAAGGATTCCTCCAGCGACGCATCAGTGTCGACGATGTGGGGCCTTCCGCATACCGCGCAATCTGCAGGCGAATACCCCATGACAGCCGGGCACCAAGACCTTCCCGCGCGCCACTACACGGAATTAAAGCGTGTAGCGCCTTCCAACGCATGTCGAGAGACTGACCGACTGTTGATTATTCGCGACTTGGCTGAACAGATGTTGGCTGGCGAAGCGGTTGGGGATGTTGACCATGACTACGCCGTTACAACCGCAAACAATGGTAAACGCTCTGTATCAAACCCGACCAGTTCAGCTATGGAACACCAGTTGTCTTCGTCCTCGGAGGCGGCGGCGGCGGCGTCCTCGTTGAAAACCATTGGACTGCCACCGCTGACCAATGCTGCAAAGAGCTCAGATGGCGCTCCTCTCTCCGACAAGAGATGTGAGGCTGAGCACGCGACTTCACGAGTGCGACTCTCCGCCAGCGCCGAGGGGACTCCATCTTTTTGGAACAATGAAGCCGTCGCCACGTCCGCTAACAACGACACGCCTCAGCTGTCATCGACGGTGACGACTTCGAGGCAGAGTTGCGGTCACCAACAAAAGGCGAAGCTACGTAAACTTCTCATCGCCGATCATGCTAACTCGAAGTCTTCGTCCTCGGAGGCAGCGGCGCTTGTGTCACCGCTGACACATGCTGTGGACAGCGCAGTTCGCCCCCGTGTCTTCTCCAAGACATCTGATGGTTTAGAGGCGACATCGGGCAAGAGCTCTCGCGAGACCTCACGGGTGGGACGATCTGCCTGCCCCGAGAGAGCCCCGCCGAACGGCAAAGCTGTCGCCAATTCATCTAACGAGGCTCCTCTACAGTCGTCGACGGTGGGGACTTCGGCGCACTGTTGCGATGGCCGAAACAAAGCGAAGCCACTCAAGCGCCCCATAACCACTGCCCCTAACTTCAAAAATTCGTCCTCGGAGGCAGAGGCACTAGTGGCACAGCATTCATATGCGGAGGAGAGCTCAGTTCGCGCCCGTGTTTTCGCCGAGACATTTGAAGGTGAACAGGCGATTTCGGGCAAATGCCCTCCGAAGACTTCGCAGGTGCGACGTTCCACCAGCCCCGCGGAGACCCCACCGAAAAGAGAAGCTGTCGCTGAGTCCGCTAACGAAGGGCCGCTGCAGTCTTCGACGGCGGTGACTTTAAAGCAGTCTTGCGGTCGCCGACAAAAAGCGAAGCCACGCAAGAGTCCCGCCGCCGACGACCCGAACTTCAAAGGCGCCGTTGTTCGGATGAAGCTCCTGATTGTTGACGGAGAGCCGCAGCTGAAGATGGAGCATTACTTCAAGTGAGATGGGTCATTCATCCTTCTGACCTGCAGTCTTAATTGTTTTATTAGAGCGACACACGCTGTACATTTTTGCGTACAATTAGAAAGAGGGGAAAAAACGCAAATCCCAAGCAGTCTGCAAGCTTGCAGTCACAGTGTGCGTACTAATTACGACGTTTGTTACCTTTAGCGTTAAACGGCACACATGGTGTCGAAATGAAATATTGAAATAAAAGGAAAAATGGCCTGGTGTATTTTTCTTCGCTCAGTTGTATCGGAGCTACGATCGCTTATCTGGCGCAGTGGCGAGTATCGCGTAAGGTTATTTTATCTGAACCTCCAGGAGGTGCAATATGTACGGATCTACTCTATACGTTTGCCGGAGACCCGTCGGAATAATTGCAGTCATAACTAGACCCATGACTGGTGTGCGTGACCATATTCTGCGCAAATTCCAAGCTTGTGAATCTACCTGCGCTAATACCACGAAAACGAACCCCTGTGCTCGCTCATGACGTGTGGAGAATAGTAGGGGAGAAAGGGTGATCGATACATTCAAGCCATAATAGTCGCATATTGTGTGTAACCACGAAATTTTTTGTCACATCTAGGGGAGGAGGTTGACCGCGGCAGCTCTGTGGTTAGGCCCTCGTCTACAGAGCTCGCATACCTAAGTGATATCCCGCCTGCGGAGGCCGCATTTCTACGGAGACGGAACTTAAAGCGCCACTGTACTGTGCTTTGTCAGCGCATGCTGAAACGCCAATGGCCGAAATTATCCGAAGCCCTACGCGACGGATCCCCCTACAGCCCTTATAGCTTTGGGCCGTTAAATCCGACAAATTATTCTTACCACGTTTAAGGAACATGAAAAAGCTAATTCGGCTCTTTCGTGCGATTTCCATGATTTTTGTGCGTGTATGAATTCTCGCCCTTATTATCCGCAAATATGAGATTTGCACCTGTTCGCGAAGAGATGCCGCTCTCGGTTTTCCACGTCAGTTGCAGTGTCGCCGTCATTTACTCGTAGATCAGTAAATGTGGTTTGCGTTTGAGAAAAGGGGCTCTGATTAAATTATCACCGTCTTGCAGCGCTGTTCCGACACGAATATTTGGTTCGTGCTTCGTTTGCTAGGCTGGTCAACTTGTAAAGACTTTGTTGCCCGTTTCAGCTACCAGCAACGGCGACGGTTCGGTCCACGGGACATCTTTGAGGCCAGCGATTCCGAAGACGACTTCGCGGCCGCCGGACGAGGTAACATACCGAGCGTACCGTCGCCTTGTGTAGTCTTTGTGGCCGTCATCTCCGTATGTTGCTCCAGAGGCAGGGAGCACTGGTTCAGCAGCGAATGTTACCGCGATGGTTGGGACAGTTGATGGTGCATGTACGAAGCCATCCCTTGAGCTACACGTTCGGAGAGCTGGGTCGAGGCTACTCGGGATGCAATGACGTCATATGGCTCCTCTGTGGAAGCCGCGCTTTTGCATGCTGTAAGTGTAAAGTCGGTTGCACCTGTGCTCGCAGCTGAGTCGCCGCTAGATTTGTGCTGTGCAGCTTTCGGACTTCGTTCGATGGCCGCGTGTGTAACTTTTGTACAATCTGTCGTTAACGTTGACGCAATCATAGGTCAAGTCGTGACTGCAGAACGTTGGCTGTGCAAGCATGCTCTCTTTTTCAGCAGGCACATTCGCGACGTCCCCAAGGATCGAGTTCTCAAATCATGGTCTTGCAACTTTTATTTTATAGGGTTATTTTTTTAATTTTATATCCAAAAGGAAGGAAAAGGTGTTTGCCAGACCGTTATCTGCTCTCTGATATCTGAAGCACCTGAACTGGGGCGGCGGAAATAAAGGGACAGTGAGGAAGCGGTAGACGGAATCAAAGCGGTATGCCGTAGGGAGAAAGGACAGGATATGCAAAAATAAAAATAAAATGATGGCGCAATGTTGCAACTTCTGTCAAAGTTGCTTTCAGGAGGCTAGTCAGCGCACTCGTTGTAACCAGTTCTCCGTAGTCGCGTTAGTGGAGCTTAGTGGAACGAGAATTTCCCCTCGTTCTGCACCTGTGCATAACTGCAGCCGCATCGATGTTCATAACGTATTCGCGTGTTCACTACCGTAGATTCTTGTATTACCAAACCGGTAACTCCGAAACCAGGGGCCAGAAATTAGGGCGCTTAAGCTTCGAATTTAGGGCCTATGGTGGTGGTGAAAATCTTTTATTACGAAGGCCAAAAATAACGAAAATTATAAAGCAGCGTTGCGAGCGGCCTTCAGGCTGCCGGTAGTGGTGTCCAGGGCGTGCCTGGTCGCGACTAATGAGTGAAACCAATCAAAAGCAGTCAGCCGACCGCGATTTAGCCGGTGATTTAGGCTTAGAGCCTGGTACAGCCTTCGAGTAGAGGTGGTTACACTTAATGCTGTACTTTATTTTCTGTGTATTTCGTACACGTACGTAGTCACGGTACCGACGTGTTGCTGTTTCCACTATAATTAAAAGGAATACAGGTCCTTGCATTAAATACCAAAGAAACAACTTCCCGCCTCTCAAAGTAGTCATGACCAACTATAAAGTTAAAAATATTTTGCAGCAGTTTCAAAGCGCCTCTCTTATTTACTTTTAAAAAACATGTAGGCGCGTTGAAGTCTAACTAAAGACGATTAACTAACACAAGACAAGACTGGTACGTCGTCTTTAGACTGGTAATCGTTTTTAGTTAAAGTTCAGCGCGCCTACATGATGATGGAAAACCAACTAGCCGCCATTACAGCATTGCTTAAAAAGTATCCTTGGTACCAAACGGCACACAAATGAAGAGAGGGATGGGGTCTCGTTATTACATAAGGTATCCAGCAATCAGTGATGCAAAGAAAAGCGTAGATGATTTTTGTGTGTGTGTGTGTTGATGAATGTGAAGTAATAACTGTGGAGTTAATCGACTCGGATATCGATCAAAAAACAACCTCATGCCGCCGGTGGGATCCGACGCCACGATCACCGACAATTTATCTCCACCGCTGAGCTACGGCGACGCCCTTCTACTTGGTATTTACGTTGCTTGTAACCGACCCCTGAGAGTGTTCGCCAGCGCCATCCTCCACGTCTAGTAACGTTGCGCTCCCTGATTCTCGCCTCTCTCCTTGTGTCCGGGTTCTATGGGGCATGCAAAACGAAGGGATTTAGCGGTGCTCCGTACTATACCCAAACTCCAAGGATAAGCTCTTCTCCTCGCTACCCCACCTCACCACTGGCGTCGCACGTCGACCAGTTTGCTCCTGTGCGCCCGACATAAGGACTCAACCTCTTTCCCCTTCTTCAGGAGATACGTTTAATAATCATCCGACGAATCGCTTCCTTCGGTTTCAAGCATAAGTGGTCAAAGGCCTGCGGGCGGAAGCCGTTTGTCCTATTTTATGGGCAACGCGTGTGCCGCGTTTGTTTTGTATAGTATTTGTATAGTATAGTATAGTATAGTATAGTATAGTATAGTATAGTATAGTATAGTATAGTATAGTATAGTATAGTATAGTATAGTATAGTATTTGTATAGTATAGTATTTGTATTCTCCAGCTTGCTTACTTTCTTTCACCTAGCTCCCTGCCCCTTTTAGGTGCTCCGCTGTAGAATGGCTGCTCCGGGGAAATATAGCCGTCTCTAAGGCTGGAACACAACATTTTCTGTATTTTGTTCAATCCTTAGCAAAGAAATCACAGGGGACACTCAAGCTCTGCCTTTAAACCCTTTGAGGGTCGACAAATTTTTTTTTAATAACATTCCCAGACGGTCAAATTATTTTATTGCGGATTTTGAAGACACGGAGTGAGTTAAGTCGGGGAAAGGTTGTAAAAAAAAAAATACTAGGAACCGTATTTTGGAGTCAACATCGCTCAACATTGCGAACTCTGGAACCTCAGCAAACTCATTAATCAAGGAGAGCGGGAATACCACGCGAGCGTCGATGAAGCTAACAGCAGCCCCAATAAAGATTGAAATCAGCCTCCACTGCACGGGAGTGGCAATAAAGGCGCGCCTCGGTTGCGATCACGTGGGGAAGCCGAAACCACGCTAGAGCGCCAGGGCATTGCCGCAGACCAGGCGACAGGCTGCAGCTAGGAATCGGTTCTGTTTATCCCCTGCGCGGAAGCGCCCATAAAGATAGAAATCAAGTTTAGCGCGCCTCCGTTGCGATCACGTGGCTAAACCGAAACCACGAAAGGGCGTTGCCGCCACCGGGCGACAGGCTGCAGCTAGGTATCAGTTCTGTTTATCTCCGCAAGAAGCAACGCTATAAATCTCGAATGCTTCTTGTGAGTTCTAGGAGGTGGCAGCACCTCCCAGTCAGCATGTATCGTCATTAGGGCGCGAAATTTCAAACGGAAGATTTAAACCGTTCCCGTACGGCAAAGACCTGGGGCGGCTTGAGGAGAAGCGAACTCCCACGAAGAAAGAACTTTCCAAATTCTCCTCAATAAAGTTTCCTCCTCCTCCTCCGTACGGCAAAGACCTTGCGGGACGGAAAACTGCCGCCGTATATTTGCGACATAAACCCTCAAAGGTTTAAGGCTATGATGCGATAGCGCAGGCTACCAGGCCGCATAAAGCCTCGTTTTAACCAAGCCGTATGAACGTGTCTACGTGGCCAATGATCCTGGTAAGCTGATTTCTATCCATCGATCCATTCTTGTCTGGCACCTTCCCGATGAAAGGAGAGTCGAATTGGCAGCTCCTGCCGAACGTAACATCATGGAACCCTATGTTCACTTGGTGGTGGTGGTGAAAACGTCTTACAATACTCGGTCTTACAATACTGGATGGAGACCCGAGTCAGGGACCCCATTGGCGGTTGCCGCCTCCCGCGCACGCCGCGTTAAGACCTTTCGGCCTGTAGGTCGCAGCAGCCGAGCAGGGTCGCCTCCCAGTCCTCCCGGGAAGGGTTAGGGATGGGGGGAAGGGATGGGTTTCGTTGGCAGGCCCATACCATGGGGTAGGTGTCAGCCACCTCCCCACAAGTACCGGCACTGGCCAGTGAATTGGGAGTCAAAATGTTTAAGTTCTGCCGGGCACAGCATCGTGTTAGTGAAGAGGCGCAGGAGCATCCTCTCGTTCGCTTTTCCTAACCCTTAGCAGGGTTTAGGGTATTTGCGATGCGAGTTATGATAAAAATTTACAATATCTTTGAATGTGTAGTCCTATTCGAGTCCCGAGGTACCTTATTTATAGGAAATAGCTACAGCCTGCTTTCGTGTTTCTGCACGCACGCTACGTGTAACTGACTTGACGCTGTGCGATATTCCGCGACCATGACTGGCGACCGCCTCGCAGTGGTGGCTAAATAGGTTAGGGCGCTCGACTAGTGTGCCCAAGGACGCGGGATCGAATCCCATTTTACCACTTTATTTGTCATTTCATTTGGCGGCAGCTTTTCGGTGGAGGCGAAAAGCAGTGCGATGTCAGCGCACGTTAAAGAACCCCAGGAGGTCGGAATTTCCGGAGTCTTCCACTGCGGCGTCTCTCATAGCCTGAGTCGCTTTGGGACGTTAAACCCCACAAATCAAATCATTTGTCCTCTCGAACAGCTGAAAAAAAAGAGAGGGAGCCCAGACCAGCAAAAGCTTTGCAGGGCTTAAAGCCAATTAAAAATAAATAAAAAGGAACAAAAGCAAAAAAAAAAAACTTTTTAAATACAAGGAACTAAAAATTATAAGAACAATAAAAGAGAGAGAGAAAAAAAAGTTAGATCCGAGTCGCAAGTAGGTCCACGCTGGCCAGAAGAAGAATACGAAAAACGCCAGAAGGTAGCATCCAGAATAAGGGAAAAACAGGAAACAGAATCGGGAAACCAAATAACAGCAGAAAAACAACGGATATACAAAAAAATGACAAAGCATGCGGCGAGAGAGACAGACATACAGAGCACAAAACAGAAAAAAGAGAGACCGGAGAAAAATAGTGAACTGGGCAGTCCACAACAAAAGGAAATTAAATAGAAGTAACAATCGGGTGAAAAACAGAAATTTGGCAGTCGCCTATAACTTTCTAGATGTTGGTCCCCAAATCAACACAGAGAAAAAAAAACTATAATCAGGAACAAAAGAATGACCCAAAATAAATGACAAAAAGTGCTGATACACCAAACACAAGAGAGAGAAAAAGAGAAATAATGGTATAGCCTAAGCAAAACAAGTGGAAAGAAAAAAAAAACCCAGAGGAGCTATTCTGATGCGAAAGACATCCGTCACTAAACCAAATTATATTAATCCGAAAAGGTTCGGTAACAGAAACGCTGGAAATACTTTAAACATAAATACAGCATCACTATACCGGACTTGCATGAAAACAGCAGCAAGAAAGGCGAAATGTACCGCAGAGGAGTAAAACAAAATAAAAAAATCAACTCATTTTATAAAATTGCCCTTGCGGACCCGGCTCTGTAGGCAAGAAAGGCTGTAGTCACAGGCCCCTCCATACAAGCTCAAAGGCATGCCTTAAAGCACACTGCTTAACACAGGAGCAAGGAGCCCTCCCCTGTGTAGAGCGTGGTAGGGGGTCTGCAGGACCCTCCGACGAGACCCTCGCCCCCACCACCATCAGGCTCAAGCGCAGGATCAGCAGGTCATCCGCTGGTGCTTGTCAAAACAAAGATGGAGAGTAATCGGCATCGATAGGCACGCCACGACAAAATGCAAATGGACGCATAGAGACGTGGTCCGGTAAGCATGAAAGATCTCCACACTACAGTGAAGGGCGCCGACATGCAAGCAGGTGGGCGTGTCCAAGACAGACAAGCTGAACCAAGGAGCACGATTCCTCCCCTGTCGGGGTAGGAGGTCTGCAGGAGGACATTCCGAGGACGCCGAGTCCCCACCACAGCCCGACTCAAGTGCAGGATCGAAAGGACATCCCCTGGTGATTGTAAGGCCAAGGATGAAGTGTTGGGAGAAGCATCGTGCGCTCCACGACAGGAAACAGGTCAGAAAAGCACCAAGGTAATAAGGCAGCCAGAAGGAAAAAAAAATATCGAATGTAAGACGGATGCCTGACCAGCGAGAAAGCAGAAAGAAGAAGAAAGCGGAGACGTCGCGCGCCGAAGACAATGAAGTTGTGAAGACGATAAAGAGGACGAAGCTCGAGCTGTCGATTCATCTAAACCGCTTCATTACACTTGGTGGAGGGGTGTCTGTTCCCAACCTGGAGCTCCGCAGTCGCACCTTGCCCGGCTCTACCATCATGACAGACGCCACGACCTAGTCTGGCCCGCTTGTTCACAGCGCTATCATCTGTTAGGGACCAGTGCGGCAGCACGACGCACCTATCTTCACCGGCACGGACGACACCGACGTAGAGGACTGGCTGACTACATACGAGCGTGTTAGTGCTTACAATAAGTGGGATGACCACGTTAAGCTCAGCAACGTCATCTTCTATTTAAGTGATGTCGCCAGCTTGTGGTTCCCAAACCACAAAGCTGATATTTTAATTTGGGTAGCACTCAAAACTAACCTCAAGGAGGCCTTCGGCCGCCCCTCTGTTCGGAAACTTCGCGCCGAACAACGGTTGGGTTTTCGCATCCAGCAGCCAGGCGAAAATTTCACAAGCTATATTGAGGATATTGTCGACCTGTGTAAACGTCTTGATCCATCTATGACTGAGGCACAGAAGATCAAGCATAGGAATTGAATTGGACGCATTCCACATGCTCGTCGCCAAAACTCCCCAAACCGTTTCTGACGTCATTTCTTTGTGCCAGAGTTATGACGAGCTCCGCAAACGGCGTCTCATGACTCGCCGTACCATTTCCTCGGATGAAGCACTATCGACACTGGATCTTCCCGGTGCTCCTCAGGATCACCCAGCGCCTCTCCAGCAAATAATGCAGTTTGTGCGGGAAGAGGTGGCTCGACAGTTGTCCCTGGTTACCTGCCGGCCCGATTCTTCACATCTGTCGCCTCCTCTACAGCGCGTCATACAGGAGCAGGTTACCAAGATCCTGCCAAATACCAACCCTACCCCTATGGTGGGTGCTCCGCTGACCTACTTCGAAATCACAAGCCGCCCACCGCTCTCACCCGAAACGCCATCCTGCTCGCCCCCAAACCACGTCTTCAATCGCCGGCTGCCCGTGCCTCCAGTGCCACCTACGCAACCTGCTCGGCCCCGCACCGGTCCCCGCAATCCGAATCCGTGGCGTTCACAAGATAACCGTCCGATATGCTACGTCTGCGGTGTAGCTGGCCATGTGGCACGGTGGTGCCGTGCACGCGGATCCCGTTTGTATGACTACGGGCGCGCTCCAGCGTACGACGTACCTTTTTCCGAACCTGAGCCAGGTCGTCCGACTTCGCATCACCCTCCGACACGTTCCGATTCAGATGCCCACCGGTCGCCATCTCCCCGCCGTCGGTCCCGCTTTCCTATGACCCGCCGATCACCACTCCTTCAGCCAGAAAACTAGACGCCGCAGTTCCGGAGGCTGGACCCGCGCCCTCAGTAACTGTGTCAAGCCCTGTACACATTATTGAGGCTTTCGACGAAGGCGTTCCTGTTGCGCTTGTTGACACTAGTGCTGCGGTTTCCGCGATTAGTTGCAACCTTTGTCGCAAACTTAAAAAAAGTAACGATGCCGATCCCCGATATTTCACTGCGAACAGCGAGCGCCGAAAAGATTCGACCAGTTGCTGCGTGCACCGCACGGCTCATCATACAAGGTCTCTCCTACGTTACCTATTGAGTTCATCGTTCTCGCTCACTCTTCTCATGAAATCATTCTCGGATGGGACGTTTTGTCCAAGCATCATGCCATCATTGACTGCGCACGTGCTCACATTGATTTGTTGTCGCTTTGTGACACTCTCGTAGACACAACCCCTGCTCCAGCGGCGCCCATCTTCGCTGCCGACGACATTGCTGTCCCTGCTTCCTCTTCTGTTCTTGTGCCTGTGAAATGTGACGCCATCAATGACGCTACAGTAATGTACATACCGTCCGTCTGTTGTGCTCATCGCAAATATGTGCTGCTCCCGCATGCCGTGCTATCAATTTCTGCTGGTATTAGCACTCTGCACGTCGACAACATGTTGCCTTTTCCAGCGACTTCGAGGAGAATCACTTGGCACTACGTAACTGTTATGTAAGATAAATATGTTGTTGTGCGAACCATCTAAACCGCTTCATTACAAGAGAAAGAAAAGATACCTGGATTAACTGAAATCACAGGACATCATTAGAGAGTAAAGAAATCAACTCTAAATTATGAATATAATTGGAGCACAAAACTCGAAAAAAAATATATAGAAGGAACTAGGAGAGAAATAGAGAGAACAAAAAAAAAAGGACATAAGTAACGTTTCAAAGGAGATATGTAGAGAAATTAAATTGGGTGCATAAAATTTTAAGAATATGAAAAGATAGGAGGAAATAGATCCAATCAAATAAGAAAGTCAGCGACAATAGTCAGGTATAGTGCTGCTAATGTGACGGACCATTTGAATTAAAATTGCACAAGCGGCAGGATTCCTAAGAATAGTCTGGTAAAGAGACGTCGTAATATCAGATCAGCAAAAAGACTTTAGGCGAGAAACAAAAGGAGCAGTAAGGGAACAATCTGGTAGTGACGGACGTCATTACACATCTTTCCACAGGAATAAAATGAAGAGGAGGATGGACGTTATTTTTTAAAATAAAAAGGAAATCTGCCATGCCCTATAATTAGAGTTGTAAGCGGATTACGGGGCGGACAAATTATTGGTATATTTGGACTGTCAGGTATTCAATTAAATAATTCAAATAATTCGGTTACGTCATTATTTTCGCGCCAAAACGTGCTCCACAAAACAAGGGAAGAATGGTGCAAGCAGGAACGGACACAACGTCGTGAAAGAGTAGAAGGGTGTAAGCGGCCATACTGGCCTGCACTAGAAGCTGCTAGGTCGGCTAACTCATTACCATAAATTCCAGAGTAGCCCCGGATATGAAATAACAGGAATGGAGTAAGAGATGATAAACGTGACAGGTTCTTTTTAATGGTAATAATTGTGGGCTTAAATGAATTTACTGATGAAATGGCAGAGAGCAGGGACAGAGAATCTGTGTAGAAATGAATATGCCTAGAGGGAGGGTTATTGAGTGCATAATCAACAGCAGAATGAAAAGCTACACGTTCCTCCATATTCGCTGGAAGGCGGCTGCAAAGAAAGGCGACAAACAAATGTATGTATGTATGTATGTATGTATGTATGTATGTATGTATGTATGTATGTATGTATGTATGTATGTATGTATGTATGTATGTATGTATGTAT
>JAJIZL010020807.1:236132-276685 GCA_023969395.1 Amblyomma maculatum | reverse complement strand
AAAAAACTGGTTCTTCGCCATGGTGCCCCTCGCGAACTGCTCAGTGACCGCGGACGCGTTTTCTTACCAGACGCTCTTGAGGCTCTCCTGAAAGAATGCCGCACCATACACCGCACCACTACCTCGTACCACCCTCAGACGAATGGACTGACAGAACGTTTCAACCGGACTCTCGGTGGCATGCTGGCTATGTACGTGAACACCGACCATTCCAATTGGGACCAGGTTCTACCGTTTGTTACTTACGCATATAACACCGCGGCGCTGACCACTACTGGATTCTCTCCATTCTTTCTCCTTTACGGGCGCGAGCCACCCTGTACTATGGACACACTTTTTTCCTACCATCCTGACGTTTCCGAATCTTCCCCGCTATCCGATGCCGTCACTTACGCAGAAGAATGCTGTCAGCTCGCCCGCTCTCTCACAACAGAAAATCAGTGGGAACAAAAATACCTCCGTGATACCGGCGAAGCTTCTTCATGTCTCCCGAACTCTCTGGTGTGGCTCTGGGTGCCCTCCACAACCCCTGGCCTTTCAAAGAAGTTTCTTGCTCGCTACCACGGGCTATATAGGGTCCTCCAGCAAACATCTGCAGTCAACTACGTAGTTGAGCCCGTCACGCCCTCTGCGGACTTGCGTCGCCGTGGTCGTGAAACAGTTCACGTGAACCGATTGAAGCCGTTCTATGACCCCGCTGTGCTTTCCGCGCCATAAGTCGCCAGGATGGCTCCTTTTTTTATCCGGGGGGAAAATGTACTGTGATAGTCAGCACTTCAGCCATCGACATGCACCAGTGCGTTGAGCGACGAAGACAAAGAAGAGTACGCTGGGCTCGCCGTTGCAAGGTCCTCTCCTCACAGCTCTCCATCTGAGCGTCAATAAACGCCCCATTACAGTATGTATGTATGTATGTATGTATGTATGTATGTATGTATGTATGTATGTATGTATGTATGTATGTTTGCATGTATGTATGTATGTATGTATGTATGTATGTATGTATGTATGTATGTATGTATGTATGCAAACTTTATTTAGATGCCGGCAAACGACGGTTTAATGCGTCGTGACGTTGGGCAAGCGTCGACCCGGGGTTATGCCCTACTCTGCATTAGCTCATTTTGGCCTGTTTGTATTTTAGGTTGAGTTAAGCACAACGAAAGCAGCGCCTGCGGAGTGATGTGTGAATGACCCATCAGTATAGATATGCAATGCGTGTTGAGCAGAACAGAACATGGCTTCCTGATAGGTGAGGTTAATGAAATGAAATTTAAACTTCCGTGAGGGATGATCAGTCCAGAGATTAAACACGGGCTGTGTTTAAGAAGGGCTATATGTAATGTTACGGTATACTACAGGTTGTCGGAGTGCAAAAAGCTTGAACTTGGCACATAACTGGTCTAAATGAATAGGCAGTGGAAGGACATTTGCAAGAACATGAAGTGCAGCTATACGCGTGGTTTCGTAGGCGCCAGTAAGAGCGAGGAGTGGTATTCTTTGTAAAGTACATTCTTTGCAGTGACAGGACGCGATCTCTTAGTCGAGAAAGAGGACAGTAATACCACCATGCTGGGGCAGCATATGTAATCGAGGGGAGAATGACTTGGTGATAAATTTGACGCAAATGAGAAGGTGAAACGAGAAATCGTTAATGAAACCAATTAAGGCGCCTAGTGATATAAGGCCAATATTTAAGTTTGCAAGTGATTAACATGGGGATTGAAGGAAAAGTACGAATCAAAAACAGCCCCTAAAGGTGTGAGATCCGGTTCGCACTTAAGACTGTGAGATCCAAGACGGTTGGTGAGCTTACGCTTATGTAATGCTGAAACTCCGTTGTGAAATAAAACGTAACATTTTTGTGCATTTAACGGACCACGATTTTCGATGCACCAATGCTGGACTAAAGTTAGGACGGTGGATCCCCTTGTAGAGAACTCGCGACTTGTCTTACCAGGTACAAGGATAATAGTGTCGTCTGCATAAGCCTGAATGTGAATTGGGGAAGGGAGAGATATATTTAGGAGGCCATAAAGGACAATGTTCCACAGTAATGGGGAAAGAGGCGAACCTTATGGACTACCAAGAGAAGAAGGAACCGAAATAGAACAGAGTAAGGAGATTGTAAGGAGATTGATATGTTATACGCTGATCATGTAAGACGGAAGCTAAAAGGGAATGTGTATTTTTTGGACACCGATGCTGTCTTAGAAAACAAAATCAAAGGGTGCCGAATGCGCCTTTGAAGTCCAGAGAAATTAAAGCCACAGGGTGTTACTGTTTGTAATCCTGCAATAATTCCCGCAATCGATAAAGGGCTCTGACAGCATTCCGGCCGTGACTGAAGCCATACTGATTCCCGTGAATTAAGTTATCTGTTGATAAAAAGTAATACAAGCGACCATAGCAAAAGCTCGAGTACTTTACGATATGAAGAATGAATACATATCGGCCGGTACGAGCTCGGAAGGTCCGGAGATCTGTTTGGCGTGGAAATAAATATAACCCTTCCAATTTTTCATGTCTGAGGGAAGTGATCCAAAAACAAAGAATTGAAAGTAGAGGGAAAGAAGGAGGGATGAGCTTTAAACAAGGCACCCACAAGACGAGAAGAGATTAGATCAGAGCCAGCGGAAGACGCTATATCCATCGAATTAATTACAGCCTCAATTTTTTCAAGAGCAGTAGGTGGATCCTGGACAGAGTTATTATAAGGCTGCTCAATAATATCCCTAACTTGAGTATGGAAAGGTAGATCTTAAGAAGAATCGTCCACGACGGCATGCGTGCTCAGCAGCAGCTTTATATAAATACTGTCAGGGTATCAGCATAGGAATTATTGAAGGAGTCCTTAGCTTTCCAAACTCATTATTGTCATCATCATCACCATCATCATCAGCCTGACTATGCCCACTGCAGGGCGAAGGCCTCTCCCATATTTCTTCAATTAACCCGGTTCTGTGCTAGCTGCATCCACTTGACCCCTGCGAACTTCTTAATCTCATCCGCCCACCTAACTTTCTGCCGCCCCCTGCTACGCTTTCCTTTCCTTGGAATCCAGTTTGTTACCCTAAGCGACCATCGGTTATCCTCTCTTCGCACTACATGTCCTGCCCATGCCCATTTCTTCTTAATTTCCACTAGAATGTCGGTGTGTTGAGTTATTTCTCTGACCCACTCTGCACGTTTCCTATCTCTTAATGTTACCCCTACCATTTCTCGTTCCATAGCCCTCTGGGTTGTCCTCAACTTAAATAGAACTCTCTTGGTTAGCCTCCACGTTTCAGCCCCATAGGTGAGTACAGGTAAGATGCAACTGTTGTATACTTTCCTCTTGAGCGATGCCGGTAAGCTGCTAGTCATAATCTGCGAGTGCTTGCCAAATGCGCTCCATCCCAATCTTATTCTTCTTGTTATTTTCTTTTCATGGTCCGGATCTGCGGTTACTACCTGTCCTAAGTAGACATATTCGCCTACTACTTCCAGTGCCTCGCTACCTAACGTAAACTGCTGTTCCTTCCCGAGGCTGCTGAACATTACCTTAGTCTTCTGCATATTGATTTTTAAGCCTACCTTTCTACTTTTCCTATCTAGGTCATCAATCATTATTGCCAAAAAGAAATTTTTTTGTGGCATTGGAGCAAAGTTCCTTTATATAATTTTTTCGATGGAGGCGAAAAGCAAGGTGCCCGTGTGCTGTGCGATGTCAGTGCACGTTGAAGAACGAGTTGTGCAACTGATGTGGCTACGTTTCTCCTACACGACGTTATCTTGCTCCATGATACACCACGCAAGCTGCTCACTGACCGCGGCCGTTGCCTTCTTGCTCGAGTAGTCGAAGAAATTCTGCTGGTCTGAGTTGTCACTCATACCAGCGTCTCGGTACGGCTCAAATATCCTCAATAAGATTTTTTTTTTACATTCACTTATCCCTGGCCTAATTATTTAAGATAATAAACCTTAGCATGCTTTTCTGGAGCTATCGCAACAGTTCCACTTACGGCTTGCGGGGAGACACGGCCGGCGCAGCATGTGGAGGCATTCAGTGCGGCCTTCGGACGATGCTTGAGCGCACTGTGGCGAACGCCGTGCTGAATCACTAGTTGCGTCACGCACTCACGCAGAATGTTTGTTTTCTAATTACACAAGGAAAATACTTTTCGAACACTGTTGTGCCCGGCCAAAGCCGCCCAGGAATTCAGCCGGACGCCAAACTTCTCCGGCGAACGCCTCCTCCTCAAAATTCGGATACTTTTCTGCAAAGCACCAGTGCACTGGAGGCGAGCCATGCCAAGGGGAGAGAAGCGACGTGTTTGAGCATAAGCTGAGCATCCAGACAGCTCTGCGCCGTGGCCCTGACAGTGGACCCCTTCTCGCCCCGCGGCATATTTGAAGCAAGAGCGCAGCAAGCTCTCCTATTGGCACTGCGAAAGTGCTGCCGTCGGATTGGACCATTTGAGCGTCAACGGTTCCTCGGTTTACGGAGTCTCAAGTGCTTCCGTTCGAGACTCCGAGTGTGAGTTCGTCAGTAGCACGGTGGTCAGTAGTGTCCATCGGGAGCAGTTCGCCCCGTGAGAGAGCGGACGCGGCGGAAAACAGACTGAAAGTAATTGTTAAGTGAACAGGCCTCCTGGTCACATTACCAACTACCATAGCAGCATGACTAAGTTCGGGACTCCTATGGCTTCTCGCCCTTGGTTTGTGAAAATTTGCATATTTCCTCAGAAGTGGTTTGCAGTTTATCTCCCAAATCATTTAAACATTTTGGTTTGCTATTCCGTTCGTAATATTTATTTACTTTTTGCCGAGATGCTTTAGGGAGTCTTAGACGGCACGATCTTTATTTCTTGTGTACCTGTTTAGGAGGCGGGTACTTTTTGCTGATAAATAATTGGGTCTCACTAGTTACCCAAGCTTTGTCCGCTTGTCTTTTACGAGATATCTATTTTGTCAAAACATACAGGTCAATCCGGATGTCAAGTTTAGTTTTCAGCATTATCCAGAGCCCTTTGAAATTCAAAATTTGTTTGGCCACATAAAATTCTCACAAGAAAGATTGGAGCTAGCGCAAATAGAAACCATCACCCTTTTCACAGAAGTCAGCTCTTCTCTATCCCACATGTGCTATTCTGAGAATAAAAGGCCTGAGTTGTGCAGAAACCTTGGCAACAACACAGTCTTAATCGCTTGCTCCGAGGGTAACTACAGCGTCGCTAACGATGGGTGGTCTGTCGGAAAAAGCGATGATAGAAGCACTTCCCAGTCGAAAAAACTACAGAACTGCGTCAAAACTACGACAAAATATCCTGTAATTCTGTCGTAACCATCAGATTTTTCAGTAGTTCTGTAGTTTTTCTGTAGTATATTTCTGTTGTCTGTAGTTCTGTAGCACTTCTCTGCTGTAACTACAGAAATGTCTGATGTTACTACAAAATGTTATGTTGTCACAACAGGTTTCCCGTAAAAACCCGCACAGAAATTCTGTCATAACATCAGAAAATGTTCTGTAGTTTTTTCCGACTGGGATTCCCTTTCTTGTTGCTTCCGTAACGAAATGATACAGATAATTACCTAATATAAACTCATCAAAACGTGCGGATAAGGCACTCGAATCAGTCACAATGCATTATTGCCCCATTGGACATTCGGCATAATAAAATCACCGACTATGGCGAAATCTTGGTTCAGTGCAGACGCGAAATTCGACAGGTACTTAAACACGTCGGGATTAGCACATGTATAGGGAACGAGGCTTAAAGACGACCACTGTCTAGATGCAAGTTACACCAAAACTGACTCGTCACAATCCTGAGGTGAAGATAACGCGGAAAGTCGTAGGAAGTCATCAACTAGCAGGAATACGCGCTCGGCTTGGGTATTGCTGTCACGACGATATATTTCGAAACCGCCGAGAAAAAAATTCACTATTCAGAATAGAATCATAAATCCAAGATTTCGTGCCGAGTACAACATGTGGCTTGATACCAAAGCTGCAAAGTTATCTCTTTGATTTTTGATATCTCAGCAGTTTACAACGAGTACGGCTAAGGCCTGCGATGTACTTACTGAATGCTGAACTGGTATGCCGACCTTCCATAGATTTGCTCTGTCCCACGTCTTTTTTTTTTAACTATGTTTAACTATGTATCTGTAAAATCTCGGTCACACGCTTTTTCTCGGGGTCATAGAAAGAGAATTTTCCATCTATATATATCATGGCCTAGTTTAAAAGGTTTGCACAAGAAACGGGCGTACTGTAAGTTTCGAATGCTCTTGTCTTACTGCAAAAATGAAATCCCCACAAACAATTGAAGAGTTTGCTTTAAACGAGAGGAAAGTACTCGTTCCTTATCTTTGTAACCGCAGATCAATCTGGCCACGATCAGACGGCTTTTATTAAAAGGCTTGTTTTGTTCCAATCAATCTACAGACTGGATGCTGCTTAAGCTAACAAGTTCACCCCAGCTGGACTCGAAACAAGGTCGCGCCTTTTCTTCAGTTTCTATCTAGTCCTCATCTGCACAGCCGGATAATCCGAAAAAAATCAAATTATTTCTGCGTGATCGGTTATTAGAACCCTTTAATGGCAACTTGAACTGAGCAACCTATTGGGTCAGAGGGTGAATAGCATTAGAAGGCTGGTTACGACCGTTCTGGCTCAGAGAGAGCTCCAGTGCAGCGACTCTCCTTGCCAGTTCACTCAATGCACAGCTTTTAGGTCACGTAAGAATGAACGTTTTCTTATCGCGCCACAATTTCATAGATGCAACTGATGGTAGCCTCTCCGCCATCTTAGCCAGGTTTCGCTCAACTTCTCCGCAGAGCATCACTAATAACTGGAAAATACCTTTGCAAACTAACCGAGTCTATGCAGCTATATCAATGGTGCTTTAATTCACGTCACCCCTATAGGCCACGCAGGCAGGTTCATACGGCTTGGTTAAAGCGGAGTTTTATATGGGGGGAGGGGGGGGGGGGGGAGGTACCCTACGCTATACGCGCCACATCTTTAAAGAGAAGCTGCACCGGTTTTAGAGTTCGATGCATGCAGTTTAAGCATGCGAAATATCTTGGAGCTGACATTTGAAACAATGCTTCAATTAGCGATTGAAGACGCGACGGCTATCAGGCTTCACTACACTGCACAGTGACAGGTGGGGGATGCATGATGACGTCACTGACGGTGCCGGTGCGTTTCCTGCATAGACACGCTTGGTTTGAAGAAATAACAAGGCTGCCGAGAGCAAAGCCCTAGAAATGTTGATTACCATCATCAGAAAAGACACAGCAAGATCTGGGCGAAGGTAATGAACATCAGAAATATTACCGTTGTGACGTCATTACCGAGCTTTTCCGCAGAACTTTAGTGCTGTGAGGAAAAGCTCGAGATTTATTCGTCGATTACGCCATCAGTTTAAATTATAGCGCAATAACACTTTGCATGCATTACTTACAGCCTTTGTAGATTTGAATCCTTGAATATCTCGAAATTCTCGAAAAGTGATGCAGCTGCTCTTTGAAGGCGGAGCTTTAATGTCTGCATAATTTTATTATGTCCCCCACATGAGTCTTCAGAAAACGACAACGCGAACTAGTTTTCACGACATGGCTGATTCCAGATAGCGCATCATCTGAGAGTTCGACCGGAGTCATCGCGTATCGCATTTGTAGTTATGTCTAATGTTGCTAATTACGTTTTTTTGTTATTTTTCTTTCGCTTTCAGCTGGAAAGCAGTGCTCATCGTGCACAACCAAGTCTACGCCCCTGTGGCGTCCCGCCGAGGACGGCACCATGCTGTGCAACGCTTGCGGCATCAGGTAGGTACCACATCACGTCGCTCCTGTTGCTGTGGATATCACGGGCACTGTAGCTGCCTCCGTTTCCTCGCCGTTGTTTTTTTTTCCTCTGTGCGTTTTTCATTTCTGTACGCCCTAGTGGTAGCCGTGCAAAATTATTTTCCGAGTATAATCCAACTGTGATCATCTCAGCAGCCGCATTACATACATCGTTTCTCTGGCGAAGTTAATCGCCGGGATGTTCTTCGTGTCCCACATGGAGAGGGGTGGGGTGGGGGGGGGGGGGGAATCTGTGTCGGAACACTCCCGGTGATTTGTTGAGCGCTTCATCTCCCCTTCTTCATCCCCATATCTTTAGAGTTTTAGCTTACCGTGATCCGCGATCCGCTACTGGGATCCGCCACCGCGCGTTCCACTGCGCATGCCCAGACCCCCCTTGACGCCTACAGATGGCGCCACATACTGGATGTCGACACACAGACCTGCCGCGTCGGGACCAATCAGCTTGACCGCCCCGCCCGCGCGCGGTAGAGAGCCACGGTAGCGGATCGCGGATCACGTTAAGCTAAATCTCTCTTTTATTTGTATTTTTTTTTACCGCCAGCGGATTCGTCCCTCGAAACAGTCCCCGCATATCGCGTTTCTAAGCCTTGGTCGGGTTGCCTCCGAGTATCTTTTTACAAGTTTATGTCCCTTGTGTCTAGTCTCTGCCTTGCATTCATTCCCTTTTTTCTTCGCCTTCGCTGTTCTCATTTCTGGTGCAGGTACAAGAAATACAAAGTGCGCTGCTCCCGCTGCTGGCACGTCCCCACAAAGAAGAAGAGCAAACACATCTGCTGCCTGGAGTGCGGCGGCTTGCTTCGGATCGCCGGCAGGAATTCGCTCCCTTGAGAGCAACGGAGAAGAGAGGGGGGGTATCGAGATGCATGGCGGCTTGTGCATACCTCATATAGGACGTAATGTTTTTTTTTTTTTGTTTTTTTTTTTCTGTTGCTGAGGCGCGCGTGGTTTCAGTGACGTATTGCGTGAACTGGAATTTCGTTTGTTACTGCGTTGTTCTTAGCCCTAACTCGAGGAGAAGGGGTTGAGGCACAGCCGCCTGTTCATATTATCTTGTACATATTGATAGGATGTAATTATTATAGGTAAAGTTCGTTTTATGTGCGCTCTGGAACCGTAAATATTTTCTACTTGTTGATGAAGAAGGGGGAGGGCAGCTCCAGCAGGCTTTAAATAGACCTGGAGTGTCCGCAACGGTTCCGATTGCCTAATGACAGTACCCCCACCTGTGATCGCAGCAGTAAACCTTTCCTGGTCCCATTTCCATGACTGTGTTGCGTCAAATAGAAAGACGTAGTGCTTGCACTCGCGAGCCAACGAAATAAATTCGTTTCAGGGAAGTATACTGTTGCCACTGAACAGTAGCGTCCGTCGTCGTCGTACACGTCAACCGCACTAAATATATGAAATGCGACGAAATGGAGGAATCATTTCAATCACCTGAGACTTGCACTCACGTCGTGCATCTCATGGACATGTTTCGAACTTCGGCTTCTGAGTCTGCCGTGAAGTTTCTCCGTGTCAATGGGCGTATATAGGGAGCTTTATACTTTATCCGTCCGTTGGGAACTTCGCTGCACTGCCGCCATCTAATGAAGTGTTTTGTATCGTCTGAGGAAGAGCGATCCCGTAGACCGGTGATTACTACTGATCAGTTCTTTCGAAAATGCCCTCGATAAAAGAATTCAGCAGTGTCGTGGCTGTCGCTTCCTGATATCATAGCCCATGGATTCGACTCCGTCTGCAGCGGCTGCTGTCGACAGGGGCGAAATGCATAAAAAAGCAGATGCTATCATACTCGTTTTTTTCCCTATATCTTAATTATTATTTTTTTTTCTACATTACTGACATTGTTACTTTTCTGCTTTTAAGCCACCAATGTTCCAATCGTTTTTTACTAGCTTCCACCGCAGGTTCATTCACCCGGCCACTGGTATCTCTAAACCCTGGGGCCTCAGGAAGAGCGACTGCGCCTACATTGACTTCCGGATGTATACCATCACATTCGAGTATAATATGGTTAATTGTTTCCGTGGATTTACTTATACTGCACATGTGTCATCTTCATGGTTAAATTTCCTTTTGTAGCTGCGTGTTCTAAGGCATCCTGATCTAGATTCAAAAAGTAGGGCACTGCCTCTTGAGTTATCAAAGAAAGCTTCCTTCCTGATCTGCCTTTTCCACTTTCGGTATAGCTCCACACTGTTTCTTTTCCATAGAATTTATCCGATTTTTACCTTGTGTGTTTTTCACCTGTTGCTTAACGCTCTATTTCTTCGTCCTTGTGACCAGGATACTTACTGGTTAGTTTCCTAGTTCTTTTCCTCCATTGTGAGTCAACGCTTTTTAGATATAAGTATTTAAATACTTTAGCTGCCCACCTGTTACTATCCAATTTTCTCAGGCGTTCCTCATATAATATTTTACGTCCGCTCTTCCGCGCTCCACCTGGTGAGTACTGGCCCCTGTATCGTGCGCCATCTTCACTCCTGCTCGGACAATGGGTAACATGGTGTGGCGAGATGACTATGGCGTACAACTGGAGGTCCATATGTCGTCGGTTCGGATCCCCTTTTGATCTGGTTAGCAGCAGATGTATGCCAAATAGGAGGCGAAAACGTATGGCGAAAGCACAAAGATCGTTTTCGTCACAATTTCGGTACGAAGGAGGGGAAACAGTATGGCGCCATATGAAGGTCCGTCACTGATGCAGGTGACGCGAAAGGCGACAGAGAGACTGCTACAGGGGCAGTCTCGTAAGTCGTCCCACTCTCCGCTTCGGTAGCTAAACGGTTGTTGCGATGCCAGGTTGCCATCAACTATACAACGCAGAACGGGTTTTCGCCTAATAAAGCTAGTAAGTAGAGGCAGCGCCAACGTATGTACCTAATGAAAGAAGGATCATACGTAATAGAATCAACGCCAAGTGTGAGCAATAAAAAATGTAATTACGTTAGTACTTGAAGTATGAAAGCAGGGAGTTCAAAACGACGTTAGTCGATGTGATGAGCGAGGATGATTGTGTAGGCCGTGGGTCGAACCAAGAGCGTCAAGCTCCTTCGTCCGTTCGTCCGGTGACACGCTGCAAGTTTGAGCAGGACTCTTGAATAAATGCCTACAGTCCCGTGAAAGGTGAAGGGTGGCTGTTCCTGGTCATACGTGGCTTGCGGCGAGGGCTAGCCAGCCACTGAAGTTTTATCTGTTGTAGGCCGTCATTGCACCCGCCATCGCTTTGGTGGTGGACGACGGCTGTAGCGGCGCGCACCTTTCTCTCCCTCGTCTTTGCTTTCATCTCTATTTTCTCTTCTGTCCGCACGAGGCAGTGGAGGTGGCTCAGATGCAGAGCCAGTAGCAGACCTTTGCATTTTCTTTTCCTTCTTCCTACAGCCACAGTAGCAACACAACCAAGATTCTATTGAACGCATCAGAGTTCACCGACGTTCTATAATTCGTCTAAAGGAAAAGAAAGACGCAATATCTTTCACTGGCGAAACCCCGCTATCTTCCTCACGGTAGACGAGGGGAATTATGAAGACCGTTTTACGATCCGGGACGTGGTGCAGTTGGTTAAGCGCTGGGCTCCAAGCTGGCTGTGGATTCAAGGGATGGAGGCTCGATTTCCGGTGGAGACAAGGTTTATTCATTTATTTTTAACTCTCGCTCTCGAAAGCGTGATACCTCTGCTGACAACCTTCTGTCGACAACGATGAGGCACTAAGGTGAGATTGGATTCCGACAGGGATGCTCGATTTGGAACGCACGCGTATACTTGGAGAGTCGTATTAGGGTTGCCATGAGGCAAAAAGAGGTTTCAGCTCTAGTTACTTTAGATATTGCCAAGGCGTACGAAAACGTAGAATATAGAATTTTGCTTCATAAACTAGCTGGTTTACATCATCCGTTATACATCTTTGTGTGGATTAGAAAATTTTTAAAGGATAGATCATTCTTCTGCCCAAAGGATGCAATAAACTCCAACACTTACACCCAGTCAAGAGGTGTACCCCAGGGAGCAGTGCTGTCGCCGCTATAGTTCAATATACTATTACGTGACATTCCTATTCACCCGGCCGTCAAAGTTTGTGTATGCAGACGATATTGCCTTTTTTGCTTCTGCCACAAATATACACAACCTATATCATTGGTTGCAAGATTACCTAACGCCCCGGAGGTCTGGCTGCACAGCCTAAGGCTAACTTTAAATGTAAACAAATGTGCCGTATTATTCCCACAGACTACCCCCGTTAACATTTCCTTGTCTTATCATTCTGTCCTAATCCCGCAGGTTGATTCTGTTGAATATTTGGGTATATTATACGACCCACAGTTAGACTGGAGGCCTGAAATTAGAAGCCTTGTGCTTAATGATGAACGTGCCTTTGGCCGGTTGATAATAATCAGCTATTAGAAATATGATATGCGTCGGTACATTCTGCTCTTGCTTTAAAGACCTACGTACGACCGATACTTGAATTCGGCTCCATTCTCTTTTCTGAGTGCCCAAGGTACAAGCTTGAACCCCTGTTTGTTTTGGAACGACGATCTCTGCGCCTTTGTTTAGGTCTGCCCAAATCAGTGGCCTATGCTTTGCTATGCTTGGAAGCTCTCGATGGAGAGGACGACGAAGTGCACGGTGGTGCGGACTCATATTTCACCAACCAGGTGGAACCAGAACACTGGCCAATTAAGGTTACCGTCGTGATCAAGCATCTGCTCTGTTCATGCAAAAGACCGCCCCCTGCTTCGTGTACATGAGAAGTCGTGGAGGCTAAAATCGCTAGTCATCGCTAGTCAATTCGACGGTGCATTGACGCAATGAAAGAACAGAATACGGCGCAGCATTATACATAAACTGCTTCGGTCAAAAGGGCAAGAGTGTGTTATCTTCACTCCTGTCCTTAACGAAAGCGACGCGGCGAAATGAGACGACGTTCATGCACGACATACTGTGTTAGGAAGGTTACATTGGCATATTACCCATTCGTTTTAGCTAACTATTATGCTCGGTGTACAAGTCCGCGACGGTGAGTATTGGTCAAGCGGTCTTCTAGCATCTTTGTACAGTTCGCAGCGTCCGTTTTAACGCAAGCAGCGCACTGATTTTTCTAAATAGAACGGCTACCCTTATGCAGCCTCTATGACGCCTGAAAAACTGAATATTACAAAATAAGGATTAAAATGTTGCGGCTGATTTCAAATCTGATGTGTGGAACATTATGCGAAAAATAACCTTAGTGCATGCAAAATATATAACGGTGCAAAGGCCTTGGGTCTACGGGCAAAAACCATCGCGGCGTTCAGAACAGCTCACAACGCTGCGTTGGATTCATGACAGCGTCCTGCGCGCAGCTGAATGCCTCAGAGAACTGGGGGGTGTTCATCAAGGGCATATTGCAGCGCATGCGCATAGGCGAGTATATCATGGCCATCTCGTCCATAATCCCGGCCGCGGATGGCTGACCGGACGTCTTGTCACACCACTTGAAGCAGCTGCTCACAAAGAAGGCCTGCTCAGCCGTGAAGTGGTGCGTGCCCAGCGTGACGGGGGGCTGCGGACCAAGGCTGCGGAAAGCTCGCAAGGTCTTCGCCATGCCACCGCAGTCAGCGAAGTTCTCCGACAGGGCGGTGTCACCGTACCTGTGAAAAACGTAAGACCAGTGTAAGGAAACGGCTCGTGTTGGAGGCTATTGTGTTGTAGAGGTTGCCTGTTAGAACTGTTTGGAGGCTCGAGTTCGAGGTTGTGTACGTGCTGGAGGTATTCGACACACTGAATGACCGACTCTATGGACTCCACGGAGCGTTCGAATTACCTGCGACCGGCTGTCCAGGCAGCTTGGTTGTAAAGCTGTCGCAGACACATAATGCGATTGTCGAACTCCTTCCGAGATGTCGCGCTCCACCAGTCACCCCTTTGGCCGGATTCATTAAAGACACCGAGAACGGGGTCGAAGCCGTGCGTAACTTCATGGCCCACCACGTGGCCCAGCGCGCCGTAGTTGACCGACAATGGCACCGAGAGCTCGTAGAAGGGGGCGAACATGATGGCATCCATGATGAAGACCCAGTGATAAATGGGCAGGTAAAATGCGTTCACCAAGATCATCGGCTGCTCGGGGTCTTCCCCCCTCAACACAGGGCTGGTTGCTTTGATGAGGGCAAGGCGTCGCTCCGCATAGGCGTCGTGGACGGTGGTGAACATTGACGCGTAGCTGGCAGGTAGCCTCGGCAGGAAAGCGTAGTGCTCGCGGAGCCCTTCCGCTGTGGACAGGTTGAAAGGGTGGCCCACCACACGTCCGAGTCTCCGGATGCGCTTAACACCACTGGCGCGCGTCTCCTCATCCACCCAAGTGAGATTGGCGATGATCGATTCCGCAGCGTTCCAGAGAGCTGCGGACATGTTGCGTATGGCAGCCAGTTTTCCGTCCTCGAGAAACCACCCGTTGAACAGGTCCACCATGGCGTAGGAAAGCAGCTGGTTGGGCACTAGTACACACGACACCATACTGAGTATGGTGGCAGCGAATTCGTTTTCTCCCGGCATGATGTTTGCCAAGTACCTCGGTGACATGGGCACCGCCAGATGCAAGGCGACGAGGAAGGCCACATAGCCGGAAACGGTCTCCGATCCGGAATGTTCGCCGACGAGGAGATCTGCTACAAACGGTATGAAGAACTTGTTTTTGACGATCATCTGGTCTTCTGCTGTGAGCTGTTGATCGGCTGGAAGCAGGCGGTTGACGGCATGGAGCAAATTGTCGACCGTCAAATTCGGAGCCATGATGGAGTGCGCATCAGAGATCTTGACGTAGTCCAGAGTCAACTCAGTTCTCAAGGCCAGAAGGGGCAGCGCTGCGATAGTGAGGAATCGGTTGTCCAGATCGATAACACGGCCTATCAACCGAGGATCCGGTGGGCTTGGTGTAAAGAGAGAGAGAGAGAGAGAAGAAAAACGATGACCTTGTGCAATTTCTGCAGTTCTAGCTTCTGTAAGCTGCGTACATAAAGCCGCGTTCCTGACGACCTTTAAGGAACATTCAAGGGGCCCTACAAGCTCGCAGTGTCTGCAAGGGAATAATAAGACTGGAAAAATAGCGATTGTCGTATCCTTTGTATTCTTATGTAAGGCGTTGGCTATCGGAACACAGCTTTTCTTAAATCCCACACTGAATTATTTCACGGCTATCAGCCTCGAAGATAATAGCGAAATTTAGAATAGGTGGTACTGCCGATAGGGGGTACTGCGACGAAATTTTCATCTGCTAAAGAAGACCGTTTTCTTGTAGTACACCAAGAGGGAGTGCTAAAAACAAAATATGAGTGCCACTTTTGAAATGGGTAGGTAAAATTCTGGCTTCTAAAACCAACGTTGGCGAAACACAGCGAAAAAGGGGCGGCCATTACAGGTCGCCGGAAGTGCCGTAGAACCGGACGTACTTGAGTCATCATTTGCCAGGCCGCCGCTGTAGCGGTCTGTAAATTGTCATGGTTCACTGCGTAAAAATCATTTCGAGACCGTTTCTCGTGTTGCTAAAATGCGGGAAGCTTCAGGATTGCAGGAAATGTGACTTTAAAATGGTCATGACACTAATTTTTTATTATAAACTATTTATTGAATCTCATTCTCGACGTGCCGACCCACTAAACCTGAAAGTTTCATCTCCACTGGAGCTGCAGATATTTTTAAACTAGTATTTTTGTTTCTTCGTGAACAGCTTGCAGATCTGGCCACCGGCGTAGCCGGGGACGACATAACAGTGACGCCGCGTCGTCTACTGCATGTTCTGTGCACGAGCAGCGTCAACCGCGGTTACGCGAAGCCGATGTGGCAGACTAAACAGCACACATGCCTCTAACCCCGGTCGCTAACCGCTAACCCCGTCATACCCGATGAGCTGCCTAATTGTGCGACACGCCGCCAGGGGGACGCGTCGTCTGTGATAGCTAGATCTCTTAAAACTCCAATATCTATGCTGCAAGTCTTCATACAAGCCTAGCATTTGGTCGCGGCAGCTTTCGTGACGTATCGAAAAGATTTACAGCCATTTTGAGTGAGGTAAGAATTCGTTTCAATTGGCCTTTAAGGACACAGGACTATTTCAGGGCGACAGCGCACACGCGCGGACTGCTGCCCTGAATGTGCGAATGGTGTGGCTTTAATTCTGGGCATACACACTCGCGCCCTGCTATTGTCCTATTCCCTGAACCGATAGGGTTCCGCTATTCTAAATCGCCGGTAATTGGAGTTTAGAGTAAGGGGTTCCTATTAATTAGGGAGACAGGGGAATATCGATGCGCATGCTCAGAGTGATTACTGCACCGTCCGCCCTTTCATCGCAGCATTCAGCGAGTGCTTATTGTCACCCCGTAATTCCCTATCCCCCAACCAGTTCGGTCCCCTTACTATACAACTCACTAAGCAAAGGACGCTGTTGAAACCGGCACCAAGGACTAACGACGGTGTCAATTCGTGACCTTAATTAGGAAATACCTTGCATTCTTTTTAAGGGGGAGGGAGGCATCACACAGAGGAAGAAATTAAATGATTAAACGCATGGGATAAACCAAAGAACGCGAAACCACGATGATTCGACGAGATTACAACAGGCGTATAATTAATCGCAGTGGCAGGTCAAAGTTATCCAAGTGCAATTCGCAACATATTATCGAATGATGAGATTGAAATATGCGTAATCATTAAGCTTGTCATCCCGCCCGAAGGGATTCCTTCCGGCATACCTTCCAGCTAAGAATGTGGCCGACCTGACGAACGCGTCTTCCAGCTCGCCTTCATTTGTGAGTAGAGATCGTAGCACGGACCAAGTGACGATAGCCTCAAGGTTCAGGTCCCAGTGCAGCAGGTAGAAGCCGGGCTTGTTGAAGTTCTTGTCCGGTTGCAAGTGGAAGAACACGTTCACGTCCCTCTTCAAACTCAGCTCTACGAGCGTGTCAAACAATGAGGTAGGTAGCTTCTCTTTGTTAGGAGGCCACGACAGGTTGTAGCCGGCCAGGAAGTCCTTTAGGCTGTCTGCAGAGAAAAATGATCCGTAGCTGCGCTCTCTGAATAAAGGCGAAGAAGCTGCGCTTGTATCGCTGATTTCTTGTGCCTTACATTGCCTACATGAAGGCTTTCTGCAGGAAACCTTCCCCCCAGTAGTCTAATTTCCACAAAACATTACACTGAAATACATTTCTGCATTCCGAGGCTCTTGTTAGAAATTCAGTTTGTAATACATACTTCGCTGATTCGAACAGCCAACATTAACGAAAACCAAGTTTTGGAGCTAATCTTTCGCTGGTTCAGCCTTTAAATATACCCCATTTATTTAACTTCAGGGAACCCCACGAAAATGTTCATTGGGGTTTCTGAGGGAAACTATTTCTCAATACTGCAATTTCAGTGTAGGCGTGTCCTGTCGACGGGAGCATAACGGCACTTCCGTTTCATGTGGTTGAGGCCACGGTGTTCTATACATGACTGCCAGGCATTCACATGTTGTTCAATAGCGCTCAGTTAAGCCTGTAGCACTCTGTCCTCTGAAGCTTCTTTAAACAACTGCTCGCTTGTTGCATCTAGCAGCTTTAGCGTTACGTTGAAATAGTGCTTGGACAAGCGCAGCAGTATTCTATCGAAGAACACTAAGCGTAACGACAATTAATTGTGTTCTTTTTATGTTGGCAGAAAGGTAGTTTGATTTAAGGCCAACTTTCTGGTATTCCTGAGCCAAATGCTATCCTCGGCGGAGTCTCGTTCTTTCACAGTGATCATCTCTATATTACTATATTACTTTCAAGCTGAGCTACGACATGGCACGATCTCGGCCAGTACACGTACCGAGTCGATCGACGCTATTGTATGTCTCGTGAAGGCATCGCTGCGACATGTAGATGGCCTTGAAGCGTGCGCTGTCTTCGCCTTCTTCGCCGCGCATCGCGTCCACGTCATGGATGATGACCCTCTTGTAAAAGGCAAGGATGACGCGGAGTTGTAGTCGCAGGAAGGCATTGGGAAAGACGGTGTGCTGCAAGAGCATGCAGCACTCTCTTAGGCTGGTGGAAACTCAATGTTCCGAGAGGACTGTAACAGCTAATAGAGAGATTTAGCTTACCGTGATCCGCGATCCGCCACCGCGACCCGCTACCGTGCGTTGGCGGGGCGCACAAGCTGATTGGTCCAGACCCGGCAGGTCTATATGCCAACATCAAGTATGTGGCGCCATCTATCGGCGTCGATGGGATCTGGGCATGCGCAGTGGAACGCGCGGTGATGGATCACGGTAGCGGATTGCAGATCACGGTAAGCTAAAACTCTCTAATATCATTTGCTGGTGTTCAATAAGGGCAGGAAATCACCGGTCATGTACTGCACGTCAGAGGTACCTGGACGTGTTCCCCCCATTAATAAATGTATGGTGCGGTACGAGCAGCGCTTAATTTCTCTGCGAACAGGTGGCGATATATTATTCCCTAATGCTCCATTTGTTTCAAGAATTGTTTTTGCCAATAGCAACACATCAGTTGTCAAAAGGATACTGCATAATAGGCCCTGACGGTAATTGCCCATGAGGAATCTTGAAGGCAAAGAAAAATGCTTACAGGACAGTCCAGTAAACTACAGGAAGAAAATAATAGGGGCAGACAAAAGTCGGCGCGGTTCATTGGAACAGCACAGGAACTCCAAGCTAAAGAAGGAATTAACATGCTGACACGGCAGCCAGTTGATCATTTACGAAACCTATGCTCTACTCAGAAAGCACAGCAAACCAAAATTACACATTACACAGGTGTTTGCGCCTTATGTCATTCCGTCCTCCTGTTGGGAAGAATGAACGTGGGCTGGAATTGCAACGCTTAGAAGAAAGGAGCGATGGTCCGGTGAGATGTTTCATATAGACTAAAGCGTAACGGGGGCATCAGAAAGGTGATTGGGGAGGGGTGGTTAGAAGGGGAGGCGGAAGAAATTTATGGGGGCATGGAGGCAGCGACAATATAAGACACGGAGATCGTTGGAAGGGACGTTTTGTTCTCGGTGAAAGTAAATGTTTCCGACGATGAGCGATTTCCCTCGTGCACGAGAGGTCGGCAGCATGCTCACCGCTGCGCTCGAGTAGTGCCCGCACACGTATTCGTAAAAGTCGTCGCAAGGCTTCTTGGATGCATCGATGGATTCGGACATCTCCTGGATCCAGCTCTGGCACGTGGGTTGCTGACATCCGATGTAGTGCCTGAGAAGAAGGCACGTTTTGAACCTTCCCAAGAAGCATGATTATACGAGAGGCTGAACAGAGTATAAGTGCTGGTACACACGGTGTATCACATTTGCTCTCATTATCATTATTAACTAAATGAATACCAGCGAAAGTGAAGGCGAAACGAAGAGGCGTCCGTGTGCTGTGCGATGTCAGCGCACGTTAAAGATCCCCAGGTGGTCGAAATTACTCCGTAGCCCTCCACTACGGCTCCTCTTCCTCTCTTTCCACTTTCACTCCCACCTTCCTCCCTTCCCTTACGGCGCGGTGGAGGTGTCCACAGAAAAAAAGTGAGACAGTTACCGCGTCTTTCCCTTCCTATAAATCAATCAATCAATCAATCTGCGGTTGCCGAAGCGCCGGCTCGCTATCAGCGGATCACGGTGCGTGCATCCCAAGCCGACACGCAGAGCCACGTTGTCTTGACTTGCTAGCGTCGTCAGCAGCATCAGTCAGTCGCTGCTATCTCTTCGCCGCGCAACGTTCCTATGGGCCCACACGCTGCTTCCCGCAACCTCCCGATAACTTAATTGTTCTCTTCATTTCTCTGACCACAAAGCTTCCTTCATGACAGTCGAGAACTATTAGTGGAGTGTTTCTTGAAGGAATATGTGAAAAATGAAAAAGTTATCTGTATTTGCACATACATGTCTTGCTTGAAATCTTTGCCTCAATCTAACAAAAAAAGGCGAAACAGCTGATGAGCTGCGCTCAAATTGCTCTGCCCTGATGGGGCTGGTGCAGGTGGGTCACCGCTGCTTGCGGTGGGGGCCGGCCTGGCACCGAATTTTTATCTGTTGTAGGCCGTCATTGCACACGCTGGTGGTGGACGACGGCTGTTGTTGCGGCGCGCGTCTTTCTTTCTCTCTTGCTTTCCTTTCTCTATTCTCCTCTATCTGCACGAGGCAGCGGAGGTGGCCCAGCTACAGAGCCAGTAGCAGGCCCGTGCATTTTCTTTTCCTTCATCCTACAGCCACAACAACAACAACTTGCGCATTAGGAAGTAACGTAATCGTCGGCAAATTTTTTTTCTTGTATTATTACAGGAGGTAAAGGCTCAGCTGCGTCCTATATATACACTCACCGAATGTAGGCGGGAATGCTGAGGCAGATAAGGACTGCGGTACCGGTGATGACGAGGACGCACCTGGCGTAGCGGCGCCACCGAGGCTTCTCGCTGCGGAACTCGAACTGCCCGTAGCGATACGGCTTCGGTAGCGGTGAGGCGTCACCAGAGAAGCTGGAGGATGACGAGGACTCACTTTCGCTTTTCCATGTCTTGATTTCGTGAGCTTGCTTGGTGGTCCCTTTGGCGATGTCCTTGCCAACGTCACCTTGACTTTTAGATCCACGGAGCTGGCCGACTGCTATTACCATGACAACGACTCTCGGCCAGCTCAGTGCAACCAGAACGAAGATACCTCGATGAGGCAAGCTGCACCAAGTATCACGGCAGGGAAGAGAAACTGCGTTTATATTTTGGATCAATTTTATTTCGAGAAGGACCCCGCAATCGCTTGCATTTGAAGTATGCATGTACACTGCATGATATTCCATCGTGGCAGCACCGCGAAAAGACAATGACAAGGTCACCATGAAATACTTTCAACTTGTCATTCTATTCGTTGTACTGTGGACTAGTGACTCTCACGATGTGCCTGCGCCAAAAATCACCATTTCACCGATTTACATTCACTGTAAAAGCAAATACCTCTGAAACCAATCGTTGGTTGACTTTGTCGTGTACCAGCTGCAGGTACATCGTATGTTGACAAATTGTCAAAATTGTTTAGCCTCATCTCCTCTGATTGCGAGTCCGTTTCCTCTCCTTGATTCCAGCCACCAGCTTATTAACTTGCTTCACATCCTCGTCAACATCCTAGTAATATTGACATTTCACCTTTTTACCTTTCCGCGCTACCGTCATTATCTACTTTTCTATTGTTGACTGTTCTGACTAGGCTTTTTTATGTCATTTAGTCAGCCCAAATCAAGTATGCTGCGCCCTTCGAAGATGGTGCTTTCTGTACGCTGCCTGAGTGAATGTAAGAGATTAATTCTCTGCCCAACTAGCTACAGCACCGTTACAAGCAGTGGGATACTGTAAGGCTCTCCTGTCAAACAGGAACTACAGTGTACGAACGCATATTTTCAGCGCAAAATTTACGAGGCATGGAGAAGCACCTGGACAAATGTCCACAACTACTCGGCCTTTGCCGTTATTATCGCCGAGGTCGTAATACTAGAACGGCATAACTTTCCGTATTCCTCATTGCTCGGCGTAGGGCGCACGACCACTGAGCCAGGAAACAGTTTGATAGCAGCCGCAGCGGCCGCGTTTCGACGGAGAGAAAACGCAAGGAGAACGTGTACTGCAGTGCTAAGTCAGTGCACGTTACAGAAATCCAGATTAGCCGAAATTAATTGGAGACCTCTGCTACGTCGCCTTTACAAAATCCCCCCCCCCCCCCTCTCTGTATCAAATGGCGTCGTGACTATAGATGTGCGCTATCTCCAATGTTTGTCGCAATAGAGTGCCATAAACACGCGTAACTCCGGAGCGAGCGGACAGTAATTTAAGCTCGGCCCTCTGGAGTAGCCAAACGAGCCGCCCCGAAATGTCATCTTTTATGGGTGATATTATCGCACCTGTCAACCGCTCTGCTTGAGCCCAAATGGTATAGCGGCTCAATTGAGACGCGCACAGAGCAACCACGGCATGCAAAAATTTGTACAAGGTAGACTGGACCCCGGCGGGCTCTATATTTCAGTGCTAAGTACTGCGATTGGTTGTACAACTTTTATTTCCATCGGAAACGGGGAGTCGTGCGCCCGCGGATTAGAGGCTGGCAGGTAGCCCTTGGCTTCTTGCGGCCTCTTCCGCCAGATCGCGGTGCTACGTCGCCGAGACTTACGTCAAAGTTTGACGGGCTGACTAGCAGAACAGAAGTGCGTAGCTATGCCAGGAACTGCAAGCCGGCGGCGAACGTTCTTCTTCACTGCCGACATGTGGCACGCGATCACGAGCGCATGCTCTCTCATCTCTGTTTTCCTCGCTTCGACATTGCTGTCAGAGGCGAAATACGCGGTTTCGCAGAAAGAGCGTTACTGGCGTTGATATCGATTTTTAATTTTATATTAAGTGCAATAGGTTAGCTTTGTTCTCACAGAGAAACGGCTGGCCAAGCTTCGGGGCCGTGTTCTATAAAGAAGATGAATAGTTACAGATAAAGATGAGGTTCGCCACTTTTCCTCTCCCGAAAGAAAGCGACCATCCATGGTTGCAGGTTAGACAGATTAAGGGTACGGGTAAAATGTTTCAAACGCGACACGTGCACTATCTCGGTGCCGCCACAGCGACGGTCCCGGGCAGAAGGTGCAGGCGCGATGCGATAGTTAATCTGGAACATTTGTTACAAGACCATATACAGGTCAATAACATGGCTGAGGAATTTTTGCAAACAATCCCAGGGTGCGCGTGAGTGTCCATAGCGGTACTTCACCACCAGGGCAAAGGCCTTGAGTGGTGTGTCGAGTTTTATCTGCTTTCCGGGAGGCTTGGCTGGCTTCGGTTATAAAAAGCGCGCAAGCTCGCTGCAATGAACGACACGAGAAGCGAACAGTTCGTGGGAGGGCGCTGCGGAAAGTGTTGGCGCTGAGAGCAAAGATGCTTCCAGGGGGAAGGTTGGAGGGTAACCATATACGGAAAAATGAAGAAATTGTTTGCGGCGAGTTGAACGGCTGTAAGCTAATGTGACGAACAGGGTAGAAGAATCCCAGTTGATGTAATCAGGGCGAATGTAGGTCAACAACCTATCTAAACAAGTGCGATGAAAGCGTTCTGTAATGTCATTGGTCCGGAGTTTTGTGCCATAGAGCGACACTGTACCCAGCAGTGGACAACGCCAACTGTCGCAGTATGTCGTGTTGCATAAGAGCTGTAATTCACGGCAACAGTCGGCGAGTTCTTTCTGTTGGCCGTGTTCACTTAATTTGCCCTTGTGGCGATCAAATAGCTGCCGCAGCCACATGGGTTCAGCAAAAAGCTGTCCTACAAGACCTATGGAGAATCCGAAGTGAGACGAAGGACGGCCTCGCTGCCCCTTTCTTTCCACAATAAGCAAATGAACGATTACATATAGATGCGTATTTTATTCGGAATACTTAGCGCATGATAGCAATGAAGTTCAGCATAGGAGCACAGATAAAAAATGTAAGTATGCGTACATACGGGAAGATGTTTCCTGAGCGAAATGATGTGCTTTAGAAAAGAAATGGAGTCCTTGCAAAAGACCTTTAATCAGTGTTGTGCACATGTCCAACTTCGCGTCTGAAACAGTGAGCCTGTGCGCTTGTTTTACGCAGCATCTAACGAGGCCGAAATGTCAAATGGAATTTTCACATAGACGTATTATTTATTAGCGCTATAGGCTTAGACTATCCATAATGCTGGTGCAACTGGTACAGCTAGCGAGTGGTTTTTCACTGATTCTCGCATCTGGATAGCGTTATCTGAGGTCCATTTTGCTCCGTTGGAGTCATCAGTATTGTTGTCGTCTTCCTGTGCCTGAAGGAAAAAAAAGCAGTTGTTAGGTTAGAGTAAGTTGAAAAACGCGCGCCACCTCACTAAGTGCTCTTTGGTAAGTAATGTTCATGGCATTTTCGAGCCGCACTATTGCAGGGTTTTAAAGGGACGCTGAGTGACATTGATGATAATAATCTAATGCAACAAATCTGTAGAGTTGGTCTTTGTGATTACTCGAATGTAATTTATAAAAGACCTTTATGGGCGCTATAATTTACAAATAATCTTTAAAAGGTGCCCTGGGAGACTTATCGCAATCGATTACGGCGACACCTCACTGCGCGTTCTACCGCTCCCTGCTGATGACATTCTGTGCTTAGGTATCCCGCATGTAAGGTTTCAGTACTAGCGAATGAATACACGGCGGATGCTGACCGCAAGTATGCGGGATTGCATCTCAGTCGTAGTGGCCGCAGTTAGATGGTAGCGAAATGCAAAAGTCATTCATGTCCTATGCGATGTCGGTGTGGATTAAACAATCTCAGGTAGCCGAAATTAAGGTTTGCACTTCTGTGCCTCACATACCCCATGTTCGCCTTTAAAACTGCGAGCTAAATCCACATGTCAACATCATCCAAATCCAAATCCACTTTATTTCCAACCTACAAGTTGGGGGCCCCCAGGAAAAAAGCTGTCACAGACATAATAATACCCCCCCCCCCCCCCGTTTGATTTCTGAAGTCTAAGTGAAATTTCAGCTAGTTGGTACAGCATATTAGAAAGAACAGCGCGCACAAGACAAAGGTCAATGTAACAAAGACAGCAAGATAAACAGAAATTGCGGCTCACCTTGCAACGTTCACGTCGTTCATCACAGATATTTCGACTCTGTCTACGACCACTTCGCTGGTCGCATCTTTTTCTGCGGCCAGAAAGTCCAGCGTGCCCTCCAGTATGTTGCCGAGTCTCGTCTCTGTCGTGGACAGGTACCTTCTCCGGGAGTCAGAGTTCAAGTATTCTTTCCTGCGCGTTAGGTTACAGGTATTAGATGTTTTCAGCCGCCAGCCACCAGATCAGAAAAATGAAAGTTGCCTCGGAGAAGAGTCAGCAGCAGGGATAGTAGAACCTCCAGCTGTTGACATTATATTGGACACCGGAAGAGCCCTCGTGTGGTTCTCCCTTCGTTTGGGTAATTTGAATATCTGCATGTTGCATTTCCAAAACGCTAAGCTGCCATGGTGCTACAACTACTTGCCAACCAGTGTACCCTGCAGTACTGAATATCCCCAATGTGAATTGGCATGCATCAATTGATTCGTGCCTTTTAAAAACAAAGGTTGACCTTCGCTTAAAACGGATCTTTTATAAGGTAGAAAAAGCCCCGAAGTGAAATGACAGCTTAATTACCGTCATCGGCCATTTTCACAAGTAAACCATAGTACGTCAAGCATTTTTTTGTGTACGAGCTCCTATGACGGTGTCATTTTTATTGTGCTGTCATGAGTTTAAATGACTTGCCAGGAACTTTTTAAATCGTATTTGTTTGCCAGTTAATGCGTGCTTACTGCTGGACAAACCCCACCGTATCCATGAACAGTCGCATAGTCGCGCGTGGCAGAGAACAAAGGCATACAATGGTGTTTTTCTGAGTGTTAATTAACTGAGGACGATACAAAACAAGGCGAGACAAAGGCAAATGCAAGTATTTTTAGTTAGCCATCATTGCAAGTACCACCTGGAGCAATGAAACGGTCGTGTGTTAGCACAGGTTAGGTGGCCGATGAAGGCTATTGTTATAGCAATATAAGATTGCGTTTAAGATATTTTGTACTATATACCGGCACTCAAATACCGATGTCTTACTTAGCACTTAGCTTGAAGTCTGCTTCTCCCAGTTCTCCCTTCAGCTGCAGGGTCATCTTCCCAGCAACGGGAGACGATAGCGATCCCAAGTACACAACGACGTGAAAGTGGTACACTGAAATAAAAATTAAGCCTAACGTTATTAACCTATTCTTCCTCCATCTAAATATCTGACTGCGCTGTTACCGGTTACCAAGACCAATAGGGAAAGTATCGCCTCATTATGCGTGCATAAGCTGACGATAAGTCCCGATTGAACCCAGAGATTAACTAGTGATTTGAGGATCCTTCTCCTATGCAGGAGAAGCGAGAGTTTGATCCCCGGAGCCACGTCCCCATCGGTTGAAGTACTCGACCACTCAAGCCTATTGGCTATTTTCAAGACGCTGACGCCACGTGGCGGCGGTATTGCACGATCGAGGACGTCATTTTCTCTGCCGTAAGAGTGTCTTTCGCATGTTCAAAATTGTTGACAGAGTTTGCTTGAAACGTACCTTAGGACAGCCCCTAGATGGATGCGCGCACTACAATGAGATACAAGAGCACGAAGCGTTATAACACAATGTTTGGGGAAGAGGCAGTTTTCAAACTTCAGTAGCATGCACGCATGGTAATATGCGGCTTTTCTTTTTCTAACGCTAGCGTTAGCGACCCCGTTCTGGGAAAATCCGGCGTTGTCAGCGTTGTGAGGAAACCATCACAGGCATGGCCCTGGTATTTGGCAGGCCACAAGGTCGGGTATTCTGCCTGGCCGGAAAATTATGTGACTTCAAGAGACCAGGCCGAATGTAAGCAGCTGCCAACACAGGCTTTTTAATTGAAATGGGATATACCTTTAACAATATCCCCCATTTCTCCTCCTATTGTTTCCCAATTCTGTCTCCGGCCATCCACGTTCTCTTGTATTTTTTTTCGGGGCTGCCTCTATCGCCAGCCTGTGTGCTTCGTATAGCTGCTCTCGCCCCTAATCAAAATGACAGAGCTTAGAAATTTCAAAGTTAAGCAACAGTGCATGGAAATTTGTTTTCCAAGTTTTCAATGCATCACTACAAATTAACAATCCCTGGAGCTTTCCTGCCTGCAGGGCGAAATGAAACAAAACGTTTTAGCTTGCCATGCATTACTGAAGTGAAACCATGATAATCGTAAACTGCAATTTGAGTCAAATTGGTGAGGTTTAACCTTTCTCAACCGAAATACACACATCGAAAAGCTGTACCGGATGCGGGACCGTTCACAACACGATAAACTGACCGCACACGGTTGCAGACGACAATGCACCACCGGCCCTGTCGCTAGCAGACGCTCCGGAGCTGGAGGCGGCCGCGGTGGGTATCATCAGCTGCGCTGTCGTCTGCTGCAATTCGCAAATCTCTTTCGGTCCGTACGGTCGTATGGCGTTTGACAACTGCTTTTTAAATGTAATTCTGTCTAGGATGTATCACTTGCGTGACAGTATTATCAAGCTAATTTACTCTATGCGGCAGCATATCAGACTGTAAAGAAAACTACGCGATTCGCTAAATGAGCATATTGGGGGGTCCGGATTCACAACATAGATTATTCGGGGAGTTTTAAAAGACCGCCTCCGCAATGACACAGCATACTTCTTCAAAGCACTGGCCAATGTTCAACGACCGGTCACCACTTCTGGTGCTCTGCGAAACGAGAAAAATGTTGCGGTAAGTTGTGTTTACATGTGTTTCTATGGGTCGCCCTCCCAACTCGCACCCCTCTACGTTTCGCGACGTTTTAAAGATACTTCGCCTCGGTCATGAGATTTTATACTTTCACGATCTGTTCTAGGATGTTCATGGTTACTCTGCACCGAATAAGGACATCATAGGTGTCCCGTGAAATTAAAAAAACTGCTTATAAATCTTTCGGTTCCATGTATTCCTATGGGCGCTAACCCTACTTTTCAGCCCCAGTCGGCTGCGACGCCGTGAGCGCCTCTTCGTTTGTAAGCACGGTGTTGGTCTATAAGTTTAAGTAAATTTGAAGTAAGAGCAATCGGCCGAATACTGCCGATATCAAAACCCTTCACCTGTTTTTTTAGCAGTAAAATTATTTTCGCTGCTTTCGAACGCGGACTTCTTCCAACGAGCAATTCGCAATCTGCAAGTCGTCCGGGGAAAAGTCTTGCTTTACTATTTTCAGCATGGCAACTGATACTCTGTAAACTCTAGGGGAAGCAGACTGCATTAACTGCGGACAATAATTCAGATATAGGCACCCCGGTGAAGCCTGCACCCAGATGAAATGGGATGAAGAAAAGGTAGTGCGAGCTTGAAAATGCACAAAGCCTTGGCGGAAATAGATTGCAACTGATATTTCTCTTCTCGCGGGGACAATACCGTAGACTGGGCGTAATGAAAGGAGGACAAGACGTTAGTACGTTCCGTGTATCTATAGAGAGATTTTCAGTTGAGTGGGTCAGATAAATAGATGTTCAGACTTGCGTTGTATTCATTCTTAGCCTTAGATATTGCTTCTTAAACGAAACTGCAAAGAATTTGTCTTTTATCCAGTTGTTTGGCCACTGTTTATAGGCTAGGCGCTTCCATGCGGCTTTCCTCTGATGATAAGCTTTTTCACATTCTTCATACCACCAGCTCAATGGAGTCTTGTTTTTAATGGCTGACTGAACTGTGAACACTGATCGCCAAGTGGCGTCTAACACTGAACTCAACACTTGTGGACCGCGATTCGATTTATCAGAAGGGGCAGTGGATGAGGAAGCCTCACCTAAAAGTTTCTTGAACAGTGAAGTATTCAAATTTTTTTGTGAAGAACCGGTTGGTCTAAGCGCTCTGCACGTGCAGACCGCTAAATGATGTGCATTGTTGCAACAGTCGTGCTGTCAATTACATGAGGGCAAATTCACATTAAACATCTGACTGAACATTAGCTGCTAATTGTTCCAGAATAGTTTTGTAGTACAAAATTGAATGCGGTACGTCTAGTGGCCACTACCCAATCACTTTTACCATCGCGTACTTTTTTTCTTGCATGCTGTAATGACTTTTAAATCATTTCGTCACCTTAAATAAAGGATTAATCTAATTTTTTTTGTCAATTTCAACTGCGTCTGACGTCACGGCCCTGTAGACCAATCGTATTGTGTGATCGTTGTGGGGTGTTTGAATTAGTTGCGCGAAATGATGTGAAATGTATGCTGTCCCACTTTTCTGCAGGAAGGCTTACTCTGGGCAGACTGCCGCTGTATTAATGAGCGGCTCAGAGAGCACGCGTTAAATTTTAAGAAGAAAGATGATAAAGGTGCTCATCTGGGTCTGATATTCTTACATGCAAATGTGCACAGCGATTTGAAAAGACGTCGATTCTTGGAAGAAGCAAACATGAACACGCCCGTTTGGCACTTGAAGCATTTCATGTCACTTCTATTTCTTTGTAGGAAGCCGCATATAAGTTCCTGTGCTCACGAACGGTGTTAACATGGGCCAGATATGACACGTCGGTTTCTTGTCTGCTTGCACAAGGGTGGCCTCAGGTCTATACATGCATTGCTGTTAAGAAGAGCAAAGTAGTTAGTTAACGCCTGTTCTTGTGTCATCTCCGTGGGTCGTCTACTGTTTGCGCTAATCCATTACCTTAGAAATCGTGAACCAACTAGGCCCAACCGAAATTTTATTGAAGTCATGTGGTTAGGACGTCACGATCGTTCGGCCAGTCCCGATTTTCCGTTCACAACAGCGCCGACACCGACACCGGGATTTCCGGTGAATCTAACCCTTAATGTTTCCTCGTCAATAAACAAACAGTAGGTGTAACATGGCAATTGTTTTTTATGTGAAATCGAGTGCGTGGCAAGGCTGTTATCTGTTTTGAAGATGCAGTAAAACTACTGTACGTTCTGTGCACATTAACTCACGCGAAGGCGTGGCTGCACTCATAATAGCGAATGTCCCGAAGATGGCGTAACAGCCTAGCCAATCAGCGCAGATGCCTGTCTTTACCTCAGGTGGCAAATAGTTCAACGCTTTGTTCGATGGAGGTTGAAATAACCTTCGCCTACAAATCAGTAGCTTTGATCTTTTTTTTTTTTTTTTGCGAGGTCTACGGGAAGCCATTTTCGACTTACGTAATGCATACAGGCAACGTAACTATACCATTTTGCTCTAATAGCTGCGTCAGAGCGCCTTTTTTTTTTCTTTTCAGAGTTTGGTATGTAATCGCCTTCCTACTGCTTGTAGAGGTACCACGTTTGCCAGTTTACAGACTGTCCTTAAAGAACACAGACCTAAAGCTTAAGGGTCCTTAAGCTTTAAGCTCAAGCGCTAAATATAAGCCCTGCGCTAACATGGCTATGAAATAGACCATGTTATTTTGTTACTTAACGCAAAGCCGGTGAATAAAATGACAGAACTCTCAGTGATGTCGCCACGCCGGGATCACGTGACAGCAAATTTTATTTCCGCTGTAATTGATCTGGTTACTGTCACCATTTACGCGCAAGCTTCTATTGTGCATCAAAATGATGTTCGTTTTTTGCTCGAAAACTTCGGATACGAAATCTGGTGGATGAACTGCATGAACTGCATCTTATCTCCTATTCCACCAGATAGATAGATAGAAATGAGGATGGAAGGGAAGGTTGTTAACCAGAAAGGCCTCCGGTTGGCTACCCTACACTGGGAAAAAAGGATAAGGGGATTAAAGAGGGGAAGGAGAAAAGGGACGCGGAGCACAGTCAGAGTTTGTCACACAAGCCGGTGACTATTAAGGAACTAAACAGTGTCTTGTATGCCTTAAAGGTGGTTGACTGCCTTGGCCATGGACCAAGGATCTTATCCGCCGTTAAAGGGTGAGGATCGAGGCGGTCCAGTGCACAACGCAGCTTATGTCACTCACAAATGCAGGGCATTCACATAAGAGATGTTCGACTGTCTCTTCACAGCCATAATTTTGACAGGCAGGGCTGTAGGCCGTTCCAATCCTGAAAGCATACTTGGTGAACGCAACATCGAGCCATAAACAATTTCAGCGTGGAACACGGGGTAGTTTAGCAACCGCCACCTCAGGGCACTGGATCCTGAACTGCGCCTTCGCCTTTTCCATCAGACTGCTCGTCGAGAAGCAACATTGCTGTACCATTTATCTCCTGTTCCAGGCGTTTCAAAGAAGCAAGTCGGTGATTTTTGGTCATACTTTTCTTTTTTTTTGGTACGAACATGGTTTCTGCGGCAATCGCACCACGTTCGGCGGAAACAAGGCGGACACCAGAAAACATCAAAATATTTTATGTATTAAACTGCTAATTCTGGTAATCAACTTTTTTAAGGTGTATATATTTACAATTAGCTTACAATTAGCTTTTTTAAGGTGCCTATTTACAATTTACAAAGGTTGAGGGTCACCGGAGAAGGCTGCGAACGCGACGGTTACATG
The DNA here is from genome assembly GCA_023969395.1 of Amblyomma maculatum. NCBI lineage: Eukaryota > Metazoa > Arthropoda > Arachnida > Ixodida > Ixodidae > Amblyomma > Amblyomma maculatum. The sequence goes on along the minus strand of JAJIZL010020807.1, from coordinate 245,779 downwards.
GCATCCTCGAGGTGCTACAGATGAAGTTATGTGATGTTAGGAGGATAGTGAGAGACCGGAAAGCGTGGCGTGATATGGTCCATAGGGTCACGAAGAGTCGGACACGACTGAACTGAATTGATTTACAAATTAAAATAACTGGCAGTAATTGACCGCCATATCAGTTCTTAAAATTTCGAAAATGCAAGTACCAAAAGCTTTGTGGCTGAACAAAATTTTGCTGGTATGGGGCCAAAATACGCGCTATTTCGAAAAACCCGCGCTCGAAGCTCTGCTCTTCGCGCAGTCAATCAATGGCACAAATGCCCCGTCACTTCTGTGCCCCGCCTTCACTGCGGGGCTCCATGATGCTCCAGCCCGTGTGGAACAGAGGTAAAGTGGTACTTGCACTGTTGGTTAACGACTCAGAGAAGAGAGCTTGAACTCTGGGTTTCCTAAAGCGCGCGTCTTTTTGGCGGGTGACTACCAAAATATTTTGAGCCGTAGCGCCTAGGGCAATCATCATCATCATCATCATCGCCATCGCCATCATCATCGGCCTGACAATACCCACTGCAGGGCGAAGGCCTCTTCCATATTTCTCCAATTAACCTGGTTCTGTGCTAGCTGCATCCGCTTGACCCCTGCGAACTCCTTAAAGGACAACTCCGGGGGTTTTTTGACATTCGAATATTGTAGTGAAACTTTAACCACAGGTTCTTCTCTCCGTCCTGACGCATTCTACAAAATTTGAGTGCCGTACGATAATCCGTTCACGCGCAATACGGCTTTAAAATATGCCGTTTTCATGGCTTAAGTTGAGAGCATTTCTGCGGGCAACACTGAGTTTCTGACGTCACAAACAGTATACAGGCGTTAATGTCTACTTCCCGCGTGATTATGAAATTGTGAGGTTTATATTGAACTACCTCAGACATTTTACGCAGTGCGGCATGATTTCCATACTTTATTTTCACCATCCAACGCACGTACGAGGGTTTTTCTAATACTGAGTGTGACGTCACCATTTCGTCAAATGTGACGTCGTTTCTGGCCGTGAAATCAGTTTCGGTTTCGATTTGCTGTTTTTCTTTTTTAAAAATACTTCTAATTGGAATTTTGGAACACGGTTTTTTGTGTTGGAGTCAGGACGTGCCGAGGAATGTAATTCAATTAAAAACACAAAATGATGAAAAAACCACCGGAGTTGCCCTTTAACCTCCTCCGCCCACCTAACTTTCTGCCGCCCGCTGCTACGCTTTCCTTCCCTAAGGCAATAGCTTTATTGAAATTGTAACTACTCTTACGTGTCTAATACGAGTGTTCGCCTATAAATTTCTGATTGCCACTAGATGCCGAACTGTAATAGTTACAATATAAATTACCACAATTTAGTTAATCAGTTTACCAGTTCACTTTGTTCCCTTGGTTTTCGATGTCCGCCAACACTTATAGAACTGTGCCGCAGAAGCCGTCTTCATAACTCAAAAAGCCCTGTCATAAAATTAGTGGCCGGCTGCCTTGGAACAGCTGATATAGCATTGCGAAGTAGAACTAAACCCGACGCGACTATAGTGATTTCTGCAAGAATGTAGCTTACCCACCTGCACACTCGCCGCCATTATTGACTCTGCAACGCGCAGGGCTTCGTTTCGCCACTCGCACTCTTTCTTTTTTATGCTTGCCGTGTTAGTACAGGCTCATGGGCGCTAGGCCGGTAGCTCGCCGAGCCTAGCAACGAGTCATCGATGGCTAGATTCCGGCATTCACCAACTTTTCTTTGCATTATTATAAAATGACAGGCGACGAAATGTGCGTAGACCGACTTCCAGATTTCGTTCCAGCGGAGAAAGATTTGGCTAAAACATGATTGACCATAGACTTTCACATTTATATTGAGGTGCTCAGGCAGCATTCGTTTCGCGGACAACGGCGTGAAGCAGAAAACACTGAACGGACGTACCCAGTCGGAAAAAACTACAGAAAAGTTTCTGATGTTACGACAGAATTTCTGTGCTGTTTTGGACGGGAAACCTGTCGTGACAACAGAACATTCTGTAGTAACATCAGAAATTTCTTTAGTTACGACAGAATAGTGCTACACAACTACAAACAACAGAAATATACGAAAAACTACAGAACTACAGAAAAATCTGATGGTTACGACAGAACTATAGGATATTTTGTCGTATTTTTGACAAAGTTCTGTAGTTTTTTTCGACTAGGTATGGACGCAGACAGAATTACGGGCTTACACACAGAGAGATGAACTGAAATAATGACAGCGATGGATATATTCTTAAGAGCATTAACATTTAGTAACACTTAAAATTCAGCATGATAAAATCTTTACGGTCAGACAAACAAACACAGACAAATAAACAGGCAGAGAAACAAAGAAACGCAACGGCTTCCCGGATGCTGCGCGGCGTGCGGACCGTGCAGAGTCTAGCTAAATATGTTCTGTTGGTATGGGATCAGAATATGTTAGCAACTTTTTGGCCTGGATGCAGCATACATCTTGCACAATCTTGGCGGAATGGCTGATGTCGGAAGCGAAATGTAGAGAATATGAATGCAAAGCTTTTCACCTGTCTATGTCTGCCGCAATTTGGGGCCGGGGAAAGGATCTGTTTGGTACTAACTGATTGAGTTCCGGACCATGAAAAGGAAATAACAAGAAGAACAAGACTGGGATGGAGCGCATTTGCTAAGCACTCGCAGATTATGACTAGCAGCTTACTTGTATCGCTCAAGAGGAAAGTATACAACAGTTGCATCTTGCCTGTACTCACCTATGGGGCTGAAACGTGGAGGCTAACCAAGAGAGTTCTACTTAAGTTGAGGACAACCCAGAGAGCTATGGAACGAAAAATGGCAGGGGTAACATTAAGAGATAGGAAGCGTGCAGAGTGGGTCAGAGAAATAACTCAAGTTACCGACATTCTAGTGGAAATTAAGAAGAAGAAATGGACATGGGCAGGACATGTAGTGCGAAGAGAGGATAACCGATGGTCGCTTAAGGTAACAAACTTGATTCCAAGGGAAGGAAGGCGTAGCAGGGAGCGGCAGAAAGTTAGGTGGGTGAATGAGGTTAAGAAGTTCGCAGGGGTCAAGTGGATGCAGCTAGCACAGAACCGGGTCAATTGGAGACATATGGGAGAGGTCTTCGCCCTGCAGTGGGTATAGTCAGGCTGATGGTGATGATGATGATTATTGAGTTAAAGTATTGAACGGGTTGGGGGGGGGGGTTGAAGGGGTGTTTCAATGTGGGCTTCCATTAACCGCGCTTACCCCGACTGCCCTCCTGATACGAACTCAATCAGGCTAACGCGCAAAGCTGCAGCATGTAGCGGATTTCAGGTTGCGCCACGTCATAGTCGCTTTCGTTTTTTAACATACGCATAGAGAGCAAGCAGCATTCAACAAAAGACTGCCGGGGTAGCAGTCGGACAGCTGTTGCCAGAACTTGGATATTAATGCCTGCTTATTGCTACGAATGAACCACGATCGAGGTATGATGACCAACCGACACGGCAACCATAATAGAGAGATTTAGCTTACCGTGATCCGCGATCCGCCACCGTGACCCGCTACCGTGCGTGGGCGGGGCGGACAAGCGTATTGGTCCCGACGCGACAGGTCTATGTGCCGGATGGATGGATGCAATATAGGAGCGTCCCCTTTGAAACGGGGTGGTAGCAGTAGCTATCATGCTCATTTCCAGTATGTGCCGACATCTAGTATGTGGCGCCATCTATCGGCGTCAAGGGATCCGGGCATGCGCAGTGGAACGCGCGGTGGCGGATCACGGTAGCGGATCGCGGATCACGGTAAGCTAAAACTAGCTAATATAAGCGGTTTGCTTCCGCACAAGGGTCGCGAAGCATACCTGAAGGCGCTGCGGCTGGAAACTTGAGTAGCGAGCTGGCACGACATGCCTGGCTCGCTCGCATGAGAGAGAATAGGAAGGCTCATGGCCATGGATATCAAGTGACCGCGCCCCTACACCGGGTGCCTCTGGCCCTAGTGACGCCACTGGAGGAGCGGATAGACGGACTCCTCCAGAGCGAATGACAGCGGACGGACGGATAATCGACAATGTCCATCCCAAAACTGACATCGGGTAGGCTGTTCTGTATTATACAGCCACAGGGGGCGCTTTCTGGACGGCACCCACTTTCTTTCACAGCCACATAATGTTCATGCCATAAGCGAGAAGGTGAACGCAAGATATTGTGATAGTCAAGGCACACTGATTGGTCGAGCTGGCTGACTTGGACAATTTGCCCACCCCGACTCAATCCGCTACTGTCAGGATCATTTAAATGAGGCTATAGAAAATCGACTGAGTGCACTCACGGCAGAAGGGAGACTGCTGGTTCGTCTTGAAGTACATCTTGACCGGGCCCTCCTGGGGTCGGGACGCGATGGACGACAGACCCATGACGGCGCAGCCTGTCCCGCTGCGACCACAGTCGGCGCACTCCCCTGCTAAGAAGAGTTCGTAGCTGGAGCACTCGTAGGCGACGAAGGCGCACTCTCCCAGGTCTTGGCTCTTCTCCCTCTCCAATGCCTCGGTCATAAACTTGTTAGCTCTCTCGTGACGGCAGACGACCGAGTCTCGAAAGCCTGTCTGGGAAACAATGCCACAGAACAGACAAAAGCGGAGACAACTGTGGTAGGCGTTGCGGGAGCATCGGTTCTTTTTTGCGACCGTTTCTCATACACAATATAAATAGATACTAGCTCGTTTCGGTAATGAAACATTAGTTCCTGATCGCCTCGTGGTCTGTTATTTATTAATGTTATGATTTCGTGGTGCTCTTCTGTTTTTGCGTACCGTTTGGTTGCGATCCTCTATTTCGCTTTGCCGCGTTCTGTTACGGTGGTTTCTTAGAGTGCTATTCTGTTGTCTCTTGTTTGTCTGTGCTCCCTGTACATGGTGTGCCTACATTTGGCATTCTCTGTACTTAACTCCAATATAGACTTTTTCTCACGAAAAACAAAAGAAAGTTTGCATTATCTGTTCTGCAGAACTTTTGTAGCCGGGGCTTTCTACCTATGTCGGCTGTTTCTTCACATTATGTGCTACAAGCTAATGAGTATGAGTGAGATAAGAGACGCACAGACTGGGATATTAGGGATTAGGCGAGTATCAGGGCGTATATACGCGAAAGAAAATCCTGAAGGGCAGCCCTAAATGTCGCGTCGTGTCTTTAAAAGCGGAGCTTATTTGTCGCGCAACTTTTCGGCGCACACAATGACGGTGCCGGAGTCATTAGAGAAGACTGATGTAGGGCTCTACAGTAGCCAGAGTAGTCAGGACAAGAATGAAATTGGCTGTAATGAAAAGCAATCAAACGTTCCGCCAGTAGCGAAGGACATGGTTAAGAAAGCCTTACAAGCTACGCATAGGGGGAAAGCAGCTGGGAAGGCTATGGTAACTACAAAGTTGTTGAAGAACGAAGGGGGGGGGGGGGGGGGGGGGTGGTATCGTGATAGAAAAACTGGCCACCCTGTATACGCTAAAATCAAATGGCTTAATTGATTCATTTATGGGGTTTAACCTCCCAAAGCGACACAGGTGATGAGAGACAACGTAGTGGAGGACTCCGGAAATTTCGACCACCTGTAGTTCTTTATTGTGCACTGACATCGCACAGCACACGGGCGCTCAATCGAAAAGCTGCCACCGCAGCCGGATTTCGATCCCTCATCATTGGACACAGCAGTCGAAAGCCCTATAGCCACGGCACCACAATGACAGTAATTAAAATCAAATGTCAGAGGTCCAAGGTCGGACGGCGATGCTTCCCATATGCGTACCTCTTTATTTCCTGCTTCACTTTATAAAATAATGTTTTCGCACTAAAGAGAGACGTGATTTGTTAATGTGTAACTATTACGCCTTCGTCTGACGGTGGTTCGTGCGAACAGTTAAACACTGTAAACATTGGGACTACCTTGCACAGCCCCCTTCTTGAGTGAGAAGTTCTTGATGATGCGTTCGCAGCCCGGCTGGGTCACGCCTCCGTTCGGATAGAAGTCAAGGTGCCCGACGGGGTCTATCATGCCAAAGCCGACTGGAAAGGGGAGACACCGTTCGTTAGATGTGGCGAAAGCGACATGCACGCGTCACGAAGTTTTTTTTTTCTCTTTCGACTTATAATACCTGGAAGAAGTCTAGATACAGTGACCCAAGGATTCCTAGAAACATGCTTTGTAAGAAATAGCTTTGCCGACGTAACATGTTCAGGGTGCTGTGCCACAGTGAAATATATTTTAATGTGCGATGTTTTAAACCCTTCTATTTTGTCTCTGCTATCACCCGCTTCTGCGTCACCATATTGGCTGAGTTCCTGATTATTTATTTATTTATTTTTAATACCCTCAAGCATCGGGGCATATAGAGAGGAGTGGGGAAACATACAGCAAACGAAAAATAGATAAACAAGAGGCGAGTATGCACAGGTAACCTATTGAGAAAATACAAATATTCGAAGAGAGAAGAAATTATTACTCATAGAAATCCCAAAAGTAACACACAAAATTGATAACAAACTGCCCTAAACAAAAGAAAATTTGAAACAAGAACGCTAACACATGGCATCGAATAAAAGGAGCCTCATCAGAGATCAGAGACTGATGATAATCAGCATAATCTGCAATGCAAGCCACGGCTGCGGGAAGATGGTTCCAAAATTTTGATGTGTGAGGAATAAAACTTTATAAGCACATTTTCTGGTGGCGAAAAAAAAAAAAACAAAACAACAAAAGGATCCAGTCTTGCGCTGATGATCGACACGAAAAGAGCGATAGGTGCATGCCGTGACAAGACGTGTGCGCAGTTAGTGGTGATAATAAAGTTTGTGAACAAGGCATAAGCGCAAAGACTGTCTACGCTGTCTGCGTGCGATGTGTTTTACAAAGAGTAACTACCACTATTCCAAGCAACCTGATTAGCCTACAACTAAAAAGCGGCCTGTAAATATAGAAAGGACAAAAATAATCACAAAGATCAAAATGTCAGCTCCGCAGAGCTATCGTTCGACAAGACGTGTGTGCAGTTAGTGGTGATATTAAAGTTTGTGAACAAGGCATAAGCGCAAAGACTGTCCATGCTGTAGGGGAGGCAAGAAAATATTAGATTTAATTGCTGCTATACTCACGGTCCGGTTCTACCTCGAAAGAATAAAACGAGATGCGTTATTCCGAACAAGCTCTAATGCAGCGCAAATGCTGGCTCGGTGAGGGTCTAAAACGGGTGCGGCATACTCCAGTTTTGAATAAAAGGTGTTTTATAAAATCGTAATTTCAAAGAAGCCAAGGTATTACTGATATGCGACGTAAATAACCTTACTGCCGGTTAGTGCTGCTAATAATTAGTTCGATGTGCGGTTCCCAGGTTAATGATAAGGATATCAGCAAGCCCAAATACCGGTAGGATGTTACGGATTCAATCGGAATACTGCCCAGGGTATAGGACAAGAGAGTGTTATTCTGTCTGTAAAGTTGCATTAAAATGCAATTTTAAGGTTTTAATTGCATTTTCACTTTATTGCACCAAAGACTGATGCAATACAGATCATTCTGAAGGCAGTGTTTGTCGTCTTCAGGTATTAATTTCGCGATATAAAACAGTCATCAGAGTACAAGTTTATAGATCTAGGAACAACAGACTCAGGCAAATCATTAATGCATATTAAAACAGAAGTAGACGTAGTGCGGAACCTTGGGGACTATCTGAAGTAACTTCGGTTAACGTGGAACCGTAGTCATTGTGTTATATATTGCAAACAGTTAGTAGTTGAACTGCAAACAGGCTAGAGCATTATTATCTACGGTTAGAGCAGAAATTTTAAGCATAAGTACCCTAAAACTCACCTTTTCAAATGCTTTGGCGAAATCGAGAGATATGCAATCGGCCTGTGAATTTTTGTCGAGGATAGTATGTGGGGAATATGTAAAAAGAAGGTGTGCTTCCCCAGAAAACGTTCGCAGGAAACCGTGCTGATCAAGAGCGAAAAAAGAATTGGATTCCAGAAAGGTAAAAATATTTCAATACAAAATATGTTCCATTAGCTTGCAAGGAATGCTTGCTAACGAAATAGATCGGTAATTCAGAGAGGAATGTTAGTTACCTTATTTATGCAATGGAACCACCTTCCCTATTTTCTATTTCGAGGGTAGCGTCTTATCCTCAAATGACTGGTGGAAAATTTTAGCCAGAAGAAGTGATGCATATATCGTGGTTTGCTTCAATAACTTAGAGGGAACAACACCATATAAGATGAAATTTTCACAGTTATTAAAAGGACTTGCAGCGCTAAAGGACGACACAGAGAACAAGAAGCGAAGGACGGCGCTACACTTTCAACAATACTTTAATTCATGCAAACACAGAATATATGCCGCAGGTGACGGGAAGTTATCTTTACACGAGCTATAATCTTCCATATCTATCTAAAAAGGCGTATTCATTACAGTCCAGCATCAATGTGACAGAACTCACGCAGCCAGACCCAGTTCTTCCAATGAGATATGATTCAACGAGCTGTCGGGCGATTGCGTCCTTGCATCTTCTTAATACAGTCGTGTCATACAAAAGGGCTCGGCACGTGCCATCACTGCATTTTCTGCAATGTAAGGGAAGGTTGGAGCCAGTGCCAGTCCTTAGTGAGCTCTTGTGCTCCCGTAGCCTATCATTAATGCATCGGCCTGTTTGGCAGATGTATACCATACCGCAAGTGAAAGGGATGCTGTAAAATACTCCCTTTGTGCATGCAACATAAGGCTTTCTGTGCTTCTTGTTGCACCCAGGCAATGCTTCCTTCTCCTTGGACGTTTTCTGACACAACCTACCAAGCTTGCATGGAGCGTAGAATACCGTCGAAACCTTCAATTTTGTGGCTACCTTCTTCAGGTTATGGGCTACACGGTGTGTGTATGGAACCACTACAGGTTTAATCGATTTTGCAGACTTATCACTTTGTACGCCTCTTCCTGCCTTCACTCTTTGCACAAGTGTCTCAGAGACAGCAGATAGTAAACTAGTAGGGAAGCCAGCAGATTGCTCGACAGCTCATTGAATCATATCACATTGGGAGAACTGGGTCTGGCTGCGTGAGTTCTGTCACATTGATACACCTTTTTAGATAGATATGGAAGATTATAGCTAATCTAAAGATAACTTCCCGTCACCTGCTGCATATATTCTGTCTTTGCATGAATTAAAGTATTGTTGAAAGTGTAGCGCCGTCCTGTGCTTCTTGTTCTCTGTGTCGTCATTTAGTGCTGCAAATCATTTTAATAACTATGAACCAACAAGCCCAGCTTAGAGTTTCGCTATGAAATTTTCAATGAATCAGTTATTTTCTCAATATTATAAGGATTAATAGAAATGGAAAATGCACAGCAAAATGCACAGCGTGGCACAGTGCATGTTGTGTTCGTGTTACATGACGGAAAGCTGAGTGAAAATACATCGGAATACTGGACGGGGTATTCAATCGGGGGGAGAGGCTGGCCAAATTCGCCGTGAAGAGTTATCACGTGCCTTTCGTTAGGGTACATTCCAGAATCTCCTTGGGTTATTTATTGGCACATTAGGCAGAGTGGTATTGTGTGTGTGTGTGTGTGTGTGTGTGTGTGTGTGTGTGTGTGTG
>JAJIZL010020807.1:206300-224677 GCA_023969395.1 Amblyomma maculatum | reverse complement strand
AAATAAATAAATAAATAAATAAATAAATAAATAAATAAATAAATAAAACAAGTTATTATTTAGCAGTTCACATAATAAAGAGCAGAATTCCTCACTGCTCTTTGTACATATGTTATTATTGGGCAAATTATTTAGCCTATATCTCGCGCATTCTGGAGAAAAACAATACTTTGTGCAGTATTTTGAAAATTTGTTTCCTCTGAACGCTTCGAATTTTTATTGCACGTTATTCGGAAAATGGGCTCCTTTATAAGTGCACTGTTGCTTGCCAATCAGGACTGGCTTATGCATGATGAAATAGAGACGGGTTAAGCACACCTGATTTTGCCTGAACTGCAGGGTAATCAGATTTGCTTCGTCATAAAGCGGAGAAACTAATTTTTTTTCTTGTTAACAGGGGAGATAAATCAGTGCACTCGACTTTGTAAAAATTCTAAACATGATATAAAATAATGAACATGCGGATCCCACAGCTTGCAGGCGTGCCCCAACATTGGGCGCATCAACATCTTGTATAAGCGATTATCTTTGTCTTCGTCTCAGTCTAAAAGTGTTCGTTTTATGTACCGTAATATTTCATTGCTTTACCGATTGCATTTACACTGTGCGATTTACAGCTCAAGTTTGAAACAAAATAACCGATTAGACATCAGTACGTGGTAGTCATAAGGGAAAATGAGTGCCGTTCACCGCCTATAGAAAAACTGCACCACAGTACTTATGCGGGCCTGCCAAAGACAGACAACGCCATCAGCGGCAGCTCCTGGGGGAAGGCTACGCCAGTGCATGATGGTTACACAGTATATTAAGCAGTGCGATTGGACAAAGCGGAGAGAAAAAGTTAAAAGAAAGATCAGATACATTCTCTTTAACTGTGTGGCATGCAGCTAATGAAAATATAGCATCAGACAAGCGAGACTCAGTACCAATGCGTATAAAAGCATATCGCATGTTCGCACATTCGGGCGGGGGATAAACAAAAAGTGCTCAAATATATCTCAACACAGCAAAAGGCTTCAAATAACTTCAATATTGACACGTGCATTAGAGGTAGAAGTAGAAGCAGTGCAATCGGTAGGAGTAGAGGACATTCATTGCCCGCGTTCCTAGTTCTCTCTCGGCGCCCTCGTTCAGCGGCTGCATTAATTGTTTAGTATAATACATGTTACAATATAGCGAAAGTTTAAAGAGGAAAAACAGCTTTATTATGAACTTCTCTCTAAGACGTACTTTTACGTTGCCTTTCGCTGCTGTGCTTCACACAAGAAACACAGAAAATTTAATTACATTTTGCACTGGTCATCGCCCTAAATTTTTGCGCAATAGGAATACGTGAGCCAAAAATGGTTTCTGTGCATTTTCTTGCTGCGCATTGTCTGAACAATGATTTTCATATTAAAAAAGTGATAATATGTTGAGGAACTTTGACAGTCAGAAACTTTTTCCATAATTTGAGTCGTCCGTCCTAAATAGAGTGCGCCATATTATTTATTTATTTATTGCAATACATTAATAACAACTCTTCAAATTTGTTCACACTTGGACATTGAACAATACAGGAAGAGAGTGAGTTCCATCGCTCAATTTCACAAAGGAAAAACGATTTCTGAAAGAATTTTGTCCTGGTAAAGTACGGGCGTATTACCAGGGAACATTTTAACCTCGTGGACGAGCAAAGTATATTTATCTCGCTGTAGGTCGGCTTTATTATGGTACATTAAGTAAAGAGGCTTCAGTCTGGCGATCTGTCACTGCACATGCAGGGGTTCCGATTTTAGCTTCGTTAACATGTAAATGACCTACGAGAGCATACGGCAATCGGATAGAATAAATCTGGAAAGGAGGTGCTGCACGTGCTCATGCTTATTTGTCTTTGGTGAAATAGCAGTCCCATACAGAGGATCCATACTCTAGAACTCTGCGAACAAGCGTACGATACGCTTCCATCTTTACGTTGGACGGGGCATTCTTTAATTTTCTACGCATGAAGAAAAGTTTAGGAAATGCTTTGCTGGGTATTTTATTGATTTACTCGTAGCAACTGAGCTCGTTTTTAATGGTTGAGTCTAAGTATTTGACAGACGAGACTGATTGAATATGCTGGTCTGCAACGGGATAGGAATACGACTACGATTTCTTTTTTTCTTGTGATTGACATTGATACTTATTTCTGACAGTTAATTTGCATTTTGCGCTCTTTGCACCTGTCCCCAAGATTACAGAGGTGCTGATATAGTAAATTCTGGTTTTCAAGACCTTTAATTACACTTAAGGTGAGACAGTCATCCCCAAATAGTTTAACAACGCAACAATTTTATTTCGGCAGCGTCACTGACATAAATAAGAAAGAAGAAGGCTCTGAACACTGAGCCCTGCTTTATACCAGATAAAACAACCAGCTCATCAGAATTCACACATTATTTCGCACTAGTGCTCCGCTCCTGCCACTTTTCAGTGGTTAGTGTGAAGGTATTCCGCATAACGTTTGTTTTACTAAAGGTATAACTACATTTCCACAGTCCCTGTGGCCACCTTCCACGTGCGTCGCACCTGAAAACACTCCCTAAAGTCGAATCCAAGTCGAGGCGACCGCCTTTCGATGGAGGCCCTATGCACGGCGCCGGTTTGCTCTGCGATGTGTGGAAATTAAGGAACTCCAGATGCTCGAGATTTCTAAAGCCCTCCACTAAAGCGTCCCTCAAAATACGATGTCGCTTTAGTTTGATAAGAGCTCAATAAATGGAGCAAACCATCACACTTATAACCATTTTCTTACATACATGGTAAATCACCATTGAGAACGTATGAGTCCTTACAATTTGCGTAGAAAAAAAAAATACCACCCACTAGCTGGACTAGGAACCGTTTACTGCCGGACCCAACTAAATTTCTGGTGAGTACCAATGTAATAAAAGCTCTCTCACGGTCTCCGAAGATCAAGCAGCTGGTCTCGATCAAAAATGTGAGCAGCGCCACGGCCATTCGCACACATCTCGATGGGCAGAGGCAGTCTCGAGACATGTCAGCCACGCTCATCTTCGTCATGGCTCGAAGCTTCGCACTGGTTTCCCACCGGCCATACTTTAACTCTCTACCTTCGAACGGTACGCGCTACAGGTGAACCATTTCGACAGCAGACGAAACGCCCCTGGTGTAGCGGTGCTTTCAATGTCGGGCGCTCTGTCTCCCGTGACAGATCGTCCGTTATGACGGTCGCGAGAAAAAAAATACGACGTGCTGGCTGCACGCATGACAGGTCACACTACGTGCTAATGTTAACTTTTTTTTCCTCATTGCATAGGAGCAGGATGCATGAGCTTGCTCAGCTTCCCAGGAGTAAAAGATTGGTGTTTCTGCGCAATAAACAAAGAAACCAAAAGGCGACGAAAGACTGGCTAGAAATGCACGTTCCCTCAGAAACGGTGTTCTTGCCGCCCCACGGGCGTTTTCTTGCGAAAGAGTTCACCTGCAAACAAACCCCTAGCAAGCACAAATATGTACAGTCTTTGTCAAAAGTGTACAGCCTAGGGGGTCTGCTTCTGAGCCACTGCGTGAGTGAGGCTTGTGATGACGCCTGCACGGACACCTGGGGTGCACGCTCTTAGTATCTTTTAAGCATATTAATGTGAAACAGTTTCTTAGCGTAGCGCAAGTCAATCCAATAATCTATCTGGTTCTTTCCAAAAACCACAAAATGACCTTTCCACTGCATTAGGAGTTTATTATGGCACTCGACAGAAGAATGAGGGCTCGATACCCAGCATTTAAATGTCATTTCTTACTGCTCCTATCATAATTTCCCTTCTGAGACTGTTCAGAGCTCCCCAAATTTTGATGTGCTACCCGCACAGTCTATTCGATACGTTCGCTAAGGTAGAGTACATAACCATATACCGTCTTCGTATCCACTCTCAGTTCTTCTCTTGTCCAGAGCTCTCCAAGGACTGTGAGCGGTCCTCGCACGTTTCGTCCAAAAATTGACTCAAATGGAGAAAACCCCAAACTCGCCGGCGGTACCTCCCTGTAGGCGAACAGCAGCGGAGCGATATACTTACCTCAAGTTTTGAGTTGCTCCTGACTAAGCTTCCGTAGCATCTCCTTGAGTGTGCCGTTAAAGCTCTCCATCATCCCGTTGCACATGATGTGGTAAGGAGTCATGCAAAAATGTTTCACTTCCAGATTATCATTGAGCTCTCATCATTCCAGAAGTGAAACAAGAGCCCTGGTCACAAAGGATTTCTCTTGGAAAACCTATCCTTGAAAACATCTCCCCCAAACATTCTGTCAAGGTTGCTGAATCTATCTTAAACAGAGCCACGGTGCCGGAATACCGGGTGACGAAGTTGACGAGAGCGAGAGTATATCTATTCCCTCCCAACGATGTGGACGACAGCGGACCGACAATATCAACAGCGAAGCGTTCAAATAGAGTCTCAATAAGAGGCATGATTCTCAGCGGAGCTTTCCCTACTTTGCCTCTTGCGAAAGTGTCGCAGGACCTGACATATATCTCAATCTCTGCCTGCACTCCTGGACAATAGCATTCTTCAAAAACTCGATCTGTAGTCTTCTTAACGGATTAATGTGCCGACAGCGGGCTATCATGGGCAAGGTTTAACACGTGCGATCTGCAAGACTTTAGAAGTACTAGCTGTCGAATCTCTCCGTCGAAGGTCAGATAGTGGAAGCGATACAGCAAACAGTTGTTGACAGAATACGAATGAGAAGTGCAGTGCTTTTCATGGAATACCTTTCCTTCTTTCACTCAACACGCCTGCAATGATCCATCCTGTCTCTGCTCTTTTTCTAGCATTTCCTTGGTGAATCGCATGGGGCTGACACTTAAAGCAGTCCTTTTAATTATTTGCCCGGAATCGTCCTTTCCGACCAATACTATACTTTTGTGCCTTCACGTTTTCCATTTAGGTTGAACACATCGCTCTTCTCTATGCTATGAAATAGTTTAGGGCCGCCCTCAGGTTATTTCTAATTACTATCTGTATTTGACGGCTCACGAGCCTCCGGTATATTTCCAATTATCACGTCGTACAATGGTGTCTCCATGCATTTCGCCATGGCCGTGCCAGTCAAGTAAGGGGAAGCAATATACACTTATTTCTCGGGTACTTCCATACTACTGTCATCAGCCAGGAACACCGTGGATGTGGTGCCGGTGAGAGCTGTGCCAGGACCCAGAGCCCTGCACACAACCACCGTATCGTTCCCAGTGTCGCGTAAAACATGTACGGGCAAACCTTGGAGCCCTCCCTCTAACACAGGCAGGTTTTCTGAGTCTGCAGATCTTTTGCAGACAAATCTGACCGCAAGCTTCTTTCTTCTCATCTGGTTCCAGCCTGCCTTCCGTTATGGACGCCACCTCAGGCGCAACACTCTCCAGCTGAACACAACAGGACGACTGCTTCTGGTTTTCGTGCTTACGGGAACAGGAACTCACATCATGTCCTGCCTTTCTACACTAACTGCAATAAAGTTGTTTTAGCCTAGAATGACAATCAGGAGCCTTATGTCCAGGTTGGTTACACACGAGGCACTTTGCTGCCTGTCTACGGTTCGGAACATCCTTTTCTCTTGGGATGTCCATCTCGAAATGCTCTTTGAACAAAGACAGGTTTCCTTGCTACTAGGCCTCAAGAAAATTGTATGCCACCTCAGCCATTTTATCCAGCGTCTTACACTCTTTCCCGAAGGAAAAATCGCAAGATGGCTATGACAGTTCCTCGTGAACTGTTCGGCCACCACAAAGTCACGTAAATCATTGCACGAATCGAAATGACTGAGCAAGCGGGCCGCGTATTTTTTGCCTGTTTCTTTACCAAGCGGTTTACTTTCACGAAACCGTTCCTGATAGTCTTCTGCTATAAACCTGAAATGCTGGACAGCGCCATATTTTGCCTTATCATAACCCATTCACTCTATATGAGAGAGTCGACTGAACTCTCAAGGAGCCTCCCCAGTCAAGCACATAGTTAAGTTTGCGGGATTCTTCCAGAAACGAAGTGTTCACCGCGGGTCCACTGTCTGTAGTTGACTGGTCTACGGAAAGAAACATCCGTTTATTTGAGTGATAGGGAATTCAAATATCGGATACACGTTTGGTTCTTCATGTGGATGTCAGATAGAGATTGTGGCCATGTGTGTGTGTGTGTGTGTGTGTGTGTGTGTGTGTGTGTGTGCGCGTGCGTGCGTGCGTGCGTGCGTGCGTGCGTGTTCAATTGCGTTCCTATTCATTCACTTGCCTTTCTCGAATAAACCTTAGTTGTGAGTTAGCGCCTGTCCTTGTCGTTCTTTCTCCGTCCCTGTTCCCAGTTCGCGCCTTTTTCAGCCATGACCGGTACATAAAGCCGTGAAATGTTTCTTCTTGGGTGCGTAGTCAGTACCCCTACAGTGTCCTTGGCAAACGACTGCGACCGCTCGCAGCCTATGCAAAACAGTGATTCCTGGCGGCGCTGCGAGTGGCGCCGTCTTGGGAGACCGCCGTCCGCAACATATTTTATTCTGGCCCATTTGTAGTCACTCAGTGTCTGCGCTGAGCGCGACCCTAACTCCTATCTCAACGATTCAGGCTTCGACGATCCCCGTCACCAAGCCCTTTTAAGTGGGGCCGCTCTTGGCATCCTAGAAGTTTTGGGGGAATCAAAGCGCCGGTTTTCGATATGTTTGAATAGGAAGTTATAGAAACATGGTTGTCGGAGCCGTCTGTATCAACCCGTTGTAATCCGGTACAGCCTTTAGGGCTGCGTAACTACCTACGATCCAGAGCGGTAAGCCTTGATTGCCCGGATAGCGGACTCGAATCTACACAGCACTCATACGCCCCAAGACTTCGCGCTGCGCGAGCTCTCATTTTTCATGCGCTTTTTTTCTCATTTTTCAATGTTACATACATTTTTTTCCTTATCCGGGATCATCTCACGAGTGACGTAAAACAAGCATCAAATATTTGCCCTCAGGCGCAGACTGATTTATGAATCTTATGTGTTGCCGAACTCTAGACACTTGCCAGTATGCACTCAGTGTCAGCGGTAATGATGTTTAATGACACACGGCTACTCTGCTGCAGCTTAGGGTCGGTGAATGATAGAACCAATGGACGTCGCATTCGGCCCGTAAAGAGGTGTTCCGTGCCACTGGCATTTGCTCTGCTCTCTCACTGATAGTTTTAGACTTTATTTCTGACTTTACGTTGCTGCTCCCCAGTGACATACTAAACTCGAGCAAAGGTGCTGATATATTCTACGCTTCTTCAAACCAGCTACTAAAATAACACTGAAATAAATCATAATTTATAATCGCGCACCCTGTATCCACTATCTATAACAGAGCGCATTCAGTTGTATCTTTCGTGCTGGTATTTCAAACTGCCCGCGTAGTTTCTCTCATGCGATGGGAATGGCTGCGTGCCCTGAACTGTCGCTTGGTGGTTGTGGGTGTGGTGAGAAGCTTTTACTGCACAATAAATACAGGTGTGGAGCCACGTACAAAGTGATGTCCATGTCACTGAACCTCGTCGTGCGTTCCTGCAGGCGTCATTATTCATCACAAATCTCTTGAAAAGAACAAGCTTCGAGGCGAATGTAAGGAAGGGCAACTGTGCTAGTAAACAGAAAGGGAATTAGGCAGTATTGGGCCTGCTTCCCGCTCTACTCGAGTGTGAAGCTAACTCTGTGCCCACTTTTATAGTCGCATCAAAATCTGACTTGTCTAATTACCGGACTATTTCCCACGGGCACCACAGGCACGTGGTAGCTGGCGCGTCTCAGTATTGCTTCTTCGATGGTTTGTTCGACTTAACGAGACCACATAATGTCAGAAAATTTGGAGGTTGGTTGGTTTGTGGGGTTTAACGTCCCAAAGCAACTCAGGCTATGAGAGACGCCGTAGTGGAGGACTCCGGTAATTTCGACCACCTGGGGTTCTTTAACGTGCACTGACATCGCACAGCAAACGGGCGCCTTGCTTTTCGCCTCCATCGAAAAGCTGCCGCCGAGGCCGGGATTCGATCCCGCGTTCTTGGGAACAGTAGTCGAGCGCCGTAACCACTGCGCCACCCCGGCGGGGTAGAAAATTTGGAGGAGTTGCCAACTCGATTTGCTTATTTGGAATGGGAAGGTAAAATAAGAATCAATCTCCCAGTGCTCTTGGAGGCCGAGTAAATTTACACTAACTATGAATGACTATCGCCTTATAGCCTTAATGAAGGAGCTGTTATGTCCACTAGATTAATTGTTTTTTTTTTTTCACTGGTTTCCCTAACCGTCGTCAAATGCATTTAAGAAAGATTTGTCGTGCATGACAAAACTATTAGGATTTTGTCGTGGCATAGCTGCAGTGATTGATGGCAACGGTCAGATTTTCTGTTTGATTTTAGATTTTAAAGAAACGTTTGACACAACTTGGCATTTTTCGAGAAAATTCGACACCCTAAAACTGAATAGATTATCACCGCTTGGGTCGCAAGCTATTTAACTTTACGGTACGGAAATAGCAAATAGTACTTAATGGTACTTGCTCGGTTTCGGTCTCAGTTACACCTGGCGACCTCTAAAGGTCTCTTCTGGGCCCTCTTCATTTTCTTATTTTTATCAATTGCAATTGAAAGGCGTCGTTGTATGGTGATGACTGTATTTTGTACTCAGTTGTCACAAACTAGACGAGTTCCAGAGAGATTCAGGGCTATATCTACCGTATATATGATGGATATACAAGAAACGTTTTTTTCTGACCAACAAAAAGTGTGTTCATTTTATTATATAGCTTTGAAAAAAAAAAGAACGCAACAAATATTAATACATTAATGCGTATAATTCAAATGATCAACTTACCAGAAAGTAATCGGTAGCAGTAATAGCATAGGGCGTTTTGTCGGCCAAATTTTACAAGCCGAGCATGTCGACTGCCTAGGTGACTGGTCGACGATATTCTTCATTCAATTCAGCGCCAAGCCAGTCGAGCCAGGTGGTGGTGCTCTAGAAGATTAGGGTGCTCTAGAAGATTAGGGTGCTCTGGAAGATTAGGGAGCTCTAGAAGGTTAGGGAGCTCTAGAATATTAGGGTGCTTTAGAAAATTAGGGAGCGATAGGAGCCTCACTATTGACCAAGTGGGCAGTGAAAGAAGCAATGTGATAGGTTAGCTTAGGTGAAAGGGTAATTGGGACAGGAGTGGTCTGCTCGATAGCGATGAATGCATTAGTTTGAACGTGCCGGAGATGGCGAGCTCTGGCACAGCGAGTGGATAAGGGGGCCAATCCACCTAGAAATTAGTTGCGCGTGCAAAGCAGCGCTGACTGTAACAGGCTCTGGTACCTAACAGAGAAATGGTACCTCCATCTGAAGCCCTCATGTGACCCTACACCGATCTCGTTTAATTGGTCATAATATCCCTTTCCCTGCTGTGAAAGGACTGCTTAATCATTAGGAATACTCCTCCGCTTCCGCGACTTACGTCTTTCCTAAGGATTTGATAGTTCGAAGAACATATTTGACCATGACTCAGTTGCAAAAACAATATCAGGATCTAGTGGCCCCAATCGCTCATTAAAGTCATCAATTTCATTTTTATTACTTTGGCAGTTCAGTGGAAGAACTGAGCACTCGGTCAATCTGTTTTTCGGGTTCTTAGCATGTTGTCAGACTCGAATACATTGTTGTATGGAGAAATGATAATTTGGTAATTTTATCCAAAAAATCCGGTGGTACCAGTCAATTCTTGCCTCTAAGCTTTCAGCTTGGATTTTTTTTTTAGGCTTGGAAAGTTCAGTGCTAATACTTTTATGATAGCATGCGTACCCATATCATTGGCATGACTTTCATTACATGAGTAAAATAAAATAATAGCTTAATATACTAAGCACTCATTCGCCAAACACTTCGCCAACAAAATTTAGTCGAATTATTGGATGAAGAGAGGAAATGGTCGGTAAAAGCACACGTGATCATATGGAGTTCGAAAGTAGGCATCGGCATTTTTAATGCGCACCACGTAAAAGCCAGCACTGAAGTAATTACACAAAATTAGTTGCATTCCATCTCCCAGAGAAAATGTCTTTCACATAGCAGAAACAGCATCTATAACAGCTGAAAGTTAGCGCCAATTCTCCAGCGTGACACTGCCCTTAACTTGTTTCGTACGCATTCTGGTTCTTGCTTTGTAGCAATATGCTTCCACTTACCAGTGTAACCTTACGTTGACGCTTCGTCTCAAAGAAATAAACCGGCCGAAACGATGCGCATCTGGATCTAAGAAATATCCCGCAAACCGCCCTAACTGCAGTAAGCCATCGATTTGATCTTATTCTTGTAAGGAATGTCATGTCAATGATATGGGTGCGTGTGCATTAAACTGTGCAAGGGGGGTAGCATTAAACTTTCCAAACTTCAAGCGATTCCATTGACTTGCCTGTTCAGTTTTCTTTTGTGGCTATTGACCACAGCGAACTGTGCTCATGTTGTTGTTGTTGTTCTCCTCTAATTTGATGGCACATGCACTGGGGACTTAGAAGACTGAACTTTCTTCTCTTTCACTCCGCTTGCACTCCTCCTGGTGTTTATGGTGGCCACCACTTGCACTTAACCCTCATGTCTTTCCATTTTTCACTCTCCTTCTCTGTTCTTTAAGGTAGATATGCTATCTATGATCGCGCGGGCACGAGGTTTATTAATTACAGTTAAATTAGATTAAACCCTCTGCCTTTCCTTTTTACACTCTCCCTCTGTGTTTTTTTAACTATCTGTGATTACGCGGGCACGAGGAGATCATTCTTGCAACCTGGGGTGGAGCATGGGTGCTCTCGGGAAGAGCGGCATATTAGTTAAATAAATAACCGCTTACTACTGCTCTATTCGGATTTATTACCCGTTTCAATAAAACTTCAACGTTGTTACATCCACACGGGAGTACTGTGAAAGTATTTATCCTTAAAAATTGCTCACATTTTAATATTCATTGCGCTTCATTTCGTTATCTGGGTTGAATTTGAATCTGTGTTTGCTTTTTATCGCCTTCATTTATTAACCAGTCTCATTATCTGCGTTTACTCGCTTTCGTTACAATGCAAGAATTTCCTGAGGATCACTTATAGTTTTATTAATTTGGGACACTTTTCTGCGTGGTTTACGTCTTGTAGTAATTATTTAAATTAACAAACCTTGATTTCATTTGCCCTGAAGTGCCTCAGTAGCCTGAGCAACAAGTGAAGTCTCTGGAAAGCAGATGCCATCAATGGCCATGATTGTTGAAGCAGCAGCATAGAGATTATAGTTATCGTAAGAACCTCTCCCATTTCAGTGATGCACCACGGATGGAAAAGTGAGATTAAATAGGCATGTAGAGTGGATTCAGATTTAAGGGCTAGATTAGAACCGTCCACGCGTCGGCATCACTGTTCCCACCAACCTTGGTTCCGACCGCGTCTGCTCGTGGTATCGCGCTTCGAAGAAGAAGCGTACCCGCCATCTTGCCGCCACCGAGGATGGAGCCCACGAAAGAGTCGAAGACCAAGACCAAGAAGCGCCAGACATCTAAATCGAGTCGGGTACGGTACCACATCGTTCAGTAGGATCTCCTTTTATGATCAGGTGCGCGCATTGCGTTAAGCGGGCTTGAGATGGTATAGCTATCATCGATTGACTAGCGACGTTCTAACAACTGAGGTTGTCTAATGTCAGTAACGCAGAGCTGCTGAGTACGAGGGTTCTGATCGTGAGCCGTGCATGTTGACGCGCTTTCAAGAACCCTGTGGGATAGAAGTTAGACATGGTGCCCTCCACTGCGACATTTCGCATAGTCTACGCGCGGTTCTTGAACTTCGAACGCCGGTCATCATATGTAACCAGCATGACCAGGAACAGCACATTTAAAAAGCAGTTGGCTGAACAATTTGTTGCTTGAAGCATAAGTGCCCACTGCATAGGAGCAGGCGGCCTGATGCCATGCGAATCAGGGCAATGCTGAAGTACCTGCAGGTGCCTTCTTTGGTTCGTTTGCTAATACAAGGTTAAAGTAGAAAAAAAAGGCCTGCCACCTGCTGCGAAGTTTCCCACGTTAAAGCACACAGTACATACCTTAGCAATGGGCGATAAGAAAGCACTAGACGATGAACGACGCTCTAATAGCAAACCCGGTATTCGCATGAGCCAATTCTGTCCTCAGGGGCACATATAATGCAGGCACCCCACTGAACAGCCTGCACGAGAGGCCTGTACAATCAGTCAACCTCACTCGCTTATACGAAGAGAAAATCCTACAGTCAAAACGTCCGTCGTTGGACTGAGATTTTCCTGCAGACCGTTGCTCAAACAATGCTTGCCATGGGCTAAGACATTCACTTGGTCGAAATGTCGCTTATAGTAGCGGGACTTTGTGCCCGACCGCTCTTCAAGTACGCGCTTTGAAGGATTCCAGCTTTCGTGTGCCAATATTGCAGCACGGTACTCACGTGGCATGTTGACAACACAGCGAGACTTGCCAGTGGCAAGCGTTGCTACTAAATGGGTAGAAGAGGCTGTCACCTTAAATTTTGCGGAAAAATTATTAATGCCACTTTATTGCCATTCGCGCTCGCAACCACGTTCAGGGCACAGGTGCGTTAGCCCGGAAACCTAGTCATCACTTTGTGCGTCCCAACCTAGTCTACTAACAAAAACTTCGACACGCCTCCGTGTTTCGGGATTTCGGCCGTGTTGTGCTGTTCCGTTGGCAGCGCTGTGATCACGAAAGCGAGCTACAATTGGCCATTAAAGTTTCCGTGGAATGGAGTCGAGGAAAGCGCTTTATAACAGTGCTCTAAATTGCGTCATAGCTCTTGGGATCTTCTGGAGAGTGTTTCCCGAGGTCCTGTCACGGCGGCCTTGGCAGATGAAGCTGCTATTTGGAAACGGTGCCTCAAACTATAACTATTAAGTATCGTCCTTTTAGCAAAGCTGAGATGAATGCTTCTGCACTCCTAATTTACAGAAGTCGTCGATGTCGACTACGTCCTCAAACATGGACGAGCTGTTGCAGTCGGGCTCGAAGAAGTCGGTCGTCGCTGGCGCGGTAAAGGAGGAGAGATCGACGTCCCACCGCTCTCCAACAGAGTCGAATCAGGTACTAAACGCTTCTCCATCAGGCTACACTGAAGGATTTTAGAGCTTCGAACTGAGATAGGCTTGTCAGTCAAACTCGTCTGTCTGAAAGGTGCTGCGCTTTGTTTAATACCATTTAAGACCTTGTTGAGTACCCGTGCTTCGCTTAAGTGGCGTTGTCACCACACGACTCATACAAATTGTTTCACCGAATGGAAACACAATGCTTTTGTCCGTCGTATCGGTCGGCATTGGGTACTTTTCATGAGCTCGGTAAATACGAGGAGATTCCTCGTGGAATCTGCGACTGACAACTTCCACATTACCTTGGAAGATGCCATCGCCTACATCTTTAGTTACATCTCACCACGCAAGAGACTTTTCCGCCATCTTGGAAACACAACTGAAGGCGCTGATTTGAATCGTGATGTCACCACCAAACCACCTTCTTTTAATGCCTCCGTTTAAGAGAGAAACATATTTCGTAATAAATTGGCGTTTAATATGAAAGAAAACTGCGTTATCATTGCAAATGGATATTGCTTATGACTATGATGCCTTCAAAATGCCAGAGACCTCCAATTTGTTGTGATTTCTATCTGTTCTTTACAATAATACAAGCCACAGTGAGGTACTTGGCAATGTGCTTAGTATAGACATGAAAGACTTCGGAAAGCTTTATGATAGCCGTATTATTTAAGTAGGTGGATGGTACCACACTAAACAATTACGCGAGGTTTTATTTCTGCATAGCACTTTACAGTACAAACCATGGCATTTCCTCAGACATCGCTGAATTTAGAATTTACAAAGGAACGGAGACTATAGTATCACTAACATAAGTGTCCTCGAGCTAGCCTTATTGATACCTTCTATTCCCACGATGTTTCTACTCTTTGCGCGCCTGAGGTGCACCTTCGTGGCGATATGAAACATCTTCCACAAAATTCTTCACCGCCGTTCAGTCACAATGTATGCAATATTCCTATAACTTGTCACCCTTTATATAACCTCCTTTCCTCGTTTATGCACTGCGCAGCATCATCGCGGTAAGGCGCCCAGTCTTCACGCCAGTTCCCCATCATCAGTGCTTCAAAGCGAACAAACGCTCGAATCAGGAGCCCACAGTAGTGACGCCAGTACTCCGGCTACCGGATCGCCAAAATCATACCGCTGGCCGCCACCACCCGACACCTCGAACAACTCCAGTACCAAACGCCGGGGAAGCCGCTCAACCACGCAAGCTGATGCTTCTCTCGGTACGTCAGAGCCGCAGGAAGCTCTCCAGAAACCTTCGGGACAACCGGAGGTCGAGGCCACTGTGCAGCAGCCTTCAAATAAACAACAAGCAGTGCTGCAAAAGGAGCCCCGGAAAGAGCAAGAACCGACGTTGAGCTCCGAGGCGCTTGTTAACATGAAACCAAGCGATGCTCAGCCAGACAACACCAAACCAGTCGACGCTCAGGCACAGGCGCAAGGAGCGATTAAGATAGCGGTACAAGAAGAGACACACCTGGAGGCCAAACTGGGGCCGACGCTCAAAGCGGCAGTGAAGTCAGACGCGAAGCCCGACGAGCCGCAGCTAGAATCAGCGGCGCCCCAGGCTGTACAGGTGCCTACCGATGGACCAGTTCTAGCCGAAGCCGGTGCAGGAACAAATGATACGGCTACGCAATCCATTCCCGCCAACTCAATGGCTGCTCCCGTGGTCAGGACTGCCGCAACAGTGGACACTGGCACGGACACACCCCATGACCTGTGGACGATGCATGGGTCCACCCCGGAGCTTCCTTTCGCCTCGCCCGAGTACGCGTTACCAGCAGATGTGGCCGCAGCTAAGACCGCAGGAGCATCTGCCATGCAGCCGGCGGCCAAGAAACGCATCGAGAGCACGGCGAATGGTAAGGACAAGGCGCTCTGAGTCTAGCCACTCACATATATCATTGCTTCCCGTATAACAAACAAACAAATTGCATAGACGATTGCAGAATTTATGCTATAGTTGTTGTTCAAAACGTTTTAGTTCAGCATATTTTGATTAATTGCATAGGGAAGTGGTAACACTGGAAATGGTAGTCGAAAATGTCTACTTATAGGCAAGGTAGTAACCGCAGATCCTTACCATGAAAGAAAAATAACTAGGGGAATAAGATTTGGGCGGAGCGCGTTTGCAAATTCTCGCAGATTATAACTAGCAGCTTACCGGTATCGCTCAAGAAGAAAGTATGTAAGAGCTGCATCTCTTACCTGTACTCACCTATGGGTCTTCTTCAGCTTCAGCTTTCTCCATAGCAGCACCAGCAACGATCGGGGAAGAGCATGGCTCTCCGAAGCCTGATTCGGCTGCTTAACGACGAATTATCATTGGTTATCTTGCTTTGTGGTGTGCAAACGGGAAACCAGTTCGTGTTAGACTTGCGTTTTGTCTCGTTTCCTTCCTTCGACAGAGTTTTAGCGGTCAAATACAGTTTTCATCAAGGCCACAAGTCGTTTCTCATGCTATGCGAAGCTTAAGGAACCATGTGCGGCAACCTTAGAAATGCAACGTCATCAACCACGGGACACGTTGCCGTATGACCACAAATAGCGCTCGGCTCATGCTCATATTTTTCCGGATCCACTATCGTTAGCGCGCGATTACTTCATCGTCAATCTCGTTGCGACCAATGTAGGACAAAGTCATCATCCGCTCGTTTCCACCTTATCCCAGACTGGCGCTAGCAACCGTCAGGCTATGGGATCCCCTTATCCCATCACTGAGTAACCATTCTATGGTCTCCTTATACTTTTCTTTGCCTTGAAATTCGCTGCATCACACAAGAGGTCATGTCTCAACGAAGTCAATTTCCCTGCATATCCTCTTGATGTCTTTAACGTTGTCTTGATCTCTGCTCTTTTCGCAACGTTCGTCGTTACCTTCTGTTCTGCCTAACAGCGTGAATTAATAAGTTAAAGTTAAATTGGTTCACAGGAAGGGAAAGGCGCAGTAACTGTCCACTTGCTCTGTGGACACCCGAACCGCGCCGTAAGGGAAGGGAGGAAGGTGGGAGTGAAAGTGGAAAGAGAAAAAGAGGAGCCGTAGCTTGGAGGGCTACGGATTAATTTCGACCACCTGGGGATCTTTAACGTGCGCTGACATCGCACAGCACACGGACGAGGGGGCGTCCGTGTCCTGTGCGATGTCAGCGCACGTTAGAGAGAGAAAAAGAAAGCATGTCCTAATTGCCTCTGAATAACCGTGCCTTATACTAGTGCGGAAAACTTCCCAATCTGCCCCCCTGGCACACTGCATCTGAACCATACCGTCGATGCTGTCGCTGCTATCTTCGTTTGCATATCTCCATGCACTGTCTTTAACCTAAAGCCTTCAGCTGGGCTTCAGGTGTCTGATGTCCATTTTCACTACTCTAAAACGATCACTCATGAGGCTGAAAGCGAGTCTGTCCTGCACACAGCGCCCTCTTCGGTGGCCCGAAAGTCGGGGTTCGTGACCAGCGAGGTTGGCGGCATAGCCTCGACCGAGGCTACCGTCCTTCTGGACGTCAACCCGTACGTGCGCTTCCCGCTATTGGTGATGAACCTGATCATCTGGCTCATCGGCCTTATCCTGCTGCTGGTCGGAGCGTATGCCTACGTGGACACCTGGACGCAGTCGGATATCCCGACGCAAAAGACCACTTACAACATCTTCAGGTGAGCGCTACGGGCCGGCCCAATAGCTGGTGCCGCTTCGGTGCTTGCTTTAAGTGTCATCACTGTTTTTGTGGCGATCAAAGCCATGATGCGCACCGTGCTTCGGGGCTGCTCTGTGGTCACCAGCACGTGACGAGTGCCTACCAGGACATACATATTGCTGGCTACACGACATCTGTCACGCCTTCTCGCAGATGGTGCATTGGCTTGTGAAGCAGCGGTTGTGCAAGGCAAATCGTTACTAGCAGGGGCGAAACAGGCAGGCCAAGTGGCGGAGCTGTACCCGGTGTCCCAGCTATATATCTAACGAAGTTCCTATAGAAAATGACGTTCACAGTCGTGCGTCCTACTGTCAAGAATTTTGTTTCGTTCTGGAGAGTAAATAATTAATAAAAGCTCATTGGCTTACTTCTTAAATATTTATTTCGGAAAAATTGCCACTTCGGAAGTTGTAGGTCGCGAATGCTTTGTGTGCGTATCCCTTATTTTGTCCTTGTCTCCTCTGCACTATCATTTCCTAAAATACAAACGCACCAACTCGCCCAGTTGAGCATTTTTGGTAGCTCCCATGTGCGGTTTCACTTGCAGATCCTCCGTATACACTGCTGCTCGCGTAATCGCCCATACTTTTATTTTGCCTCGCTAATTATTCCACCCATATTAATCAGAATGCACTCGTCAGCTTTAACGAAGCCATATGAACGCGGCCTCGCAGTAGCGTCTCGCAATCCAAGGATTGGGATCTCACTCTCTCATCTGAAAGCAATTGCCCAAGTCCTGTTATCTCGGCCACGTCATGCGATTTTGTTACGACACACGACCCGCCGACCAATCAGTTCCGGCACCATGTCACCTGCCAACTACCACCTGCCAGAGGCATGCTCGTCATTTTTTTCTCTTACAAAGCGGATAGCGGTTACGCGGCAGTTTCTGGCGAACAGACCTTAACACTGTCGCGTCAAAGAAGAGGATTCAATTCTATACGTCAAGGTAACATTTAGCGTAGCTCTTTTTAGCGGTAAAAAAGCCGGCGAAACGCGAAACAAGATTAGAATAGTATGCCTCGATCCGCGCGCCCTCTTGCAAGGTCTTTCTGTGAAAAGCTAAGTGCTGTCTTTCGACCGGTGGCCCACGCTGCGTCGCGGCTCGCTGAGAGGGTGAATTGCCCGGGTGTTGCGTGGCCCAGTGCACGAACCAGTCGCGATATGATTGGACGGTGTTCGTATTTCCTAGAGAACTGCGATGACAAGCGACAAGTACATGCAAACCCACGAACCGTTCGTGTGTGTGCAGCCATTTCTGCATTCGTAAAGTTAGTCGTTCATGATTTTCGTGCTGTTTCCCGTGGTGTTTGTCCGTCTTGTATCCTTGATATCTGGCACATGTGCTTGCGTGTTCAACCCGTTTATTTCCGGATAACACAAAATGCTTAGTTCTAAATCATTTGTCTTACACGGGCGTAAAGATGTGTGCGAACGTTGTCCGCTCTCTGTTACCAGCACCTTGTGCAATTTTTTCTGCAAGCCGTAGAGCTTAAGGTGAGCTCTAAGCTTGCCTTTCTTTCTTTCTTTCTTTCTTTCTTTCTTTCTTTCTTTCTTTCTT
>JAJIZL010020807.1:176053-191053 GCA_023969395.1 Amblyomma maculatum | reverse complement strand
TGATGATGATGATGATGATGATGATGATGATGATGATGATGATGATGATGATGAGGACTCCTCTGTTCTGTCAGGTTCTCCATATTTAGGACACTTCTATATCATGTGGATAGCGGGCCTGTTCATATATTCACGAGATATTCGAGTGTATATACGTGAAAAAGGATAAAGGAGACGAATATTTAATTTGAGGCTGTTTATAAATGCTTATAATTTAATCCCTGTATTTATGTCACCTTCAAAACTAAAGGTATAAAAGCAGCCGTAAATTTATATGTCCAGCTCATCGGCCGTAAATATTAATATTCAAGGCTTTGTAGGCTTGCTCATTGATTTTATATTGGTCTTTCGTAATTCCGGTCCGCGGCTACTAAATTTCTATCCCCCCCACCCCTCTTTTTATTTAGTGGCTGCGCCGAGGGCGCCTGGGCTTGGCGCAAAATTTTTAATACCTCCAGGCGAAGTCGCATGGAGAAGTTACGAGGTCGGTTCAAGATAAGAGAGAAAAGCAAACGTCGAATGTACACACGACGATCTGCTATGTCTTAGTACTTGTCGTCAACCGTTCTTCCTTTCTTTCACAGTGCAACACTGCTGTTTTCCACCTATTTCGAGCTGCTCCCTATCGTTATTGAGCACGGCTCGTCAGATGCCAACTTCCATGGGAACATTGGCGAAATGATTGCTCTGCTGTACTCAGAACCATTAAAATGGGACGATGAAATCTGGTCGGTGTCATGTAAATCAGCCCGTTTCCTTATTTACGCGTGCTCTATCGTGCTTAATTTCCCCAACGTCGCTCCTGACATTGGGTCGTTGATACCGCTTCGGTCAATAGATAGATGGATTTATTGAAAGGAAAAGGTAGAGAAGTTGGCCGGAATAATTCAAATCTGGCCTGCTACTCTGCACTGGGGAAGGGGAAGGAGAGAAGAAAGAAGGTCATGATGGGTGATGATGTGGGAGAAGGCATATGAAATACATTACACAGTAGCTTGCTTTACAAGCGCGAATCAAATCCGCTGGCGCACAAAAAAAAGGCAAAGAGCACGCACTGCCTGGTCACACTAAGTGATGAACAAACAATTTGAGACCGTTAGGGGTGTGCCTTGACACGAATATTGTAAGGTAACGCGAAGGCAGCTTCAGCCAGAAGCTGCCGTCGATGCTCGGTTTCGCCGCGAAGTCTATTATACCTTGCTTTCAGCCTCACACACTGCTGGGTCTCCATTCAGGTGTTTCGTTACATGGGCGTATGATGTTTTGCACCGGATTTAATGCAGCTTTCTAATGACTTTCTAAACAGGTGGGGTACTACATAAACATGCTCTGCTGTAATAAATACCATATTTACAAAAAGAAAAGGCGGCGATTTCCGAGGAGTCGGCAAACGAAGCTGTTAATTGTGCCTGCAGAGGGGGTGGTTCGAATCCCGCTCAGGGATGATGTATATTAAACTTTCCGCGTCACTGGAGGACCACTGCCGTCACATTGACCAATGTGTTTCCTCAAGCAAACATCGTGACACTGGCCGGACATGCTGAGAAACTTGCAAAGTTCTCAAGCATCTCTGTTAATCTGCTGCACTTCTCAACTGCGTTTTCCATGTACTCGGAAGCATAATACAAACACATCTCTCGCCGATGTTCGGCGAGATATTTTCGGCGGGGGGGTCAGGTTGTAAAAGATGAACGAAAAATTGTCCCAGACCTCCCGGGCGCGATAATAGCACGTGGACGTACTCCCTTCTCCTAGTGGCCCAATTCGGAAGGAGAGTTTGCTTTAAAAAAAACAAACTTCCGCTCTTCTCCTCACCGCGTCTAGCTGCCACCCGGCCGTCCACTTGTCGCCCCAGCGGCAGCCAATTCACGCGCTGTGAAATGCGGCAGCAGACCTCGTGGCATAAAGAAAACCCGGGGCGGTGGCGCCGGCCACGAAGCAACGTAAACACACGCCACGAAGAACAACAACAACGCATAAAAGTCTCGCCGCGAAGCTTTCGCACGGGGAGCCGTCGTCGTCTCCCGTTCCTTCGCGTCGGGTATCGGCGCCGCCGTTCCACTGACAGGCGTCTCCTCGGCTACTGCTGCTGCTGCTGCCGCCGACGGCAGGAAGAGACGACGCCAAGGATGACTCCGCGTCGCCGGACGCGGCGGCGTCGGCGCGACCGGCGCCGCGGTGACCAAACGTTCATTTATGTAAACAAGAAAACTCCTGCGAGGCAGCTTCCCTCCCGCCTCAAACTGCACGACCGGAAAGAGTTCGAACTTCGTTGGAAGAGAGCTCGTTGTACATCTCTCCCTAACTGCCTGATCTCTTCGAAGCGGTGGAGGCGAGCTGCAGATCAGTGCTGTGCAGGTGAGCACCTGGTCTGCGTATTCATGCACAAGAACCTTCAGCAGTCTGTCTACGCGTGTCTGTTCTGGCGAACAAGCGGAAGCGACGCTGCCGGTATTTCGACCAGTTAGTTTGGTGCTATGAACGGACGGCCGGTTCAAGCTATTCAAGTGGACAGCAAACGGTGTCCCCGCCTGCAGTCTTCGTGGGTGTCGTATGTGGGTGCAGCCGGTGACAGTCGGTGAGTCATGTGTGCCGCGAATTATATGCACGTGCTTCGAGTGATCATTTGCAGATTTCTGCGCTATTCAGGTAAAAATTTTGCTGTCTGTGAACATACCAGCACAGCTATTTTTGCTATTTTTCTATGCTACCCTTTCGACGGAGTACCTTGCTGAAGTGTTGATCTTTAAGGACACGGGAAACTCAACTGCAGGTGTGAAATGAAGGGGCTGTGAATGACGTTTCTTGTGCGATGAAGAAACTAAACGCTTTGACATCTTTGCTGCGCATTTCACGCTCTAATTTTTAGCTGAATAAGCTTCACAGCAACGGAATAATTATCCATTCGACCGACAGCGTTTTCCAGGAGGTTCAAGTTCCTGTGACGCATCGCATCGCAGGCATCACCTTGGAGCCTCCGATGCGTGGCGACTCATCATGGCCAACGCGCATGATAAGAAAGGGGGAGCGCAGATGAAATGGACAGTGGATGGATGAACGAGTTACTGGAATCTCAGACTTTTTTTTTAGCCAGGATCTTTGACTGCAAACTGAAAAACGCCCCTGTAGGACAACTCTTTGTAAGATCTTTGTTGGACTTGAGTGTTGGACGTTATGTCTGCCCGAACATGACAGGCCACGAGAGAATGAGACCGCCCAGGCGATTTGGGAGCTTCGTTCTCTTGTTTGCCTCTCTTTATTGGACGCCTCTCTTGTGGGGCGTGCAAGCTCATCGGATTCACAGCGAGCGCCTAGATGATCTAGGGGCCTTGCTTAAGCGCCACGTGGCGAAGCTGCGAGGTGCTCCGAAGGCGGAGCTCGTCTTTCTCGTGGACAGCTCGTCTTCCGTAAGCGCCGACAACTTCGTGAACGAGCTGCGCTTTGTCAGGAAGCTCCTGGCCGACTTCACAGTATCTCACGACAGGGCCCGTGTTGCTCTGGTGACGTTCAGCTCCAAGCAGAAAGTCGTCCGCGAAGTGGACCACATCACGAAGCCCTCTACAGCGAATCACAAATGTGCCCTTCACAAGCAGCTGGCCGCCGTCAAGTACACCGGTGGAGGGACGTTTACCCTCGGCGCTTTGCAGGAGGCCATGGTGAGCAGAGCTATTCATATTACCTGTTATGCAACTTCCCATAGGGCCAACTCATCGATAAACGACGGTTCTGATTGGCGATAGTCGCGACGCTCACAGCCACTAAGGTAAAGTTTCAAGCTTTCAGATTGTTGACAAATGCACATCCACTTGGCAAATAATCGAAATCATATTTACTATGCTTATTAGGACACAAGGAACAGAAAGAACGCATACCAACAGGATATGCGTTCTTGCTGTACCTTCTGTCCTAATAGAAGTCGAAATTATGATTTCGAATACTTTCCAACACGCCCGAGTTTCCGCTTTATAAAGTGGCAAATAGGAGATTGAAGGAATGCACTACAAAAAAAAATTATTAGATGTAGGAGCCGTAGAGGTAACTAAGAGGGAGAGAAAAAAAATAGAAGGAAGTTTCAGGAGGCAAAGACGACAGTTGCAGGTAGCTTTTATTGGCCGCTTCTAGATGGTGCCATAATCCATAAGCACCCGAGAAATGCATACTAAAATTAGTCACTTTTTTGAGCGGATTTTCTCAACTCGTTAGACCAAAAACCTGTCTGTGATGGTGATTGCTTCTTGGCGAGGACAAGCTTCGCTGGGTAAATGGGCTTCGCTTTCTCTATTGGCCCAGGAACACTTCGTCTTAAGCTGCAGTTTGTTCCAAGTTGTAAACTGAAGTCTACGTGTTAGAGAATGAGTTCAGTAGAACACTATCCCATCTGAAAGCGCGCGGAAAAATTACGCCCCATCCGCTTCACCTTTCATACTTTGTAGTCAGCACTCCAAACCATTCGTGCCTTAGCGTCGGTGAAAGTGGGCATTTTGTACTTGTTTAGCAGCATTGCTGTCAAATGTTGACGTTGTTGCTTCTCTTGGCTTTAATGTTCATGAAACACAGTCATTTGCAGAGAGCCCTATTTATCTTAACTAAGTTTCTTTTGAGTGAGTAGGTTCGTAACCGCATTTTGATAGTGTCGCACTCCCAACTGTAACTTTGATTCACTGGAACTTGCGTCCACACCAAGACGCCGTTCCGCCTGTGGTAAGTCCTTACACGTGGCACTTAGACGAAGAAGACAGATTTTTGTGAGCTATTCTTTGACATTTCAGAGTTTTTCAGAGAATTTCAAAGCGACAAATTGTCCATTTCAGCTGCTTATAACATTAGCTTAATTGATACGACTCTGTTACACAATTTATTTCTAGGCGTTTTTAGATTCACTACACCCTGTCTAGAATTGTATAGTGTTAAAGTTGACAGATGTACGTTGTCTACCCCTTTATTCAAGGAAATTCTGAAATTCGCCCGCGAGGACGCAGCCAAGGCTGTGTTTCTAGTGACGGACGGCTATTCGAACGGAGGAGACCCGCGGCCATACGCGAAGACGCTTCGCGACAGTGACGTCACCATCTACACGTTCGGGATACGAAACGGAAACGTCCGGGAACTCCAGGACGTGGCTTCCGCCCCGTACCACGAGCACTGCTACATACTGGACAGCTTCGAACAGTTCGAGGCGCTTGCCCGGAGGGCTCTCCATGAAGGTGTGTTAAGTTTTTTTTTTCTTTTCTTATTGCGTATTTTAGGCCATGTGGTTGCGTTAAATGTCGAGGAAATGGGAGAGGAGGCGGGGGGGGGGGGGGGGGGGTGCTTTACGGGAGCAGAGCTTTTGGATCATACCAGTCGCGAAACTCTGCTTCAAAAAGTGACCGGATTTTGTACGCATTTTTCGGACGGACGGACGGACGGACGGATGGATGGATGGATGGATGGATTATAGGAGCGTCCCGTTGAAACGGAGTGGTAGCAGTAGCTATCATGCTCATTTTTCTCCCTATATCCTAATTATTGTTTTAGATTGGTTCATCATTCTATTTATTAAATTTTTGTTTCTACATTACTAACATTATATCACTTCTCTGCTTTTAAGCGACCAATCTTCCAGTCGTTTTTGTTAGCTTCCACCGCCGGCTTATTTACCCGGCCACTGGTATCACTAAACCCCAGAGCTTCAGGAACAGTGACTGCACCTGCATCGACTTCTGGATGGATACCATTACACTCGAGTATAATATGTTCAATTGTTTCACTGGAGTTACCGCATACAGCGCATGCGTCATCTTCATTGTTAATTGTGTCTATGAATTGTCGCGCCATCTGGAAGCACTCAATACAGGCTTTTTGCTATTGCCGCCATTGCCTTTTCGAAATCAAAATTTTCTCGCCTCTTTTCTATCTGAATTAACTATTCTTAACTTTATTACCTTTATTAACTTATTAATTAACTTAATTAAATAACCTGCTGTTATTCTAGTAATTTTTGCCGCTGCAATTCTTCAACTAATTTTATTTTCCAGAATGATTGTGCATGTATCAACAATCAGAAAGTTTGGAATTTAGACGCAGTTTCCTTTAATTTCCTCTGGTGCCACCACCATTCCTAAACACCCGAATTTTAACCAATCAAAACCGCCGTTTTTGATATATTGGCCATATGGAAAGTTTCGCAACTGGTAGTATTGAGGAGCTCTGTACGGGAGTGAAGCTCAAGCTTCAGCGCACGACGCACCTCCCCTGCCGGCTAGCCGCCGATGCTACCGGAGAGCAACTCACCCAGCAACGTATCCTGCTGAACTTATTTTCAAGCCTACATTTCTGCTTTTCCTGTCTAGATCATCAATCATTCTTTGCAGTTCATCCCCCGAGTTACTTAGCAAGGCAATGTCATCAGCACAGATTACTGAGGTATTCTCCATCTACTCTTATCCCTAACTGCTCCCATTCCAAGTCTCTGAATACTTCCTCTAAGCAAGCTGTGAATATTACTGGGGAGATCGTGTTTCCTTGCCAGCACCTTTCTTTATGGAAATTTTGCTACTTTCTGTATGCAGAACTATGGTTGCTGTGCAGCCACTATATATATCTTCCAGCACTTTCACGTACGGCTCGTCTACCGCCTGATTTTGCAATGCCTGCATGACCGCCGAGGTTTCTACTGTGTCAAATGCTTTTTCGTAATCAATGAATGCTATGTATAAGGGCTGGTTATATTCCGAACATTTTTCTAACACCTGGTTGATGGTATATGGATACAATAACCTGCTTGATCTTTTACTTGGTTGTAGTCTAAGGTTGTCCTGATTCTATTAGCGATTACCTTGTAAAATACCTTATACGTAATAGACATTAAGCTGACTGGTCTGTATTTTTTCAAGTCCTTAGCGTCCCCTTTCTTATGAATTAAGATAATGTTTGCGTTCTTCCATGGTTCCGGTACCGTTGATGACACCAAGCACTGCGCATACAGAAATGCTAAATGCTTTTCCAAAATAGCTCTTTGGGCCAGTTGGTTCATACTACATATAAGGAGACGCTGGTTTTGCGCTGGTCTTTTTATGTGCTTTTCCAACTCGCGGGCGAAGTGGTCGAAACATTGGCTGTTGCCCCACTGGTACATGAGTCTACTTCGTTATAATTTACACGAAGGCCACCGCAGCATCACTTTGCAGTGGGCGTAAGTTCCGGCTTTGTAAGGGCATCTTCTGTCTCCAAAGAAAAGCTCTAACGTTTCATGGGATGGGCTGGCGTTGACCGCTGCCTTAAAGGTGCTCAGCAAATGCTAGCCTTGTTAGCATCCCTGTCCAATAATCAGGGAACGGATACAAAGAAACAATAAAGCTAATAATAATAAAGCTCCAAAATTTGTTTTTGGGTTAGAACAATTAAGCTCCACTATTAAGGGTATAACTAGATAGCGTTTCACACACACAAGGATCATGTCTCGCACATTTTAAATTTTAATTTACTTTCGGCTTCGTTTTTTATAGGATTTAACGTCCCGGAGCGACTCAGGCTACGAGAGACGCCGTAGCGGAGGGCTCCTGAAATTTAGACAACTTGGGGTTCTTTAACGTTCTCTGACAACGCACGGGCTCCTTGCTATTTTAGTTTAATTTTTGTTGTTTGTTTTTATTTGTTATTTCTTTAATTTTGAAATATTACACACTGATACTTAGCATTATATAACATTGCCTTTCTGTTGCGAGTTTTTTTTACAGCTTTGAACGCCATTTTTTTTTTCAATTCTTTAATTTCTTTAATTCATCAATTATTAAGTTAATTACTTCGATTTCATTAACACGTCATCGCCTGTTACACAGCAGTCAATCACTGGAATCAAAAGTGACAATGCCACATTTTTTTACGCAGCCCCCGATTATTTCCGACGCGAATTGCCGACTACTACTATTACTAATACGTCGGCCGGTTTTCGGTTGATCGAGCTGTATAAGCCATCGCTTAAAACGACTAACTAATACAATGGAGTCGGTGTTTACAATGTGATCGCTGACTTCCGAAGCGCACTTCGAGTCCAGTCGTGTATCGTAGTTGTCATTCATCCGATCCAGAGAGTACACATTGCCAACGAACTTTTCAACCTTATGCAAGTTCGATTTAGAGAAAATAAAAGTCAAGCAAGCAGGTTTTTCTGACGCCGTGACTACGAGGCGCCGCAGATGCAGCGCAAGAATTCCGCTCGTGCACGCAAGTGATGGAGGACGCGCAGCTGGCGCGGCCCTCATATTCCCTTTCTATTTTTTCTGCCATAGATGGCGTCGAGCAGGTAGGAGCAGCAGCGCCGCCACGCGATGCTTTGGTAGCCTATAAGCTTCTAGTACAACGGTAGCCGTTGTTGTGCCCGTAAGGTGGTTCGAGATCGAAGCTGGGAGGAGCTGGGCTTCCGTGCAGTGCGCGGGGCCGCGAGGACGAGACTCAGTTCACAGCCATCTTCGTTCCTTTCTGGGGGACAACTAACGTAACTCTGCACAAGGCTGAAGGGTGCGTAGCCCTTTTAGAGAGAGAGAAAGGAAATTAGGAAACATACAAAAACGCATAAGCACGGCTGCTTGCAAAGGTCCGTCGTGGTCGTCGGTGTTTGGATTTTGGCGAACCGCAACGGTAGCACAGACAGACACAGCAGTTCGCAGGAAACAGAGTGGTCCCGTCGAAGGCTTCAAAGAGGCCGCAAATGTGCTGCTTGGCTCCACACGAGAACACGCAGGCCTGGTGGTCATTCCTGCGCGATCACCGGAAACATAACTTTTCGAGTTCCCTCTTTTCCCCCCGCGCGGTGCGGATCCCTGGCGCCTTGTCTCCGTGCGCATCGCGCGCCGTTGCGCGGTCCCACTTTCCTGTCGTCGAGGTGCCGAACGCCTCGTTGAAAACCGAGGGCAATCGCCCCGACCACAAGACCGTACACATGTCTTTCATAATCATCAGCAGCATCCTGACTAAGTCCACTGCAAGGGAATGGCTTCTCCCACATCTCTCCGATTAACACTGTCAGACTGTGCCACCTGGAGCCGCATTACAACCACGAAGTTCCCTAATAACAGCTCACTTGACTCACTTTCTGCCTCTGTAGCGCTTGTCTTCTCATTTAATCCACTGGTGAAGGCACTCGGCTATTGAGCTTTGCGTTCGAACGCGTCTATAGAGGCACAAGCGCTCGATTGAAGCGCACCAAGTGCGCTTCCATGCCTCCATTGAGCGGCGGTGGCGACGAAGCGCAAAATTGACCCGTAAGCGATGTCATGCACCTTAATCCTTAGGTGATCTGGATTCATCCGGAGCCCATCATTACGGCATGTCGTACTGTCTTAGTTGTTTCGGAACGTTAACCCAATACGAAAGCATATACGAAAGCTAGCCAAACTTTATTTGATCGA
The DNA here is from genome assembly GCA_023969395.1 of Amblyomma maculatum. Taxonomy (NCBI): domain Eukaryota; kingdom Metazoa; phylum Arthropoda; class Arachnida; order Ixodida; family Ixodidae; genus Amblyomma; species Amblyomma maculatum. Next base: position 181,664 of record JAJIZL010020807.1, on the reverse strand, counting down.
AGCCTAAACTATGTCTTTTTCGGTTGTCGACTACGTTAGTAAACACGTTATAAGATAAGAACAGAAGCACACGTTATAAGATAAGAACAGAAGCACACGTTATAAGATAAGAACAGAAGCTGATCGGTCTGTACTTTTTCATAACCTTATTGTACCCTCATTCATGAAATGCGCTGATGCTAGCTTTCTTTCAATATTCGAGTGCTCTCGAGGTCACAAGGCACTGCACATATAGGGCGGCAAGTCTTTCGATTGCAATGTTCCGTGGATCTTTCAACAAACGTGAGTGTTACCTGACTCTCTGTATTCCATTCCAGGCTTCCTTTACTTCCTCTAAATCCCCCAGAACAGGAGCGTCTAAAAACATACTGCTTCGCCGTGTGGGCTATATGTTGCCGAGGACTTTAAATGAAAAAGAGTCCAGCTGGGTTGTGCAGATATTGCGATCGTCTTAATTATTACTCTTATGTTAGCAAGTTAGTGAGAGTCAGCGCTCAAACGGTCTTTTGGACCTTATGACACAAATGATCTTCGCCACCTCTTCCCGCCTAAGTAAAGCACAGGTCTTGTGGTGAGTGGCGTGGAAGGTTGTAACAAGTACTAAGAACTTTTTCCATAGACAGCTCTCTTTGACGCCACAGTGGCAGCCATTTTTCGAGGACTGGAAGCCATTGTTCACCAACCGTACGAGCTGACTCTTGATCAGAGAGCAATTTTTCTCGTCAAGACACGTCTGCCACATTATTGTCTTTGACTAACCGCAGACATGCACGTGGGCCCACACCAGATGGTGAACTCAACCGAGTGCGGCGGCCTCTGCCCCGAAGGCGAACGCTGCTGCCACCGGGAACAGCTTTGTACGTGCGGCACCTCGTCGGGCCAGTACGCCTGCCTCTGTCCCCGAGGACACTACGGCTCGGGGCTCAAGGGCGACTGCCACCGTAAGCTCCACGATATAGTTCTGATGAAAGCTACTCAGTGCAACCAGGCTAGCACTCCCGGGCCTGTTAATTCCGATAGCGCGTTGTAGAAGCACTGGATCTCCATTCACTCATCAATGCCTTCATACAGACAACTTTCAAAACAACGTCAGTTAAGTGCTCAGGTAAAGGGGAAACAAACGCTTTGCCGTGGGTGCGGTAGCTTTATATAAACAGACACCAGAATCATACCCATCTCAGGAACGGCTGATCAATGGTCGGCATGTATACTGACAGTTATAGTTCTGCCGCTGCCCCTCTGTCTGTGTGTGTGTGTGGGGGGGGGGGGGGGATGTGAGCTTAAGTGTGATCGCGCCACATCCCATAGTGCCAAGGGCGCACCGTGAGGTGTGGCAGAGACCTCTGCCAGGGACAGCGCCGTTGCCTGAATTTTTTTCTTTTAATTAATTCATATCCCCAGGTATCTGCATGTAGGAGTCCCGTTTTTATCTCGCCACTAAATCTGAAACTGACTTAACGACGATGGTAGAGATTGGGCCGAAAGGTAAGTTTATTGTAAAACACAAATCGATGTGAGCAAGGCTTGAGGGTGAGCCTCAGTTCACCGAGGCTTCACTCCTTCACCCTTGTTCATTTTGCTTTGTGAGCATTCACTGTGTTATGTACTCATGGGCAGTTTTGCAAAACGCCACAAATATAGATTCTTTGTTTTTGATTAAAACATCTCTGACATATTACTGACGGGCCAGCGTACCACATAGGTCAGCCAAGGCATGATCAGCCTCGGACGCTATTACAGAAACTCATGCGCATCAGATTGCGTCTTGCTCTCGGTTGGTGCTCACTGCTGCCCTAACGTTGGTCAACTGAAATGTTGTACCCTTCCGTTCAGTTCATTCACTGGGTCATCTCGCATGTCACATCTCGGCACCCGAGCAGCGTGTCCCCGGGGAACGTACCAAGCAGTCGAAGCCAGCGGAGACGACAACATCTGTGTTCCCTGTCCGCAAGCGCACCAAAACTCTGCCCCGGGTAGCACCAGTGTTGCCCAGTGCCACTGCAAAAGGGGCTACAGCGAAGAGGGCGGCACGTGCAAGGGTACGTTCACGATTTCGTATCCACTGTGGAAGCGCTCTACCTTCTGCTGTTGCATTGTTGTTTTTGTGGCTGTAGGAAGAAGGAAAATAAAATGCACGGGCCTGCCACTGGCTTTGTAGCTGAGCCACCTCCGCTGCCTCGTGCAGACAGAAAATAGAGAAGAAAGAAAAGGAAGAGGGAAAGAAAAACGCGGAATCAAATTGTTTGCCTTGCTAAATATTTAAACATCACTTGTTCTACAATTGCAATGTCAATCTCCTGTGTGTGTTACCATTTTTCATTTTATATTTCACTTATTTCCCGTTTTTGTTTCCTTTCCTCTACCCATCAAATAACTTCTTTTTTTTATGCAAGTATACTTCAAAAATTTTCTTTGCTACCCAATTCTTGGCCGATCCCCCTCTGTGGGTATGTGCCATGAGTTATTTGGTCAACAACAACAACAACAAATTCGGTGGCAGGTTTGCTGTTGCGTTTCGAGCAGACGAGAATCTTCGCTTGATTTGGACCACAGTGCAGGGTTTATAGTTACATGTACCGACAGAACAACTTGCGGCGCTTGCAGACGGAAACTTCTTAGTGAACTTTTCCTCAGTCTGGCGCCCTCAGCTTGGAGGTAATGGTGGAACGGAGCGCCTGTCTGGGAAGCATCGTGAACTCTAGACCAGAGCACGAAATGTAAATTGAAGGCCGCCATTTTGAGAGCGCTGTAGCGCCCCCATAGCGCCGCAGCGAAACAATGGCTCTGTATTGCCAAACGAGGCGGCCACGGATATACGCCGCGCTCGCGCTTTTACGTTTCTTTGAATATTTAGCGATTGGGCGCTCGTAAAATTGTCTAATGTTTATTTCAGCCTCCCGATGAAGCTGTCTGCGCGCCTCGCGATTGCAGGGGTATGCAAAGCATATCCAGAAGTGGAGCGAATGGTTCAAGTAAAGGCATTGTATTTTCCCATGCAAAACTACTGCGGATGTGACGTTTCCAATCTCATATGCATGTCCAGTATTATACTGAGCGCAAGCAAAACCCTTGCAGTATGTACAATGTTATACTTTCGCGTGATGTCTGTAACAGTCGGTAACAGCCTGCACCTCATAGCCGACGCAATGCCGCAACAAGCTGCGAGTAAATACGTCGCATTTGCGTTCATACCATGATGTCTCCCTTTTTCCTTAATCATGGCAGAAGAAGGAATTAAAGTTAGATCAGCTGAGTTGGAGCTACAAGGAAGTGTCGTTTCTTCTACCAGCTGCCTTCGTTGGTCTTGACTCTGTTATGATATGCATGATATGATAATTGGAGGAATATGGCAGAGACCTTCGCCCCGCATTGGGTTTAGTCCGGCTGATGATGATGGTTATTATTATTATTATTATTATTATTATTATTATTATTATTATTATTATAAGCAACATCAAACCATGACATGAAATTCCATGACTACGTGGTTGGTGTAGGTGATCATCACAATGCCACGCCGTCAACGGTTGTTTCAAGCGTGACACTATCTCGTTGCTCCAGCTTAACTGATCTAATGCTACCTACTTATTTCTCCTTGATGAATAAAAACGGAGACACCAGCTAATTAGCGCAAATGAGACGTGTTTATTCGCTCTTGTTGCGTTACGTCTGTTTATGAGATGCAGGCTGTGACAGATGTTTTCATACAGCTACACAAAGTTATAGTGTATTACACACTGCAAAGGTTTCGCTAGTAGCATGGCATATTATTGGGCATGCATATCTAATTGGGAAAGCCATGCCTGTAGTATATTTGCATAGAAAGGTACGGTGGTATTACCCGAACCTCCCGCTTCACTTGTGGATGCCGCTCTGGCCCCCGTTTTCGCGAGATGAACAAAACAGTCTCGCCGGGAAGCTGGAATTAACTAGGGGCGATTTCACGAGCATCCGGCAGCTAACACTTTTAAGAAACGTAAAAGCGAAGGCACGACATATCCCGTGGCCACCTCGTTTGGCAGTCCAGAGCCGCCGTTTCGCTGCGGCACTGTACAGTAATTTACCCTCCGTGCTCTGGTCTATAAACAGCTAGGGAAAACGGAGCTTTAATGAGATTGGGAACATAGCAGTAGGGAACTAAGGGGAGTTGTGCAATGTCGTCTTCTTAATTGGTGTAACAAATTTTTAAAATACGCAAAATAGTAAAATGTGGTCAGGGAATCGGGTGAGGCGAGTGAATGGACAACCAAACTGAGGAAGAAAAAAAAATGGCAGTGCAGAATCTAAATGTGTGTGAGGAGTCCCATTTAACTCACACTAAGCAGCTGGCACTGCCCGATATAAAGGCTACTAATTATCTACACTCATATTAACTACTTGTGAACATCTCGTTTGAGCCGATAACCAGTGAGCAGCGTCCTTTGTCAATTTGAAACACGAACCAGTCGGGTCAAAACATCGTTTTACAATCTCTGTCTCTTGCATCGAATGCACTGTTCGCGAAGAGTTCCACTAACAGCGCACGGTGGCCCTACAGTGGTCCAATGCGAAGAGCTCAGCCCTCCGGCCAATGGCTACATGGTGAACGCCGACTGCGAGGTGGTCTTCAACGCCGCGTGCGGGTTCCGCTGCAACCCGGGATACCGGCTGATCGGCAACAGCATCCGCGTCTGCCAGCACGACGGCACCTGGTCCGGCAGCGACCCGGTCTGCGAGAGTGAGTTCCACTTAGAGCGTTGGAATCCGCAACTATACGCTTGTCTCACATGACATGCGCCCTGCGACCTTATGTGGTATAACTGGGAACAATCTTTAGATCAGGGCTCAGTCTTTTTCTTTAGTTTCATGTCTATATAGATTTATGAACGTAACGAGGCTTATTCTTCAACAAGCAAAAGGTTGGGCGCTTAAGCTCCTAGTTGAACAAAAAGTTTTCTTTTTCTTCTCTTCTTCACGTCCCGATTCTACCGGACTAAGTATGACAACTCGCTATGTACATACCATGTAATTACAGTATGTACAAGCTTAAGGCTGACTGTCTTCAGGGTGCGGCCTCTGCTCGGCAACCGAGTAGCATCTCTCCGCGCCTTGTTTTCTTCAAATCGCTTGTCGTCGTTCTGGTTCCTCTCCGAGTCCTCCTCGCAGCTGCCCGTGACCGTTGTTGCCACGCTCCAAGCCCCGCTCGATTATCGGAAGACGCTCGGCCGCTCTGGAGATCCGCCACCGCTCATAGGCGTGGACCGCAGCCAGCGCTGCCACCACCCCAAGGGGCCGCACGCACAGCGAGGTGCTCGTTCGCCTCGCTCTTCGCCATCTTGAGGTGCCAGTCGACTGGCCCCCTCTGCGCTAGCCTATGCTGGCCTTTGAACATGGCCACAAATTCGGGTGCACAGCGAACGCATGAAACACACACACGAGCACTCCCCACATCCGTCTTCCGAGCTAGTTTCGAGGAATCCGTCGGCGACACTCCTCTTTCAAGGGTCAACTGTGACAGCGTTTATTTAATCTGCCGTTTGCCTGCTCCCCCTCGCGAGTCCTCGTTCGCGTACATGCAGAAGTGCAAGATGCCGGGCTAGTTGGTACTGCATAATGAAATAAAACAGCGCAA
>JAJIZL010020807.1:140941-175653 GCA_023969395.1 Amblyomma maculatum | reverse complement strand
CTGTGTCTTTGTCTCCCTTCCTTCGTGTTTCGTCCCGTTCCTTGCGCTGTTTTATTTCATTATGCGTACATGCACTTCGCTATTCGCTATATTATTTTAATTTGTGTATCTATTATCCTCCCTGACTACTCATTAGCAGGCTATCACAAGATGCCACATTATACGAAAGGCCGCCCTGAATAGGGGATATTTACCGAGCCGTAGGAACGTTCCTGCGCGACCTAGAGGATCCTGAAGAGCTGCGCCTCACCCTCCCATTTCGAAGCCTTAATTTGCAGCGCCTGCCAACTCGGCGGCCATGTCTAGTATAGTCTTGTGACGTCACGCAACCCGACGACCAGTCGCCAACCAAGTACCACCAACTACCACGCCCGCTATTTTAGAGCGTGAGCTTTTACTCTTCAGCTCCCAAAGTCTTGTGCATTTGACCTTGAGCCGAGAACGCCGCAGTGGAGGGCTCTGAAAATTTCTACCACCTAGGGTGCACTGACCACGAGACTAGCCGATGGTTTAAGTGCTCGCTGGCGCTTGGTTGCTCAGTCTCACCATGAGTGACGTACGTACCGGTCCAAGAGCGTCGTTGGAGACCTTCTGTGAGGTCAATTCGAGATGGAGGGGACGGCAGCTGTGCTGCCCCCTCCCGAAGGGAAGCTCTGTCGAGAACTGCTGCCACAACATCCACTTCGTTCTTCCGATGCCGGTCTCACGTCCTCATTGGGCTACCTCATTGTGACGTACTGGGCTCTTGTTTCGACGCGAGGTTGCGAGCGCAGAGACGGCCATCGACTCGGGCAGCAGCAGGTGCGTACGTTTTTCCCTCGCAATTCCGCGGCCGTAGCCGGGGGACCACCGCGAGTTTTGAACGCGCACCTTGTGTGCTTAATCGAGTCTAGCAGTCCCGGAAGGATTACGGCGCTCGCCTGTGCGGTGCTGACGCTTCTGAGTCGGGAGGGCCTGATCTGGCATGGTTCGCCGTCACCACCGGCCAGTGCCAGGGGCGATGCGCGTTAAGACATCGACAAGCGACTTGTGTCGTCGAGATGTGCTCCGCGAGTCCTTTTTTTTTTTTTATTTCGCTAACTTTCTTTAAGGCATGCTATAGAAAGCCATGCAAATCGTTTTCTGCCAAAAACTGGAGAAGACTGTTGCTTTTAGAGAAGTTAGCCACTTGGTGAAATCCTCCTCCCTCGTGGCCGACAGTTCTACATTCTGAAGAATCCGTGTCCTTGACGCCCTCATCCCTGCACAAATCCACAGCAGGTTGCGTTTTTGTCCACTGCTGTATTGCACTGTAAGCGGGGTGCTAGCCTTTGTCAAGCCTTCGCAGGCTTTTTGCTAGCACGTCCTGCAGCATCACGAGTACTGTGTAATCAGCGTTGATGCTAAATAAAATTATTTGTAAATTGTAAATTGTACCTCTGCAGCCGGTGTAGAATATATCGGGCAGGTGGTCGGTCTTATGTCTTGGGAGTCCCATCCACACTTGACCTACAGAGTAAGGGCCGCCCCAGCCCTTACCCTTCTAAGGTATACCTCCTGCAGTCTAGTTAAGTTATTATGGAGGGGGTAAGTGCACAGCGGGATGAGGGCACGCGTACTTTTCCGCCGGAAGGATGCTAGGACGGGGACTACAGAACGGGCATCAAAAGTTTGATGGGTTGAAGTTGAAGTTTAAAGTTTATTTTCGAATGCAAAAACAACGTACAAGAATATACAGCGAGAGGTCCCATGGTACATAACCGCGGGTGAGACCTCCCATAATAATAGATTTCTATAAGCAACATAAAGAATAATATTATTGTGGTGGTGTATTAGTGTTTGTAATTTATGTGTGAGGTTGTCAACTTTTCTTTGTTCAGCGTTCTCAACATTATCCTGCGTCCAGTGTATCTGGAAGCGTATCTTTGTTTCTTTATCAGGTGAGTGGATCTCCTGTGTTATACGTAGTGCCTTTGTCACTCTTTACAGTTGTTCTATGGCAGTTAAGGAGTCGGTATAGATGTGGGCTTCGGTTATGGACTCTATTTTATTTCTGGCTTTCATTTCATCGCGGATTTCACTAAGTTCCATCACAGGCGGGTCTGGATGTTCTGTTACGTATTCATTATGTACGTTTAGCTCTTCGTGAGTCAGGCTAGTATCTGCTGTTCTACCGCCATTTTCTCTATTACTGACGCATCTGTATATGCAATACCGTTTCCTGGGAGAACATCAACCAGAGGGCGAGGCGCCGGCTTATCTTTACGACGTAGCGTAGTCGTTTTATTCGTCGTACTAGTTCTGAACTCCCATGGAGGGGGGTCAGCTACTGTCGATGTTTGCCTTTTCACTGCCTTGATCCCTCATCCTCCCTCGTTATGCGTCGCGCGAGCTTTAATCCTTCTGTTGGCCGTACGGACCGCGAGCGTCCTTATAGCTCGACCGCAGACACGTAAGTAACGCATTTGCATCGCGCGCGGGGCGCCGCTTTAGGCTGCCGCGACAGGGCTGTCGGTTTTTACGAGGTCTGGAAGTTAGTGCAAATGTTTGTGATAACCTTTCTGTGCATTAAACATTTGTGGTTGTAACGTATGCTCTTGCTTCCTTTGGAGCGGAAGCGCAGGCGCGCGGAGAATGCTAGCTACGTCCTCGGCTTGTTCCTGGTCCGAACCCGTGGTGTTGGAGTGAGGTGCCACACACCTGATAACAGCAACTTCCTTTGAAAAACAACCCCAAAAGTTTAAGCGGAATAAGCCTCCTTAATGTTTTTCGCTCACATGCCGACACTGATTTTTTTTTTTTCAAGAACGGGAGCTTTAACGCTATCGCATCAAAGCTATCTACAAGTAGTGAGCTTAGGCTAATAAGGTTGGAGCTTACTGTGACAAAGCCTTCTTTTCATTCACAGAGAAGAGATGTTCTCCCTTGGAGGCCCCACTGCAGGGAGCCATGAGCTGCTCCAGCGACTCGTTCGACTTCGAGACGACATGCGAATTCGACTGCCAGCTGGGGTACGCGCTCATTGGCTCTCGCAGAAGGACCTGTCTCTCCATCGCCCTGTGGGATGGCCTGCCCGCTCTATGTCGACGTAAGACCAGTCACTGTGCTTTGTTCGTGTTTCCTGAAAGCCCCGAAAACGAAAAACTTTCTGTGTAGACACAAGCTCAGACATGCGAAAAGACAGAATGCCGTGCCGTCCGTCGATGTGTGCTTGAGTTAACTGGTTAATTTATCAACCACGAAGGCTGTATACAAACGGTAGAGCATAGCCTTTGAATAATCCACACACATGGTCGCTTTCCTCTGAGAATAGGTGATCAAGGGCGTAGTCAAGTATAATCAGATAGGTTGATGAACTTGAACCTGGCAGCAGAAACATTATGGGTTTACTTTTCTGTGTTGACCCAGAAATTCGAGACTAAAATCACCTGCAGTACAGTACAGTTCATATATGAAATTTCTAATCACGGGCCAGTTATAAAGGGAGATCTTTATCTGGAGGTAAATTCTGGTATTGCGGTCTCAATTTTTCCTTTACGAATACAGTGATACGGTTTCACTTGAATCCTTAGAATTTGAAGTTGAGAGAGACGTCTGCAGTTAGTGACGTTGAGAAAGGCAGTAATAATATTAATCAATAAGTCAGTATTTACACACCTTGCTCATGTATATAAAACCCTGCGATGTGTTTTTGGACACGTAGTCGAACTGAGCAAGAACAACAGCATAAACCAGGGTACAAGCAAAATTTCAAGCACGCAGAGGGCTATGGAACGAAAAATGGTAGGGGTAACATTGAGAGATAGAAAACGTGCAGAATGAGTCAGAGAAATAATTCATGAAGTTACTGACATTCTAGTGGAAATCAACAAGAAGAAATGGGCATGGCAGGACATGTAGCGCGAAGAAAGGATAACCGATGGTCGCTTAGGGTAACAAACTGAATTCCAAGGGAACGAAAGTGTAGCAGAGGGCGGCAGAAAGTTAGGAGGGTGAGGTTAATAAATTTGCAGGGGTCAAGGGGATACAGCTAGCACAGGAGCGGGTTAATTGGAGGAATGTAGGAGAGGCCTTCGCCCTGCAGTAGGTATAGTCAGGCTGATGATGATGATGATGATGAATAGCAGAGAAGACTGTATAACGTCGCGCTAATAATATTGGCACCACTAATTTTTATTGTGATGAAAATTATTGTTGTCGTACTTTCCTGTCTAGCCGTCACATGTCCGCCTTTGGCCACCCCTGACCACGGCGCCTTCAGCCCTTCCCACTGCAGTGAGATGAAGTCTTCGTTCGGCGAGGCTTGTACTCTGTACTGCTCCGACGGGTTCCGCGTGTCTGGACCCGAGACACGCCAATGCCTCAACACGGGAACCTGGAGTCAGCACGACATAGCTGCTGCCTGCGTTGGTGAGCGCCCCTTCCCGTCTTGCACTCTGTAGAGCCCGTTCTTCGCCTTCTCGTCGGACTTGTTTCACCGGCATGAGAGTGCCCACCCAATGAGCAACGTCGCAAGAGTCTTGAAAGCTCCTTTCGCGGGGACATTCTCAAAAGACTGCGCGTTATGCTGGTTGAGCATGAATGGAGCCTAGACGTAGTAGGAGCGCTCTGCTTCGTAAGGATGATCCATCACGGATAATCCTTACGAAGCCCGAGCATACAAGCACAAAATGGTAAAACAGCATATTATGGGTTATACGTGCAAAAGTTTGATGAACGTTCTAAAACAAGTTTCATTTTAGTTTCTTGCGTTCATGGGCACCACCGTAGGACTTGAAATCTTCAACACACGCTGTTGAACTCATGCTTCAGCGCAACTATTATCACTAGTAATATTTTGCATAAACCTTGACTGCTCATTGGAGGGTCAAATTCTGAAGTTAAAGCTCAGCTACTTTGGTCATCTGATGAGAAGAGATGAGTCGCTGGAGAAAGATTTGATGTTGGGAAAGGTTGAGGGTCACCGGAGAAGGTGTAGGCAGCGAACGCGATGGTTAGATGGCATCCTCGAGGCGCTGCAGATGAAGTTATGTGATCTTAGGAGGATAGTGAGAGACCAGAAAGCGTGGCGTGATATGGTCCATAGGGTCACCAAGAGTCGGACAAGACTGAACGACCGAAGTTAACTGAACTGAAATATTTTGAATACTAAATACGCGGAGGAAGCTCGTCGCCACTATAAATCTCATATTCAAGATTTCGGCCAGGCACACTGTAAAGGCGAAATGACTTTACAACCGTGCGGTTCCCCTATGACTCCTCAATGACGACTTCCTTTCGCTAGCTGCCGAGCCTCCCTCTATCATGAGCTGTCCGGGAGACATCGAGGTCGTCTCGGAGCCGGGCTACGGCGAAGCCTTCGTCGACTGGGAGATGCTGGAGGCTGTGGACAGGAGCGGAGCTTCGCTGTTCATCAACGTTGTCCCCGCCGTGATGCCGCCACATCTTTTTCCTATCGGGGTACACGAAGTTTCCTACTGGGCGGAAGACGCGGCTGGAAATGTGGCCTACTGTAACTTCACCGTCACGGTAGCAGGTGAGTTGGGGCGCCACGGGAAGTCTCGATAAATATCAGGTCTGTTTATATGACAAATCAGTAAAGATACAATGGCAAAGGTGAATCACTAAATTCAAAACAAAACACAGTAGCGCTTAAAAGTGCAGAGTCGGCATAAGGGATATTATGTTGTATTATGGGAACGGTTAAAGTATTTTATATTGCACGCTTTGGAGGCATGTTATGCTTTTGTCGTTCTTTCTTCGCCAAACTACAAAAACTGCTTCGAATCACCCTTCCGGGCGAAGACGAAAACATTTTTCAGAATATGGAAAACTGTTGTCGTCCCTTAAACTAGATTAGTAAATTGTTCACTGCATAAGTTAAGAAGTATCAATTTGCGTATTGGTCATTTTGAAATATTTTTTTCAATAACAGGTGAAATTTAAAGTAATATAGATGGCTTCCTTCGTTTGTTTCCATCTCATGAGTTCATTGTACTGTTAGCTTTGTCACCTGTTAAACTATTTTGTATGTAAATTTATTTAGTTATTTCACCTTATTTGTACTAGTAACTGTATCCATTCTTGCTTTCTCTGCCACATGAGGGAGCAATATTTGTAAACAATGCAGACGTCCCGTCTCCTATGATCATTGTGTAGTATTAGCTAATGAAGACTGATATTAGGTTTATTCCAGACACTGACACTGTAAGCTGGATTATGTTTCTCAGTTTCTCTGTAAAATGACTTCTAGCAATTTCTATGCGAATACGAAATAAAGATTTCGAACTGAAGCTTGTTCCTGCTTTCCTCATAGACTTAGAAGCACCTTTCGTGGAAAGCTGTTCCGACCCACCCGAGGCGTTCGCTGATGACCAACAGTTCGCGTACGTCTCCTGGGAAGAGCCAGCATTCTCGGACAACTCTGGGGAGGATGTGACACTATGGAAGTCCCACAGCCAGGGCCTGTTCCCGGTCGGCGAGACACTGGTCACATACGTGGCAAGCGACAGTTCCGGAAACAACGCTTCTTGCGTCATCAGGGTCGTCGTGAGAGGTGACTGCTCACACTTTGTGGGAAAATGCTGAGTTTGTGAAAAAAAAAAGCTATCTCGCTTGATATTCGACTTGGTTGTCGATCGCTGCTGATATCGGGTAGTCATTTTTTTTCGTTCAATGGCTGGCCGAATATGTGAAAATGAAGAGGGTTGCACGCTCCGCAGAGGTGTGGCAGTGGCTGTAATGTTCTGCGTTTGGGCTATAGGCCATGAGTTCAGTTGCGATCGCTACTGTGTCCTTCATGTACTGAGGTTTGTGCACTGAGATTTCGATGTTATTGCGGCGACAAACGTTTGTAGGACAAGCTAAAAGCGACCGAGTTGCACGCGTATCTGAGACATCACAAAACAGCAAGCGACCAAACAGTATAAAGAAAAAATGGCACGACTAAACAACAGGGCATGAGAAACAAAAACAGCGTGCGAAAAAAAAAAAAAAACAGTGCAGTGGCACAACAACAGAGCGCAGTGCAGCACAATATTGCGGAACGAGGGCTGAAAAAAAAAAAAAAAAAGAAAATTAAGAGTAGCTATGCCACGAGGGCGCAATAGTACGATTCGGTTTTTTTGCCAACCAGATGCTCAGGTTCAGCTGACCCCTGGACAAGATAATGACATCGCCAGTTTTGCGAATACATTCAAATTCACGTAGTATTCTGAGAACAACACCCTCCTGTCGCGAGAGTGCTGTGTATTTTCTGCTTCATTTCAGACGGCACCGGTCTTGCCCCGCGTGCAACCACTGGACATCTCAGAGTGCCATAGCATGTGGCAATTATCGAAAATCAACACGGGCACTTTGTGTTCCATGCACGTGGAATTTCTAGCATCTGAGTAGAAAGCAGAGTCAGAAAATCAGCCACTGTTTTGCCCCTTTATCCACAGGCGGCCGCTTTTCGATGGAGGCGAAAAGCAAGGCGCCCGTGTGCTGTGCGATGTCAGTGCACGTTAAAGAACCCCAGGTGGTCGAAATTTCCGGAGTCCTCCACTACGGCGTCTCTCATAGCCTGAGTCGCTTTGGGACGTTAAACCCCACAAACCAACCAACCAACCAACCTTTATCCACAGAATTGTTATGCACATAACACTATAACACACACCCGTAACTCGAATCGTAAGGGGACTGCTTTCCACCGCACTGGTTTTTTTGCAGTGCTGTGCTGTCACTGTGCTGTTCTGTCGCCGTGCTGTTTTGTTACTGTGCTGCTTTGACCCGCTATTACTGCTTGCCTTGCGGCCCATGAGTGGACATGAGACGTAAAAATAAACTTTGCTGAGAAACTGTTATACGAAGCCCTCCTTAGCGGTGTAAGTCTCTCCGCATGACCATCCAACCCATCACGTTATCATGAAAGTGTTCGTGAAATAATAATCACGTGGCCGGTCAAGTGTCACCGCGTGTCCAGCGCTGAGAACGTGGCCGTGTTTCCATTGGATGGATGGATAAACTTTGTTCACAGCATATTTGAGGTGTTCGTGACCCTTACTGGTCCCTTGTCTGCCATGGTCAATCCTCGGTCCAGGATGCTGCACTTCAGTTTTGTCACTGTGGCGTGGCGTGTGAGAAATCGTTGCTCTTCCTCGTCCTCGCTGGCCAGCAAGTGCTCCCACTGCGTCACATTCGGCTTGTATAAGATAGGGTCCAAGTGTGCCTTAAAACAGGTCCGTGTGACATGCTCTAGGGTCTGTTTACTGTGACACCACGGGCATTCGTCTACATATTGCGCAGAGAAAATCTTGAGTCATTTGTGTAGGCGTGGACAGGCGTCGGTTTGTAATCTGGGCCAGTCTACTGCCTCCTTTTATGGTTAGCCAGGCAACACTGGTTACCTCAGTCTATATGGCTTTGACAGCACCACGGTCCTAGAAGCGTGGACTAGTCTGATCCCCAGACGGTTGTAATTATTCCGGGGCCCTCCACTAGGGCACTCTTTTCTCTTTCGCTCCTATCTCCCTCTCTTCTCTTATACGAACCGGTTCAGGTGTCCGCCGGGGTGGTGCAGTGGTAAGACGCCCGACCGCTGTGCCGGAGTACCCGGGTTCGAACCCGACCTCGGCGGCGCGTAATTCCGTCTCCTCAACGGTAGGGTCCCGCAACTTCTTTCTCGTCACTGGTTGCCTCTGAGCGGGTTAAACGGCGATTGTTACCGAGAGGTGCGTCTGAACGCAACCTAAAGGTAACATACACTCACTAAAGGCAGGAAATGATTATGTTGCAATTATATCGTTTAAGCGTTGTCATTGTGTTGTCTCGTGGCTGTGTTCACGGCAGGTATTGTGGCTATTAAGAATTAAAAACACCACATGATGCAACCTAAAGGGGAACTCCCTCCAGGAAAGATATTAGTATAGTAGCTTATTTTAATGTTGCAATTAAAAAAAGGAAATTTTGAAAAAGTTACAAACTCAGGATTCGAACATACATTTTACTCGCTAAGTGGTCAGGTATGTAATGCTAATCCAGTGCGCCACTGAGGCAACGAGAGTAGTGGGCTTTAAACGCGCTCTTATTCATTTTTACAATATTTCCGCTATCTGTCGCTAGGTGACGCTGCTCAGAGGACCCTACCGTTGAGAGAACGGAATCACGCCTCGGCGGCTGCGTTTCGATGGAGGCGAAACGAAGAGGCGTCCGTGTGCTGTGCGATGTCAGCGCACGTTAAAGATCCCCAGGTGGTCGAAATTACTCCGTAGCCCTCCACTATGGCCCCTCTTTCTCTTTCCACTTTAACTCCCATATTCCTCCCTTCCCTTACGGCGAGGTTGAATTGTCCACAGAAAGCAAGTGAGACAGTTACTGCGCCTTTCCCTTCCTATAAATCAATCAATCAATCAAAAAGTGTGACAGATACGGCGCCTTTCCTTTCCTTTAAACCAATTTACATTCTGTGATGCGCAAGTGATATTTGTAATCGCTCGTCGATGTTGCGTTTATGTTCTACTTCATCTTTCGAGCAGTGACACGAAAGGTAACCGCCATACCATGAAGGGTTCCCGCTGCGTTTACAGGACATCGATGCGCTCCGCCACCGCCGCCAGCGAACGGGAACGCGGACTGCCAGAGGACGGACTCTGGTGTAAGGTGCACCATTTCGTGCTGGGAAGGTCACGACCTCGAGCCCGACAGCGCCAGGGAGTTCTCGTGCACCTTTGATGGCGGCTGGTCGCCTTTACTGCTGGAATCGTTTCCCGACTGCTCCGGTAAGCTGTTTCGCGCACAACGGCTATTGTACTACGTTTTCTCACTTTGGAATAAAAGTGTTTAGGTGTCTAAGACCGCCGTTAATAAGAAAGGGAATAGAGAGATTTAGATTGCCGGAGGCTTATAATTGTTGAATTATCACGTTTTACCTTAGCCTCCTTTGGCTATGGTTTTACATACGAACCCCTCCCACCCAGACGCAGTGGCCGCGATTGCACCTACCCTTGTCAATGCGCTTGCGCAGGAAGGGTCTAATGCGTGTCCGGCAAGCTAAATATTTGAAGTGTATGTGTGGCAGGCAATACTCGCGCAATATTAGCGCATACTGTTAAAGTTCTTTTTGTTTTGGTCCTGGTCGGGTCCTAAAAAATTACTTCTGCACAAGCGGCTAGAAATCGAAGATGCCCAGATAATTTTGAACCTGCACAATCTTCATAAATTTGTTACTATAGCCCTGGGAAACGCCCTCGGGACTCAACTTTGGTCCCGTACTAGGAACTCCACCTAGTGTCTGTGAGGGGAAGGGCACTAAATCTGATCCCAGAGCAACCTTCACGTAACCCTCCTTTCAGAACGAAAAAATTCGCGGGAGCACTTAAATGCACTTAATATCACCTTACGTGCAGCAAGCGTCAAGTACGTGCAGCAAGTACTTTTGGCCGCCCTGCTGCGGTCCTTGAAATGCCCATGATTCCTTGAGAGATAGAGAGAGAGTCTCTTTCTGTCTCTAGAAAGCGAGTTTGTGCCTCTCTCTACTCGCTTGATAGGGAGAGAGGGAAGTGAGGGTTGGAGAGATGTAAAGAAAGAGACAGAAGATGAGGGAGAAGCACGGACGCCTTGCTTTTCGCTCCATCGAAAAGCTAGGCGCCTGTGTGCTGTGCGATGTCAGTGCACGTTAAAGAACCCCAGGTGGTCGAAATTTCCGGAGTCCTCCGCTACAGCCATAGCCCGAGTCGCGTTGGGACGTTAAACTGCACGAACCAACCAACCAATTACCCCCCCCCCCCCCCCCCCCCCCCTTTTTGTTGCATCGAGCGCAGTGCGGTCCGCTGAACGCATAGTCATCGCCCGGAAGGCTTTGAGAAAAATGAAGAATAAAAATTAAAAAAATGTCAGTGAAAAAACATTGTGCGTGAAACGCTATCGCGTCATCCCTTAATAGCGGAGCTCCTGTCCCCTTAATTTATTTTGTTCTTTCTTTTTACTTAGAGTCTGTGTCGTCCACTTTGGCCGCGGCAAAAGCGAGGCTTCTCTACTCCGCGGTGGGTGTCTCGTGCGCGGATGAGCTAACGCGAAGGCAGTTGCGAGACCACCTGGAGATGAAGCTGGCAACTCAGGTGATTCACCTTGTCCGACTCCTTACTGATTCTGTCTTTGCAGACGTACTTTCTTATATAACATATTACGAATGTCCTTGAACCTCCGCTGCGGCGCGTGTGTTGTTTGCAGGCAGCCATGTGTCCCGAAGGTGTTAGCTGTGCTGTCCAAGACTTGCACGTGGAGTGCCCTGAAGAAGGCATGAGCGTGCGAACCTCTTATCGGCGCAAGCGCTCGCAAGATACAGACATTGGCGTCTCGTTCCGCGTTACGGGTAAGTCAGCATTGCGCAATAGAGTCTACAGTTCGTTCGGTCGAAAAGGCGTTGACGTAACCCAAATCGAGAAAAAACGTACCGGAAAAATGCGCACGTGATTTTGTCTCAACGTTGTGACGCGAGCAATCTTTCTTCACTGTGGTGTCCTACCAATTCGCTTTCCATTGCTGTGTCAGATGGGAGGAAGGATGCGCTAGGTGCCATCCTCCTGTGACGGTATCTCAACCTACGACCATCATCATTCTAGGCAACCTCGGGCAAGGCATATACCGTCTATTGGATGTTTCCGTGAGTCGCATGTATTGGGCCTATCGGTGGGCCTCCGCGAGCACCCCTATCGTGTTGCGTAGACCCAGGCCTAGTAATCTGGCTGTGGGTGTGTTGAAGGGGAAGGTGAAGGGCTGTCACACACATCTGTCGGCACCTGTATCGTATGTGAGGGAAGAGATGGTGTGAGTGAAAGCTGAAAGAGAGAAAGAGGCGCCGTAGTGGAGTGCTACGGAGTAATTTCGTACACTTGGAGAACTTTAACGTGCACTGAAATCGCTCAGAAAACTGACACCTCCTTATTTTGCTTCCACTGAAATGCGACCTCGCTGTCGAGTTAGAACCCGGGTACTCCGGATCACTAGCCATGCAAGCGTCTTCACCGCTGAGGCACCGCTGCGGGTCCAAAGCCACTAAAAGAGAGCATAAGTGTTACGTGGAGCTAATACAGCTCGCTCGATGAAAAAGGCGTCGCCATTGTTAGTCCAGAATTAAAAATAAAACATGGCAAAAAAGCACGTGATCTAGTATCAAATTTGTGACGTAACCGTTCTATGTGAAGCTCTTAAATGGTGTCATACCATACCGCTTCCTATTCAGCACCCATTTGTTAGTAAAGTTTGCAGGAACCATTACCCGGGTTCGAATTTGACCGCCGGCGGTTGCATTTCGATAGAGGCGAAACGGAGAGGCTTCCGTGTGCCGTGCGATTTCAGTGCACGTTTAAGATCCCCAGGCAGCCGAAATTACACCGGGGTGCCAGTGCCATGGCCCTACGTGACCTGGACACATGCACGTAATGTGAGGGCCGTGCGGTGGCCCTGGGCCCTTGAAGGGTCCAAACTCGCTCATTTAATAAAGTTTTTTCCTCCTCCTCCGTGGGTCTTAACTAAGGCACCTCTTTCTCTCTTTCCGCTTTCACTCTCACCTTCCTCCCTTCCCTTACGATGTTTTTCAGGTATCCACCGAGAAAGTGTGACGTATACTGTGCCTTTCCTTATTTTTTAAGTTTTTGACGATCGGATGTTCTCTCCTCTCACATTGCCTGCTGCATCACGTTCTCGAAACGAAGAGGCGTCCGTGGGCTGTGCGATGTCAGCGCACGGTAAAGATCCCCAGGTGGTCGAAATTACTCCGTAGCCCAACTTCCTCCCTTCCCTTGCGGCGCGGTTGCGGTGTCCACAGAAAACAGGCGAGACCGTTACCGCGCCTTTCTCTTCCTATAAATAAAATCAGTTTTCAGGCGTCCTTGTGCTGTGCGATGTCAGCGCACGTTAAAGATCCCCAGGTGGTCTAAATTACTCCGCAGCCCTCCAGTACGGCTCCTCTTTCTCTCTTTCCACTTTCACTCCCACCTTCCTCCCTTCTCTTACGGCGCGGTTGAGGTGTCCACAGAAAACAAGTGAGACAGTTACCGCGCCTTTCCCTTCCTATAAATCAATCAATCAGTTCGTCTCGTTTAACGCCTTTTCACAGCTGGATCACACAACGGAACATCCTCCAGCGACCACCGCCTCCTGTCAGCTGTGCGGGCTTTTCTAGGGCGACTGAAGGACGCCGTACTTCACAAGCAACTAGACTTCAAGTTGGACGAAGGCGATCTCACCGCAACAGCGCTGGAGGATTCGGAGGAAACTCTTAAGTGCCCGGCTGGTAGCGTTGCCTTGTCGCAACAGTGCGGTGAGTTAACTGAGATCGCACACGGTCACTTCAGTACTTTTATTTCTCATTATTCTCCAGGAAATCGGTTTATCTGGATGCAACAAGCTCAGCTGTGGCAATTAAATGCGTGAACCTACCCTAAATAATTCAGCCTGGTGCACGCTCGTTAGAAGTAATACGTGCGCACGCATTCTTCTTTTCCTTTCCCTCGCGTTGCATTCTGCTTTCCGTGGTGGTAATTAAAGGCGAGGTTCGTGCGCGTTGCATTAACAGTAACGCAGTTTGATGCACTCGCGGTTGAACGTAATATTATTTCCCTTCCGCAAACTTCTGATGGTCTCCCTCATATAATTGGAAGCGAGCGACTCACTGCAGTGGGCTAGGAGTTAAACATTCTGTAACTGAGCACAAAGTCCTGTATTAATGCGATAGCAGTAGAGTTGTCGTCACACCAAAACTCCGCAGGTGTATGCCCGCATATTCCCAATTGGTCGAAACGATGATGACACCACGCGTGTCACGTGACCACGGAGTCACAATCATGCAGCACGCCGCAGTGGAGTATGACGTAGCCATGAAGTCAGAGTCCCACAGGTTTCCGCGTGGTTCTGACGTCGGCCAAGCAGCATTTTTCGCTGAAAATAAGAGGAATGGAGGCTCAGATGGTAGGCCTATGAACCTTCGGGCGCTAGCCGCGCATGGCACCTGCGCACCACCAAGGATCGTTCTTTACGTGAGTATGAACGGATGGCTTGTGTACAAGAGTTTGCCTCACGCAGGGCGCTGACGAAGCCCAGCATGTCGAGCTGCGATGACAGAAACATCCAGCGGCAACGCCAGACGGTCACGTGATCACTGACGTGAAAACAGTCAAACATCGCTACGTTGGACTGACAACCTGCTATAAACGTGCAAAAATTTGCAAGAAACTTTGGAGGTACACCCGATCAAAAGTTTGATACCAGTTGTATGCTAACTTATTCTCTGTTGAGGATACTAAGTACTCCCATAGTTTACAACACGGTAGCTCTAAAGACGCCGCTCTCCAGAAAGTACGGCGTCGGTTTTGGCGTTGTGAGCGAAAAAAAGATATTTTGACGGACTTTAGCGACTGAAGTAGTGAAAGGCGAAAGCCATAGTGCCGAATTCTGCTACGCAACTGGCAATAATCAGTAATAATTAGTAATAATTAATCAAGTAGTTAATTATAATTAATTGTTCCATCATTAAATAGTCATTAATTAGTAATTGCTCATTGCTTGCCATATTACCATATAAGGCATGCATTCGCGCATACTGTGGTAGTGCTCTGTGATTGGCCCAGACCTATATGACGTCATCCCGCCTCGGCCAATGAGAGCCGCCGTAAAAGCGGGACACATTTTGTCCACAACAGCATGAGCCATTAAAGGCTTTCGCCTTAATAACGGGCATGCAACCGTAGGCAGCCCGGACGCTATAGTTGGTCAGCGGGCTTTGTGACCACATGACCTGAGAGAGATGGCAGGAGCCGTGGACTCGAAAAGCTGCTTCGAGGTAATCTCCAGTACGTACTCTCCGGTGCGATCTCATCACGACTTAGACACGCTACACCTAGGCCACGTGTACAGCAGGCATGTTCGTAAGACTGTGTTTATCTATATCGGGTGATCTTTCGTATAGTAAGGCATGCTAATGAGTATGTGAGGGATAACAGCGGCAAAAATGTTGAGGGATAATGGTTACACGAGGAGAAAATTCACATGCCCGATCGAATGTGTGCAAGGCGTCATTCCTTAAATGCGGAGATTAGGAATCCCCTATTTTTTTTTTATGTTAGCGGAGAGTATAAGCATTCCAGCAAAGAGCAATTCAGTGCAAGATAAAAACAATTCCGTTGTCCCTTGTATTCTGTTGCAGTTTAATCATACAAAGCCTTGTTTTACGCACCATCGAACGTGACTGTATCGCGCTGGTAGGAAGTCGTGTACTGACTCTTTTTCAGTGAAGTGTCCCAAGGGAACGTACTACGATCATCACAACGGCACTCAGCCGGCTAAGTGCCGGCCCTGTCCGAGAGGTACCTTTCAGGCGGACGAAGGGCAGGAACTGTGCGTTCTCTGTCCGAACCGCACCTCCACCTTCGCCATGAAGTCCAAAAGCGTCCAAGACTGCAAAGGTATGCCCCGAAGTTGCAATTCCTTGCTATTAATATATTAGTGCAAGAGCACTCATACACTCAACAGCACCGGATAAGAAACTTCTCCGATCTTGCTTGTACTGTCGCTCTGATTGGCTAAGCGGTTTCGGGAGGACACGGCCACGTGGCCTCGCGAAGGTCACTTCCAACGAGTGAGTCTCCCCGACGGGCCTGTCAAGTTTGCCAGCCAGCAGAGAGAGTGATGGGGCCTGTGAATAACCAGTGACTAACCAGGACCGCTTCTAGTGCTTTCGCACAAAAAAGAAACACAATCGCAATGAATTCGAGTCATTCAGATTCGAACCCGGGTACTCGTGTTCGGCATCCGATCTTAACCGCTGAGCCACCGTTTTTTTTTTTTTTCTTAATTGCCAACTTAAAGCATTATTTTATACACACAAAATATTACGCGACAAAAGCACAACATGGCTCAAAAAGCCACACCACCCTGAGCTGTGTGCTCCTTTAATATTCGCGCAGGTGTAGCAGCGCTTCCGTTCTCGGAAGCCACTCAGGCACTGAGTCTTGTGTCTTGAAACTAGCAATAACACTGCCGACGGATTCTCAAAAATACTGCCTTATTTTCCTCGCAGCGATGCCTGCATGCCTTAAAGCCATCGCTGTGGTACGGTCGGTGGGTGTTTTCGCTTGTTATAAGCAGGTTTAATTAGGAATAAACATCCGCCACTAGACAGGGTCGCTCCCAGATTGCGCCGCATGTAGGGTTAAACCAGTGGACTGCATGATCAAGTGCGCCATTGTACCGGAGCTGATCGCGGAAGCCGCAGTGAAACGTCCGCCATTTTACGCGGCGGCTCTCAGATGGCGCCACATGTACAACTTAAACTACAGCACACCAATCACATAGCCACATACATAAATTTTTATCACGCAAGTAAACAACACCACTTGCACCATGTTGCAACAAGAAAGACGAAAAGAAACCGTGCTTTCGCACTATGATCGGTTTAACAGCAATAACCCCTGTCAATTTTATTACGTACACAGACTGTCTAAGCCTTCCACGCGGGCAGAAAACAGTATGTCCGCGCAACGAGGCCATTTCATAGAGAAGGTCTCTCTCACTGCGCGTAATGCGCATGACCAACCAAAAATGCCTTTACGATCCACTGCAAACTATTTAGACAAGTCACCTATGCGCTGTTGAGTAGATGTCACCTTCGTGTCACAGCGCGACGCCTCTCCTTCCCGCCTCCCAGTCCACTGCAGCGGCCGGGGATTGGTAGCTGAGTCCGATTAGCAAGAACAAGTCATTCCACCTTTCAAAAGTTCTTGGGATATGATATGAAAGATAATAACCTTAAAGCGACAGCTTAGATTGAATTTTGAGAGTGGATGAACATGCGTCATGAAGCAGCCTAGAGTCATGCGGAAAAAAGGGGAAGTCTGACAGGACATATGGAGGCCACGGCTGAAATAAGGCTGATATAGACGCGTTCATATAGACAGACCCCCTCCTCACCACTCATGTATCGCTGGTAGAGAATGTTCATTCCAATTGTAAAGTACACGCATTAGTCCATCCGGACAAATATATTTTTGTGTTTGGAAATTAAGGTGAAATGAATAGGGGAAGCTACTGCATCGACTCACAACCGGAGCGATCCCAGGGAGACTCCCCTATTCTTCCTGTAGAAGTAGCGGAAGGGGTTGGGATAAGGGAAAACGATTGGGCTTTTAGAGAGAGGTTATGGGAAATCGAAAGGAATGAGAACAGCTCTGGATTTGTTCGGATAATCCAATTGAGTCGAGCTCCCGTTTGAGCCTACGCAGAAGGCGAGCACTCGTCTTAACCAAA
This sequence comes from Amblyomma maculatum, assembly GCA_023969395.1. Taxonomy (NCBI): domain Eukaryota; kingdom Metazoa; phylum Arthropoda; class Arachnida; order Ixodida; family Ixodidae; genus Amblyomma; species Amblyomma maculatum. Next base: position 158,394 of record JAJIZL010020807.1, on the reverse strand, counting down.
TGCTAAGCCAATTGATCTCCGAGCGCATTTCCATCTCCACGTGTGTTTACCGGGTTCCGGCCTCTCAGATGTCCTCCAACATGAGGCCGTCTTTGAGGTTCCCTCTTCCCCAAGCCAGATTCCCTCACACGGACCGTATTCAAGGCTGTGTAGACAGCCGGATTTTGCAGTCGTGGGGAGGAAGGGTCAGTAGAAGGGATTCGAAGGGAGGCTTTTGTTCTCCAGTAGGCCTAGCTATAAGGTTATTTCTAATTTGGGCCATCATGTTGCAGTGCACGTCTCCCTTTTTGCCGCAGATCAATGCTCGCCAGGCACATACTCTGCGACCGGGTTGAAGCCCTGCAAGCATTGCCGGAAGGCACAGTACCAGCCAGACTACGGAGCTTCGGGCTGTCTGGCGTGCCCCATCGGCACGAGGTCCAAGCGCCGCGGGTCCGTCAGCGACAAAGAATGCAAAGGTAGCGGTCGGCGTTCCACGCCAAAACTCTACGGCGGCATATAATGATGCACATTTTTTTAAAACGTTGCTAAGGAGCCTTGCGCGCAATTTTGTTGCGTGGCAAAGTATCTGCATAGCTCACGAAAGGGGATTTTATTGCGTAATGGCAATAGCAGGTGAGGACGCAAGCGTGGAACAGAGGTGGAACAACTGGGAGTAGAAGTCAGAACTGTCATTCTAATGCGATAGCCATTCTATCCGCTAAAAAAACGCGACATACAGCATCATCCGGTGACCGAGGCATGCAGTAAACCTTGGCGATTGGCTGGGGAGAAGGGACTTCACCAGACCGGAAATGATTCCAAAAGTTGGATCGCCGGAGAAGATCGAGTGAAGTCGCTAAATGGGACGTGTTAATTATGCGTTTCGGTGCGTCATTGCGTCCGTATTGCCACCTGCGTACGCATTCGGGGAAGCATCTAACACCAGTTAGATGGCCTGAGGAGATGCATGGCTGTACGCAGACCAAGGAAGAGGTTATAACCTCCTTGGTTCAGACAGACGTGTAGCGCTCCGCACAGGTGGCCGAACTCAAGCCTTTATTGCTATCGCATTCTCAACATAATAGTTTAATTATGTTTCCCTTTGTTTTTATTAGACCGATTTGTGGCGGCGATGGTACTGCAAAGCACACTGGGATGTTTTCAGAATAAAAGTTACCGACGCTCTCACACGCGCTCTATATATATGCTACAGAAAATTCCAGATGACGCGCTTACTTCGTCACGAGCAGTCCAAACCATTGTAGAGTCGTACTCCCATAATCATGTAACTCGTAACGCACTGAAAACAGTGAAATTTAGTAGACCGCTTAGTTCCGCAACATCAAACTAAGAACCCTGATGATTAACAAAAGCTAAAACGGGAAGGTTCGCACCATAATCCTTGCATTGCCGCACACCTTTGTAGCACAGTTTGAAACGTGTAATTTACAAACGTTACTATACGCAACAAAGCTATGATATTGGACTTCCCTGGCAATCTCTGAACGGGCACAGCTCTGAAAACAAGCCTTTCAATGGGAATCGTTGGGAGATGAAGCCATGAACTGCAGATTAACTCCTCGACTGGCACTGAATCTGCATATCAGTAATCCGTTGTTTAACAGTTGGCCTCACATTTCGAAGTTCCAGCATAAGACGCCTGTGCCGCGGAAATAGGATATAGGCACTGTTTCGGTCGGTATAATCTGCCTATTGACGTGTTAATAACTCTCTGAACAAAAATTTTTCCTTTGTTTTTTAGTTTTTCTTTGCACCTCAGCGTGATTCCATATCGGGTTACAATTTGAACGACAAGCTCCGTACATGATGTACAATGCAGTACATCGCAAAACTTCGGCGTATAGTGCAGACGAGCTTTCAAGGCATCCGCTTAGCTTTTGAGCAGGTTCTTCTTAACAGCGTGTGCGTTCCACGTCGTCACAGCTCTTTGTTCCCCTGGTTTCGTGTCCAAGTCTGGCGTCGTGCCGTGCTTCGAGTGTCCGAGCGGGTATTACCAGCCTAGAGAGGGACAGAGGGCGTGCCGGAGGTGCCCTGCCGATGACGCGGCGAAGGTCCCAGCCAAGCTAACCGGACACTGCAACGGTTAGTCACTGAGCGCTTACCGCGTGCGTAGCATAAGCCCGGAAGACAGTGTCTACGCCAGACATGGCAGTAATTGAATTACAGTAATGAAATTACTGTAATTTATTTACTTTTCTTGGTAATTTGTAATGTAATGAATTACTTTTTCAGTTTGGTAATTTAGCAATGTGGTGAATTACTTTTTGGTAGTAATTTCGCAGCAAAGTAATTAATTCCTCTCGAAATTACTTTTACTAAAGTGCGCCATCACTCCTTCAATAGACAACAAAGTAGAGTGCGCGAAAGCAGGAACGACGTGCTGCAATCCGAAGCCAGCGTAACGGATTGGCAAAAGGAGACAGAATTGAGCAGAACTAGAATACTCTGGAGAACAAGTTGTTGTTTTGTTTAATAGCTTTACTTAGTTTTTGCATTTATGGAAACTAGAAAGTAATTTCACAGTAATTGAATTACTCAGTAGAAGTAATTGTAACGTAATTTTATTACTTTTGAGGGAGCAGTAATAAGCAATGTAATTGCTTTTGTGCGATCTTCAGCAAAGTAATTAGTAATGTAATTTAATTCCTTTTCAAAAGTAATCTTGCCATGTACGGTCTACGCGCAGGCTGACGGGTCACTTTTGCTAGCAAAGGTCATTGCAATGTTCAGTGGCCCTTCTGCATACGAAAACAAAATATAAGACATTCATGTTCCTCAGTGCTACAAGGCCGCTTACTTCGATACCACTTAAACGCTGCTAATTACATGCTAAGTAATGCAGAACGTTGGGCGAGTTGGTTAACATTCATGATGGAAAATAGCGCGAAAGTACACGAAGGACGGAAGGAAGTAAGACACGGACAAGCGCTATTTGTAACACACAGTAACACGTGCCGCTCATTACTGAGGTGGGAAGAAAGAAAAGGGAAGATACACCTAAGTATAGATAAGTAAAGTCAATGTAAAGTAGAGGCTAAGAAATCAAATTCGCAATCTACCAAGTTAACCGACGGCTCGCTGACACACAAATTTTGACATTTTTTAATATGGTAAGCCTCCATAATTTCACGAACCAGCTTGTCACGATGTCTAAAAAGAACGGTGTCCATAGAAAAAAGTGGTGTGCACTTTTGTTTCCCCTTATGGTTCTCTTTAATGCTACAAGCGCGGCAATGCTCCGCAAGATTCCCAGACTGTTCTTTTAAGGAGTTACATTACATGCTCATTTCTAAATTCATTCGAACTGCGGGACATCTCGCATATTATATCCTCGCTTGTTCGATATGAAACGCCGCCATTTTTGTAACCTAGATAATGGTGATAAAGCAAACGAATTCTTTCGGGGTTGGCGTCAGCGTAACGTAACGTCGAGTGTGACGCCATGAAGCCACGCGCCATGATTGGTCGGGCTACATGTGGCCTATTTTTAAAGCCCTTTCAGTACGTTTGCTTTTAACGTGTCTGCCCGCGGTGTTGGGACATGCAAGAGATAGAAGGTTTGCATGCTGAGTTCTAGCTTCCTTCTTATGACGGGACCAGGGTGGTGCAGACCACCGTGCAAGAAAGTTGAAGACAATTCTTTCAAGTGAAAGTATGGAATGCCCTGAGAAATTTATCAGAATTGCCGAAGAATTTAACCGGAATGTATTCTGAGAAACTCAGTGCCAGTCTATTCAGCGGTAGTGCGGATTCCTGATACCGCCTTTTTTTTTTTTTTTTTTTGCTTTTCAGACTCTATTCTACCCAATGAGAAATTTGACATGCGAGAAACCGTGGAAGTGAACGCATGCTTCTCTGAGCCGTGCTCGAATGGAGGGACGTGCGTCGCAGTGCCTGCCGGCTTCCTGTGCGTGTGCCCTCGCCTCTTCTCAGGTGCTGGTGTATGCCATCATATCTTCAAGTGTGACATTTTTCCTCACATATGGCACGCGTAATGCCCACATGATCTACCTGAAAGCTCAATAACATCAGCACAACAGAAGCACCCGCATTCTCCTTCTTTTTGCACAACTGGAACTGTAAGGATGGTATGGTAGCATCACAATAGACTGCCATGACTGGCGTTTCTAAGTTATCGTATGCATAAAATTATAAACTATTTGATCATCTTGAAACCGAACAGAAAGAAAAACGTGACCTAAAGTTTTTTGCCTGTCCAAATGCTACCTGAAATACAAGATATTTAGTCAAGTCCGACTCCTTTTATTTTTTTTTTTTCTTGTAAAGCATCGCTCCCCCGCCTAGTGTTCGAAGCATCATAAGTAACAGGCTGGCGTTGTGCCGGATGTCAGCGCCTGCCACCCTAGAGGTCAGTCTAAAAAAGTTGTGTTTTAAGAACGCCGACTATGTTAAGGTCTCTAAGCTGTTCTGGCTTCTATTTGACAGGGACTGAGAAGCGGATATTATAGACCATGTCAAGAATTTAAAACGTCTACCGCTTATTAAACGAGATAATCAAGTCAACAACCCTTATCAAGTACATACCTGTTCTTGCTCACACATCACTCAATGGTGAGGCTATGAGCACGGGCTTTTTTTTTTTTTCTACCCTTGCATAACCTTACGTGGAACGCCCTGAAAATTTATCTGGGTCGGGTCAATTAACACATATGAACCCCGCCGGGGTGGCGCAGTGGTTACGGCGCTCGACTACTGTTCCCAAGGACGCGGGATCGAATCCCGGCCTCGGCGGCCGCTTTTCGATGGAGGCGAAAAGCAAGGCGCCCGTGTGCTGTGCGATCTCAGTGCACGTTAAAGAACCCCAGGTGGTCGAAATTTCCGGAGTCCTCCACTACGGCGTCTCTCATAGCCTGAGTTGCTCTGGGACGTTAAACACCACAAACCAAACCAAACCATTAACACATATGACATTTCCAGTGTGTACCTCCCCGTCACCTCCTCCAACGCTCTTATTCCTTCAGTACAGCATTGTGCGAAGGTGGAAGTGCAGGAAGTTCAAGGAATTATAACCAGCGGAAATGCACTGCAATTAACAATCTCATATAGTGCCTTCAACATCTATGGCATACCAACCTTCCCAATATTACAAAAACTAAAAGCAGTTTAACGGCATACTTACCAGGAAAAAACGAAAAGAGAAATTCGTATATTAAAGGTACCAGCATCTATCATAACCAGATACTTAGGTCACTATCATAATCTACTATCATAATCAGATACTTAAGTCACGGTTCATTACACCAGCGTATTATATCTCCCCACGTGTGGATCATCGTTTCAAAGTTCATGTACCTTCGCAGCGCACAGTCACCTACTCATATTCATTCCTGCCAAGGACCTGTCATGAGTGGAACCACCTGCCTGCGTCTTTAGTTGCTATCACCGCCACCGATCACTTTCGCAAGCACTAACAAATATTTCAGAAAGTGAGTTTATACCTATATAAAACTGTTTTTTTTTGTGTGTGTGTGTTAGGTTTTGTTCCTTACTTCCTTTTCTTTCGCGTGCTGTAAGCTATCTGTTTTTGCTTATCTATTTTGTTCAGTTGCCATATATTACTCATTTCTTTCTATTTTGCCGATGCAATTATGTTCTTCACCTTGTTTGTATTTCGCAAAAGCCCCTCCCCCCTATAATGCTTCTTGTAAGCCCTGAGGGTACAAATAAATAAATAAACACGAGAACTGTTTGACATTAACATAAAGCACGAGACACGAGAAATTGTCCCTCTCCGCCCAATGCTGTGCCACAGGGCCGTACTGCGAGCGCAGCCTCGGCTACTGCTCTCGAAATCCGTGCGGACGCGGGGCGACGTGCATCGAGGAAGCGGCAGGGCACAGATGCGACTGCCCCGCCGGCCGGACCGGCAGTGACTGTTCGGAAGACGTCGACGAGTGCGCCTCCCTGCCGTGCCAGCACAATGGCACCTGCACCAACACGTTCGGGGGCTTCAGCTGCAGCTGCAAGAAAGGCTTCGCAGGTAACTCCATCAAACTGTTCCTCGCTGCGCTTGGCAAAGAAAGCAGGAACGAAAGAGCTTTATTTAAAAGAGAGAAATCTAAGATCGTGAGATTTGTATGGCATAAACTTGTTAGCGCTAGTTTTCTGCAGCACTTTAGTTGAGCACGTGTAAGGTAAAATTACTTTACGCATACGATAACGTTACTCGTGTAGCTGCTTGGCAAGACTAGCATGCAGAACCGGACCAAAACCACCGAGCAGAGGCGTTCCGTGGATCTACAAAGCGGCCGCCACGTGACGCTTTCGCCTTCTCTCTCCCATACACATCTTACCCCTTCTCCCTTTCCAGACCAACTTCCCCATCGCCCCCCACCCCCTCTTTTCTCTCCCTTACGACCGCCCTTCGTGTTGTACCCTCGCCCATTTCCTTATGTTCTCATAAGGTAACCGATGAGCGCGCACGAGGACAGGTGCTCCAGAACTTCATCCGAGGAACTTCTCAAATCTTTTGGAATATTCCCTTAAGGTCATTTGTATTGTTTCGAATGACCAGTCACTTTTACAATGGAATCTCATGTGTATTGGGCGTTTGGTTGCTCCAACCCTTTCCTATATATATTTTAGCTTGTATTGACCGAACCTTAGATCATAGTTTTGAAACGTGAACGGTTACAACTCTTTTAGGGAATTTAAGCAACTACATTTTACTCATGAATTACCCCACAGAGTATTTTGCATTTTTTTTTTTACCTTAAGCTCGAGGTTCTTGAGCAGCGGCTCGGCACTCGCTCAACAACTTTACTGCAGGAGCTTTACTCATACTTAGGAGGCCCTTCGCAACGATGGTTTAATGACGTCACGACCTAGGACGTGTATACTGTGTTGACTGATCACGGAATTTCTTTTCACGACCCGGGTATTTTCGGCGAACCTGCGCTCTAAATAACGCCCCAAAATGCAGGGCCTACCTGCTCCGTGGACGAGGACGAATGCGCGAGCGTTGCTTGCCTGAATGGCGGCACATGCCAGGACGGGCGGGGCAACTTCAGCTGCCTCTGTCCGGCACCGTTCGCGGGACGCTGGTGCGAGATGGAGCTGGACGCCTGCTCCGTCAACCCGTGCCTGAATGGCGCCAAGTGCATCAATCTGGGGTCGCACTACCGGTGAGGGTGGGCACATCTCTTGATGCAAGCACTGTCAAAAGTGCCCGAAATTCACTCGCGATAGCCTGCCTCTTGAACATGCTGTAAAGGTTATGTGAATAAGTCGACTCTGTACACACGAAAGTACTCAGCGAGAAGTTTCCATTGGTGCGATTTTCATGGCCACCCAAGCAGAGGCCAGAGAAATGTGCTATAGATAAAAGGTTGAGTAGCAACAAATTCGTGTATGCGTATGCATAAAACAGTAGAGCTATTAGCCAGGCAGAAAAGCTGGGCAGCTTAACTAAGAAGCAAATTTATGAGCATGCCCTAACGTTAACTGCGTATTTTATTTTCCTTAGCCATGACGTTCAGTGAGGTTCACCCTGCGAAATGGCTTATGGTGATAGTGAACAAGAAAGTTGGAAAGCTAAACTTCTGGAAGAGCTTCTGGTTTACTCCACATAATTTTATATTGCATATTGTCTATCTATGCTTGCTTCTGGACGCGAACTTTTTGTACAATGGTTAATAAACTACGAAATAAAAACGCATTACATAAAAAAGCAAGTGTCGTGTGTGCATAAAGACAAAGAAAACATTTATCTACGTTTCAGTCGATGGCAATGAATGCGACACCTGGCGTAATTAATGTCAACTAAAGGCATGCCGAGAACGATGCTGAACAATCGTTTAAAGAACTGCAGAGACGTAGCCTTGGCGACGGTCTTTCTGTTTCACTGGCCACATCAACGCTCGTAGCTTGCGGCCCCGCACACCCTGCCCAATTAACTCTGCCACTCACAGGTGCGTGTGCTCGCCCGGATACGAAGGCGTGCGCTGCGATGTGGACGTCGACGAATGCGCCGCTGCGCCCTGCAATGAGGGGGCCACGTGCGTCGACCACCCGGGGAGCTTCGAGTGTGTTTGTCCGCCTGGAATGACCGGAAGGCTGTGCGAGTCGGGTGAGAGTCTGTTTCTCGGCTTTCCGTTCGCCGTGCATACATGCGCACTGGAATGAAAAATGTCCAGAGAGCTTAATTTGTTTACCTGGTAACTCATCATTAGATGCACCTTCCCAGCGCGAAATAGACAGTGACGCAGAGAACTCCAAGGTTAAGCTTCAGTATGTCTAGTGTTTCTATTTATCCTCGTCCATTCTCCGCCAACCCGCCCGCAGTTGCTCGTTGGATCGAATTCCGACCAAGGCAGCCGCCTTTCGATGGAGGCGAAAAGGATGACACCCACGTACTGAGCAGTGTCACTGCTCGGTGAAAGCCCCAGGCGATCAAAATGCCGGAGCCCTTCACTATGGCACCCCCATAGCCTGAGCTGCTTTGGGATGTTAAACCGTTTAAAGCTAACCATTTCGTGGCTGCTCCAGAATTTCGTCTTTACTATATTTTCGGATAAGGTGGTATGTTTTGTGAAACAATTATGGGGGACAATTAGGCTCCGCCTTTATAAGGCTATGAAGCGATAGCGTTGGCTACCAGCCCATATATAAAGCCTCGCTTAACCAAGCCGTATGAACGTGCCTGCGTGGCTTATAGGGTAACGTATCTGACTCAGAACGCAAGGGTCCTGGAATGCTGCTGATTCTGATGCCATCCTCCCATATGTGAGGCGAGAGCCGAGTCGGCATCTCCTACCAAACGTAACGTCAGGCAACCCTGCAGCCAATCAGAGCCCGACCATGTCAGCTGCCAGCGCCATGTTCGTGCTTTTCGCTCACAACGCCGACGTTGGATTTTGTGGTGAACGAGGCCGTTAACGCTACGTAGCGAACATTTGAGAAATAGGCTGATATATGAATTGTCACAGCAGTAAAACTAAGCACACACTTTCAGGCGCACTCCGGAAGTCAAAAAACCTTCAATCACCTGATCATGTGTGCTGGGCGAAATTGTGCCATGCTTCAAGTGGACCCTTAGCTTTTGTGATGCTTGATGTTAAGCTTGCCCACTGTATTTCTGGGAGTTGCGTAGGTAGCACCGAAACATCGGAACAATGTTGTTTTTCATTGAATTCCCATTAGAGTCACGTGTCGGAGATAGGTCCATCCTTCTGAAGCCTCGGCTGGCAGGGGGTAATGTGGAGAGAAGAAACTCAGCCATGGTTTAACTATGCTTAAATCGGTTAAGACATGTGAAAGCGCTGTTTCGCTTGGCATGCATGGTTGTTTGTCAATGAGAGATCGGCATATAACGGTAAAGGTATAAAACATCTTAAGTTGACTTGGGGTTCGGAAAAGGAAGGCGCTGTAGCTGCGCATTTATCGGAGGACACCCACACTAACACTGAACGGCGTACAAGTGGAGGTACCATCTCTTCGGTTGGAATACCTATTACAAACTACTATAGTTTGTAACAAATTTCATAGTCAAGTTGGCGGCGGCCGCCAGCCTGACTAGTATATGTACGCTAAATGGGAAGCATAAAGGTATGACAGCAACTTGAATGCTGCACAAGGAACTTTTGCGTCACCATTTGATACAAATGAGGATAAATCTGGCGTCATGTGGAGATCTGTTCGTGATAATGTAAGAGCAAATGAGGCGCCAGAGGAGGAGTGGGGTGATCGCTCCCAGCCCTCCGGGGCTGAGAAGCTAGGAGCTGGGGTATGCGGTGACTTCTCCCGGCCCTCCTGGGCTGAGAACCCAGGGGACCTCGCTATTTGCGGAGGTTGCTGCCACCATTGGGGGTATGCGGCGACTTCTCCCGGCCCTCCGGGGCTCAGAACAGAGGGTACTTCGCTCTTTGCGGGGGAGGCTTCTTGCCACCGTTGGGGGTGTGGGGTGACTGCTCCTGGGCATCCGGGAAGAGAACCGAGAGGATTTCGCTCTTTGAGGAGGAGGCTTCTTACCACCGCTGGGGGTGTGGGATGACTTCTCCTGGCCATCCGGGAAGATAACCGAGGGGACCTCGCTCTTTGCGGGAGGAGGCTTGCCATCGTTGGGGGTGTGGTATCACTGCTGCCGGCCCTCCGGGGCTGATAACCGAGGATACCTTGGTCTTTGCGGAGGCTTCTTGACACCGTTGGGGGTGTGGGGTGACTGCTCCTGGCCATCCGGGAAGAGAACAGAGGGGGCCTCGCTCTTTGCGGAGGAGGTTTCTTGCAGCCGTTGGGGGTGTGGGATGACTGCTCCTGGCCCGCCAGGACTGAGAACCTAGGGGAGTTTGCTCTTAGCAGAGGAGCCTTCGTGCCACCGTTATATCTGTTCATCATGCTGTCATTGCACTCGCCGCCATTTAGGTGCCGGTCGACATCGGTTGCGACGCGTCTTTCCTTTTTCTCTCATCTTCTCTGTCCGCACGAAGTAGCGGTAGTGCATTTCCTCTTCCTCCTTCCTACAGTCGCAACAATAGAGGCTATAGGAGGGTGGGGCCCTGCCACATAAAACCCCTCTATCTGGAAAGTAGCGACACTCTCTTCCTTCCGGCTGCTTTCCTCCTCAATTCTCCTCTAATTTCACTATCCCAACGGCTGGAACGCTGCGCACGGCACACTGAACCTGCCTGCGCTCGAGGGGCGCCGCGGAAGGGTCAATGGTAGTAAATGGCGGGGGCTTGTTGGGCTAGCTTTTAAAGCGTTCTTTTAAATCTGCTTTGCACAGGTAAATAAATATACGATTTGAAAATGTTATGTTTGGTTTTAGTGGCACATATTGCTCGCAACAACAAAGAAGGAAGGAGAAGACACGCTCAAAACGGCAAGAAATATTCACACTCAGCATCGCGCTCGGGTACTCTGAAGCATCAAGAACGGGAAATAAACTGAGCATGCAATTGTGGTGTCATTTGTGTTGGGTGACAGATAGATGACACTGAATGAGGGCCAATCGCCTCTTCAGAAATCTTCTGTATCTTTGCGCGTGAGCGGCAAACCGGCGAATTCTGACATCGATCGCTTCTGGCTAACCTATAAGCAAAAGCGTCGATTGTTGTATGCTTTCATTTGCAAATCGCATATGTAAGAAAAAAGAAGGCGCAATGTTCATACGGCTGCTAATCAGAGGCAGTGTAGGTGTAAAAGTGGCTTTTATTTCTTTGCAAAATCAATTGATCAGCAAAGTGACTCAGGCAAAATAGCGTCTTATTTTATTGGCACAATGCTGGTTTGCTTTAAAGGTCGTAAGATATGTAGCGCATACAAAATACACAGTTCCAAATACAGAAGAAATGTAGCGATAAACACTGTTGCACATTGGAACACAATACCAATCTCAAAAATCTCATACGGTTAAATGCGTCATATTAGAAGCAAGTGCAAGAAGAGAAAAATATCTCAGTCCCTTAAATTTGACAAATGCACAGCGAGTCATGCAGAAATATCACGAGAAACAGTACCTCGCACAAAACCGTCCTTTTCGTCGGGACGAAGTCTTTCCTATGTTGTGCAGCCATTTTTTTTTTTTTTGTGCGCAGCTTGTCGCGTTTCCCTCGTGGAATGGAAAACAGAGTCAATCGTTTTTCTGTTCTACCTGAACACTGAAACGCGCAGCAGCACGGCATCGTGCGCGCGAAACTGTAAGCGCGCAAGCCACAGGAATGGCACGACGAGGCAGTTTAATGGCGTCCGCGAGAAAATAAAAAAACAAGCAAAACAAGATTTTGCGTGCGCTGATGACATATGATGACGTGTTGGCCACGTGAGAGAACCCGGCAGCCAACGACAAACCAGAAAAATCGCCCTCACTCTCTCTTTGGAAATGGGAGCGTAGAGGAGCGAGGAGATTCGCTACTTTCCAAGATAGAGGGGTTTTACTGCCACAGGGGTATCTGTTGTACATACGGTCGTCGCAATCGCTACTTCTGCGGCTCGACAATAACTGGCATCACAGTTGCTATGACAAACAGTGAGCCAAGATTTTCACACGACTATGGCGATTGTATGACTGTAGTCGCACTCAAAATCTTCATCGTGTTAATCATTGGCAGCATTTTCGACGTCGCCGTTTTCGCACGGACTGATAGAGGGCGTTTAAAATGTTAGGAAATGATTTCTTATAACAGCAAGAGGCTGCCTCATACCCTTGCACGGCCCCTTAGGCTGCATTTGCTGAAACTTCCTTTAGCTTCAGGACTTTTGAAAAAGACTGTACATCCATGTTCAAAATGCGAACCGCGTCATTTCTCATACTAGTTTGCGTCTCCTTTCCAGTCCTTACTCTTGCCGGTGGACATATTTTGCAGAAGCGGACCCCCATTTCAAGTTGCATTTCTCCGGGACGAACGTGTTCGAGCGGGCCTCCATCGAGTCGTTGAGGAAGCCTCTGAAGGATCTGACCGCCTGCATGTGGCTGAAGACGACGGACCGGTACAACTACGGCACGCCCTTCTCATATGCCACTGATGACGTCGACAACATGCTCACCTTCACCGACTACAGTGGGTACGCACCGAAGCTCTGTAACTGAGAGCGCTGCTTTGGTGCGTTTCGAGTACGTCGTCAGCGATACTGCTGTAAAAGAAAGCAGCAGGCTGCGGCACATTGCGTTAAAGTAAAATGGGACGCAGCGCAGTGCGGTTGGGGAAATATATAACACGGTAAAAGGAATATTTAGGCCGAGATTGAGAACTATGCTGTGAGACACAGCGTAATTTGTTACAGACCAGGCTCGTTCCATATGCTGTGCCGGGTGTTTCTTTAAAGGGTCCGAAATTTAAAAGTAAACGGTAACTGACTTTAGATTGATTTTATCTCTCGAGGCTACGGCGGACGCCAAGTAAAAGGCTGAAGGCTTTTATGGAGCCGAATTTGAGAGCATAAAGCGGCCGTTTAAAAAAAGAACTGCTGCTCTGTCACATTGACACTGTGTATCTTAAAACTACATAATTGACCTAAATTCGCATATACAAACTTAAACTAATAGTTTAGGTTAGTATAATGAATGAAACGAGCTCTGTTCGTGCAAAGGGGCGAAGTCGGGATTAAAGGAAAAAGGAAACGTCGTCGTGCAAGGAGAGATATTTCACTAAACAAGTCGAAAATTAATATCATGAGCAACATACTGTATAAACGTTCTTACATCGAAGCTTACAAGCGATGATGTGTACTGTTGGCACTAACGCTTCGATCACTCTTGATTTTATGCACTGTTCTTATCGTCATGGTGGCCAAAAGCTTTGTGCTGTATGTCAACGGAGAGCGGGTCATCACCGATGTGACGGCGAATGACGGCTACTGGCACCACATCTGCTTCAGCTGGTCTTCCACTAGAGGCCTGTGGAGCATCGTCAAGGACGGCAGACCGGCGGAGAACGGCGCGGGTCTGGCCACCGGTGCGGAGATACCGGGTACGCGCACATTCAGTGAACATTAGATAAGACCCCTGTAGTACAGGTGATTGAGAGAAACACCAGGAGGTAAATAGTGGAAAGGGAATTGAGAAATCATTGGACAATGATTTATTTTGTTGCCCGTGGCAAGCACTCGCAGATTATGACTAGCAGCTTACCGGTATCGCTCAAGAGGAAAGTATACAACAGTTGCATCTTACCTGTGCTCACCTATGTGGCTGAAACGTGGAGGCTAAACAAGAGAGTTCTACTTAAGTTGAGGACAACCCAGAAGGCTATGGAACGAAAAATGGTAGGGGTAACATTAAGAGATAGGAAGCGTGCAGAGTGGGTCAGAGAAATAACTCGTTACCGACATTCTAGGGGAAATTAAGAAGAAAAAATGGGCATTGGCACGACATGTAGGGCGAAGAAAGGATAACCAATGGTCGCTTAGGGTAACAAACTGGATTCCAAGGGAAGGAAAGCGTAGCAGGGGGCGGCAGAAAGTTAGGTGGGCGGATGAGGTTAAGAAGTTCGCGGGGGTCAAGTGGATGCAGCTAGCTCAGAACCGGGTTAAGTGGAGAAATATGGGAGAGGCCTTTGCCCTGCAGTGGGTATAGTCAGGCTGATGATGATTATATTTTATGCCGTGAGAATTAATTTACACGGGATATGCTATCTCGCACATCTTTCAGCACATAAGACTGCAACAAGTGTAACACACTAGCGCCAAGTTAACCGCATGGTCCTCTATAGAGGTGGATAAAACATTACATCATCAATAAGTTCGTTCTCCTCTGTACTGTACTGAAACAATATCCGTAAACCTACGAACAAGATGCTTTTCCGCGTAAGCAATTTGCAGTCGGGACATTTCTCATTTCCGGGCGCTCTTCTACCTCCGCCACGCAGCGGAAGGGACTCTGGTGCTGGGCCAGGAGCAGGACAGGCGAGGCGGCGGCTTCTCTAGTTCGGAGTCCTTCTCCGGCGAGATGACGCAGGTGAACGTGTGGAGCACGGTGCTCAGCCTCGACCAGGTGGCCTCGCTTCTCACGAGCTGCCACTTCTACTCCGGGGACGCGGTCGCATGGACCGACTTCCGGGAACGCATCACAGGGAACATCCTGGCCGCCAGCTGGGGCTTCTGCCAAGGTACACAGTAAATAATTTTACACCTTTGAGGATGTAAATGGCTTGTCGTGTGGGGAGCACCCTAGATATGTATATTTTAGCACCCTTCTGTCTAGGATGCTCGGTATGCACCCTTCTAATTGTGGTGTTGGGGCAACACCCTTTTGGAAAGGGTGTTGAGTTTGCACCCCTTCGGACGTGGGGGATATCGTGCTAGAAAAACTGGCCACCCTGTATACGCAGTGCTTGGTGTCATCGACGGTACCGCAACCATGGAAGAACGAAAACATTATCCTCATTCATAAGGGGACGCTAAGGATCTTACAAATTACAGACCAATCAGCTCTGTTACGTATAAGGTATTTACTAAGGTAATCGCTAATAGAATCAAGACAACCGTAGACTGCAATCAAGCAAAGGATCAAGCAAGGTTTTGGAAACGGTACTCTTCCATTGATCATATCCATACCATCAACCAGGTGATAAAAAAATATTCGGAATATGACCAGCGCTTATACATAGCATTCATTGATTACGAAAAAGCATTTGACTGAGTTGAAACCTCGACGGTGATGCAGGCATTGCGAAATCAGGGGGTAGACGAGCCGTACGTGAAAGTGTTGGAATATATATATAGTGGCTGCACAGCAACCATAGTTCTGCATGAAGCAAGTAACAAAATTCCCATAAAGAAAGGTGTTAGGCAAGGAGACACGATCTCCCCAGTGATATTCACAGCTTGCTTAGAGGAAGTATTCCGAGACTTGGAATGGGAGCAGTTAGGGATAAGGGTAGATGGAGTAATTTGCGATTTGCTGATGACATTGCCTTGCTAAGTAACTCGGGGGATGAACTGCAAATAATGATTGATGACCTAGACAGGAAAAGTAGAAAGGTAGGCTTGAAAATCAATATGCAGAAGACTAAGGTAATGTTCAACGGCCTCGGGAAGGAACAGCAGTTTACGCTAGATAGCGAAACACTGAAAGTAGTAGGCCAATATCTCTACTTAGGACAGGTAGTAACCACAGATCTGGACCATGAAAAGGAAATTACAAGAATAATAAGATTGGCATGGAGCGCATTTGGCAAGCACTCGCAGATTATGACTAGCAGCTTACCGGTATGGCTCAAGAGGAAAGTATACAACAGTTGAATCTTGCCTGTACTCACCTATGGGGCTGAAACGTGGAGGCTAACCAAGAGGGTTCTACTTAAGTTGAGGACGACCAAGAGGGCTATGGAACGAAAAATGGTAGGAGTAACATTAAGAGATAGGAACCGTGCAGAGTGGGTCAGGGAAATAACTCATGTTACTGACATTCTAGTAGAAATCAAGAATAAATGGGCATGGGCAGGACATGTAGTGCGAAGAGAGGATAACCGATGGTCGCTAAGGGTAACAAACTGGATTCCAAGGGAAGGAAAACCTAGCAGGGGGCGGCAGAAAGTTAGGTGGGCGGATGGGGTTAAGAAGTTTGCAGGGGTCAAGTGAATGCAGCTAGCACAGAATCGGGTTAATTGGAGAAATTGACTATACCCACTGCCCTGCAGTGGGTATAGTCAGGCTGATGATGATGTTCAGCAGGTGCAGGCAAATACCATCATTTTGAGGCGTACTGGTGCCTTGATCGCCGTTCCGAAGAGCACGGGCGCAATACGTTTTTGTCGCTATTTTCTTTGTTTTCCTGTGGATTCCTACTAGTGTTCTTGATCGTTTCGTGGTGCCTCTTGCCCGTCCAGGATGCCCGCCCCCGCCGGCTCCCGTGCATGGCGTCGCCAGCTTCTCGTCGACCAGCATGGGTGCGGTGGCCAGCTACAGCTGCGACCGGGGCCACGCGGTGCACAGGGCCACTACACGCCGCTGCCTGGCCTCTGGAGAGTGGTCGCACCCCATACCCGTCTGCCTGGGTAAGTGCTGCCACCGCCCTCGCGGTCAAGGAGCGCCAAAAAGACAGACAGCGGGATCACAAGGCAACGCAACGGCTGAGTCGTTACGTTTATTAATGCGAAAGCATTACTTCGCTATGTTCACAGATTTCAGTCCGCAGACCATGTCCGCAGCAATTTTGAGTACTTGAGAAGTGATAGAGGTTAATGAGTGCATGATGTCAATCGATAGAGGGTGACGTAATGTTGTGTCCGAAATAATAATTAGGCCAATAAGTTAATTAGGTAATTAATTGGAATAACTGGTTCACAGGAAAGGAAAGGCGCAGTACCTGTCACACTTGTTCTGTGGACACCTGAACCGCTCCGTAAGGGAGGAGAGGAAGGTTGACGTGAAAGCGGAAAGAGAGAAAGGGGTGCATAGTGAATATGACGTGAAGAATGTGACGTCACGCAACCGAGCCGAAAGGGGGCATAGGAAGGTATTGGCGCACAATTTGAAAGCACCAAGGACTAAAATAGGCAAACAAGAAGTGAATTAAGCAACCAGAAGCAACCAAAAGTAACCAACAGCAGCATTCGTGCTTTCGCATTACTCCAGTGCAGGTTCTGCAATGCTCTTTTTTGTGTGGGAGGGAGGTTAACGTCCCAAAGCGACTCAGGCTATGAGAGACGCCAGTGTGAAGAACTCCGAAGATTTCGATCACCTGGGGTTCTTTAACGTGCACTGACATCGCACAGCACATGGGTGCCTTGCTTTTCGCCTCCATTGAAAAGCGGCCGCCGAGGCCGGGATTCGATCCCGCGTCCTTGGGAACAGTGGTCGGGCGCCATAACCACTGCGCCACCCACACACACACACTCAAACACGCTCGCACGCACGCACACACACGCACGCACACACCCCGTCATGTGCGTGCGTGCGAGCGCGCGCGCGCGCGTGTGTGTGTGTGTGTGTGTGTGTGTGTGTGCGTGTGCGTGTGCGTGTGTGTGTGTGTGTGTGTGTGTGTGTGTGTGTGT
>JAJIZL010020807.1:54076-140541 GCA_023969395.1 Amblyomma maculatum | reverse complement strand
TTGTGTGTGTGTGTGTGTGTGTGTGTGTGTGTGTGTGTGTGTGTGTTGCTCCTTGTGCTGTCAACAACCCCTGATGCCAGCCGAATCGCTAGAGCCACGATGCGCATGGGGCCATAGGCCAATACTGAGCCGCTCGCCAGAGATACAGGTGTAATGACTGTAGGACAGGAAAGACCAGCGGAATTAGGTCGGTTCCTTCACTTTATTAGCTAAGCTTGATTTTATTTAATTTAGTTTACACTGCAGGGCGTGTAGAGATGGCGCTTGAAAAATACATGACTCCCAAAATACGCGTCAGCGCTTTGTTTGTGTCGACTCTTTCTTGCCCTATCTCGATCCATGCCCTCTTTTCTGCCATTTTTACAATTTATCAGCTAGCCCATCTCCAGACTGTTGTTGAGTTTAAGTCAGTTTTTAGTCCGATAAGCTCAATTACGTCTGCAGTAACCACCACGCGCAATATTTCTATGACAAAAAGTAGTCCACTGCTAAAACTTACCTGGTTACCTAATAAAAAGCTAATCATCAGACTAGATTATAAGCTCAAGAATTTCGATGCATTTGGCCTGTTTGATATCGTGAAGTTTCTAAAACTGATTTCGTTTACTGTTCATTACTTTATCCGCATACTGTATGCCGCATACCGTGGCCCATAGTTAGCAACAGACGCGTGAAATCCCCCAAGATGGAGTAGATTTGTATAAAAGGAGTAATTACTCATTGAAATCCGGCCTAGCGTAGCTACAAGGATACAAAGGAAAACTATGCAACCTTCTCAGATAGTTAATTCGCAGTTAAAGAAAACTTCGTCCTGGTAGTATCCTATACGTAGTTCAGTCGCCCCCTAACTTGCATTTTATTAAGAGGGTTACATCTTAAAGCAAGGCGCCCGTGTGCTCTGCGATGTGAGTGCACATTAAAGAACCCCAGGTGGTCGAAATTTCCAGAGTCCTCCACTACGGCGTCTCTCATAGCCTGAGTCGCTTTGGGACGGTAAACCGCACAAACCAAACCAAACTACTTACATCTGTACATTTCGTGTCCGTCCTAGATTCATGATTGCGGCCGAATATGTGACCGATTTCCGTAGCATTGCAGTCTATAGTGTTACGTCATTGAACTACATGACCACTCTCATGCGAACTTAGTTGGTGGCCAATGTGGGTCCAGCATGGTGGTCAAGGTGGCGCGCCACCATAGGTATAACGTCATTCACGAGTGGCTGTCCGGTCAATGGACGCAGTGACGTCATCATTAGTCATGTCAGCGTAATCATCAAACTTGTCACACTCACAGGCTGGGCCAGAAGAGCTTAATTAAGGAAGAGACCAATAGCAGTGTGTTCCGTGCCGTCGATTGCTGTTCAACGCGTCCATCACCTACGCCTCGCGTAGGTGTGCCATGCGGGATACCGGTGGAGCCAACGAACGGCAGCCTCCGGGGCTCGCTCTTCCGCTACTCGGCCAGCGTGACGTACGTCTGCAGCCGCGGCTACCGCATCTCCGGATCTGCCGAGAGACGATGCCAGGAGGACGGACGCTGGAGCGGAGAAGAACCGCGATGCGAGAGTAAGTTCAACTATTAAAGCTGTCACGCGCGTTGCCGTCGCGGATGTTGTTTCTAAACACCAATTCTGAACAAGACATAGTGGGCAAGCGACAGGCTTAACATACCACCTATGTCATGAGTACGCCGCGCGTGTAAGTTTCATTTTAAGGAAGCTGCGGGGTGAGCTGATGTTGACCGGAATCTACATCAAGCTTATTATTGTTGGTGTTTTTCTCATGAGCTGCACCTGTGGCATCGCTTTACTCTGATAGCTCTTTCACTATTTCCGGTGTCTTATCCCGTCCTGTAGCTTCTTTCCAATCAGCTAAACAGACCGAAATCACATTTGTTTTATTTGTTCGAGTTCTTTTTGCGTATCTCCGTCTTCGACCGCCGGGGTGGCGCAGTGCATGGTTAGGGCGCTCGACTACTGTGTCCAAGGACGCGGGATCGAATCCCGGCCTCGGCGGCCGCTTTTCGATGGAGGCGAGAAACTAAGCGCCCGTGTGCTGTGCGATGTCAGTGCACGTTAAAGAACCCCAGGTGGTCGAAATTTTCGGAGTCCACCACTACGGCGTCTCTCATAGCCTGCCTGAGTCGCTTTGCGGCGTTAAACCCAAAAACCAAACCAAACCATTCACTTCATCATCACCTGTGCTGCTAGTCAGGACGACACCATAAGCAAATCAGAGCTGACTGGGGCTTTCCCATTTGATCTGCAGTGAGAAACTAAACTTGACACAGAAGAGGGCGAACAGGTGTGTTAAGCGCGCTTTCTAGGCCGCCGTTCTGCGATTCAGTAACTTTTCCGTACAACTGCCAGCCAGGGCAGACACGTTGTGTGTGATGTCACTAACGCCACGATATACTTTGCCGTGAGCAGCTTCCACAGAATGTATCAGAGCAGGTGGCGATGACCGCAATAGATAAGTGCACAGTCCTTCAGCGTGGACCATCATTGCGCCTGCTATGACGTCGATGCAAGCCATCCTACGCAGATCTAGTTTCAAGAATGCGACGCTTAGTTTTGACGTGTTTAATTTTTTTTAAAAGAAGCAATGCATCCAAAACAGTCATCCTCAGGATGTATTTTATCTTTAACGTAAAAACATATATTTTACCTTGTGTCCAGCGCACGGTGCAGTAGGATCTCGATGAAACGGATATATGAGGGTCGCGAAAAATATTCGTGTCATCCTATATTCAACACATCCAAAACGGAAATTCTTTCGAGCATATTTGTCTACGACTGCCGGGAGCTATTTACGTCTGCGCCTTCTCTCATTAATCTGGATGCATACGTGGCGTGACTGACGATCGTGACGTACGGGCAAAACGCAGAGTTCGAGCCTAGACGTTGCGGTCGCGCCTTCGTAAGATTTTCGTAATCGCGCGGAAGATTGTTCGGAAACTGATCCGAAATTATGCGTATGATGCAAATTCGTGTCATCCCGAAAATTGCATCAAGCATGATCTCATCATTTAGATTCTATACTGCAGCTTTATTCGCTTATACTTCATTAAATCCAGTAAAGCAAATGAATGCATTTTCGACGCTGTTAAAACCCTTAAAATTTCTGAATAGAACTTCTTACTGCTTAACAGGTGTCACGTGTACAACTCAGCCAACAGTCACAAACGGCATACTGGCGCCCATCAGCGATAGCCTGTTTCGACCAGGAAGCAAGCGTCGAGTCATCTGCGACCAGGGCTATGAGTTTCGAGAACGGGAGCTGCTCTGCACGGAACTAGGAATGTGGAGCCCCGCACACGCCATCTGCCAGCCCACGGGATGTCAGGAGCCCCTGACGGTGGCCAACGGGGTTGCGGGACTCGCGTCCAGAGTGGACGGTGCTCGCTCCGTCGTCACCGTCGTCTACTCGTGCGTCCAGGGGTTCGTTCTCAGAGGGGCGCGGACCATGGCCTGCGACGCCCAAGGAAATGGGACCTGGCCGTACGACGTACCCACGTGCGAACGCGTCTCGTGCGGGCAGCCCAGCAACCTGACGCCGGGATTGGTCTGTGAGGCACGAGGAAAGCATTTCTTCGGGGACGTCGTCAGGTAGGTGCAGCCTCTCTCAATGCGAAAGCATTAAAAGATGTGTCGCAATGAAAATGCGCCGTTACCAAAACTGTGGTGGTGACGTCAAGAAACATCAAACGTCACGACAAAGGTCACACAAAGTGCGATAACCAATACACCAAAATCAATCAATGGTAACTCAGAATAATTAATTCACGTAAACAAAAATGGCAGAGGCTTAACCCTACGTAAACCTCATTATAACGAGCTAAAGCACCCGCCTCGTTGGTGAAGTAGGTATGACGCTCGGCTTAGTGAACCCGAGTAGGGTTCAAACCTGACCTATTCGAATCCGTTTCGACGGTTCTTTTTAGTATGAAAGCACTACATGCGGATTAGCTAAATCACCACCAAAACGACTAAATTCTACTTCGACCTTGCAAGGCCTTGAAGGTCATTTTATCCCCACTTCAGCGAAGACAGGTCGCCCTGACTAAGCAGAGGCCAGGGGTCTCCTGTACTGTTATGAGCCCCACCCCACCCCTCCACCCGGCTCCGGAATGCAAGGGCTGTATTGTTTCTATTTTTGTAATTAATGTTTATTCCTCTTCTTCATTCAGAGGCTTAAGGAGAAGACGAAGTGGGGCCTCGTGAAGAAAATATTCTAATGAGACGATGACGAGGTGGTGCCTGGTGAACAGTTCAAGGTCATTTGCCAAAACCTGGATAAACTAGGGAGTTGTAGCCAACTGAGTATATATTCTGCTTTAAAATTAAGATACCTTATTAATGATATCGACCTTACTTTCACTTTAATTACAAATACTAATAACTTCATTTCAAAACAAATTGCAACTATCCCACGGTAAAGTTTCAACATGCGCATTCATGCTTGTACTACAACAAATTTAGTGCAGTAATGCCATGGGCCGTCATTGCGCTCGCATTAACTACACGTGACTAAGTGCCCCCCCCCCGCCCCCAATTGTTGTTCATTTATTTAAAACATGCTAGCACCACTCATACAGAAGTAATTTCCTTGTGCAAAAAGGAAATTTTTACAAGTGTTTGGAGAAAGCACTAGCCATTTATGATACGTCAGTGTTCTAAAACTGAGAAAGAAATGTAATAATGTGACCGGCACGTACCACGTACGCTACGCACGACGCAAATGTCACAATCATAACTTAAATGCACCAATGATACTCTTTTTTTCTCTCTCGGTATCATTAAAACGCTCCATACATCACTTCATACAAAGTTCGTGGTATGCTATTGCCTTTTCACTTCCAGCCTTACTTTAAGGGAATGAAGTTCACGTAGATGCATGTAACGAAGCTACGGTATTACATCTTATAATGAACGATTACCGTTTTTATCAGAACACTGAAAGCAGGAAGTGAACCCCATTAAAGCGCCATGGCAAAACTGAACCAAATAATATTGCTCTCAAGCACGGTCTAAAAATCTCCCAGCTCTACAACTATTCTTCGTAACTGTTTCGAGGATGTATAATGTAAGGATGGAATATCTCCTAGTAAACGGTCTGCCTTCCTTTGTTTATTGCTTGTTTGTTTTACTCCCTCTCTCTCTTAAACTAAGCAAAGAAGGAAGCATGAAATTTATCCTTTCATAGGCTTAGCGGTGCTGTACTCTTCCCACTTCAACTCCCAAGCGTTGCTCCCAAGGTCACTCGACGTTGGCGGATGACCTTCAAACCATTAGGAGCGATGTGTCTATGACGTCGTACTACGTGACTCGTATCAGAGCCGCTCGTCGCAGCTGCGATCGCTCGGTGCCGCCGACTCACCGCATCGGCGCTCGATGATACCTCACGACTCCGCAACATCTCGGCTCTCGCTTTGCATTTGCTTCGCCGGCGCTGTCTCGCCGTGAAAAACAGACCGTGCACGACGTCTCATAGACGCCAGGCCGAATTTGATCATCGAGTCTATATAGGTTGCCGGGCGGAAGTTCTGAGAATCTTGCTTAACAGAGCGCTCGTACCACTAGTTTCACCACTTCACTTTAATACCTTAAGGCCCCCAAGATATGGGCCATCTGCCGTTTCTAACTCCCAAACACTTTAAAGCATGGAGGAAGGAAACAACTTAGGAGAGGCCCTTGCCATTCCCAATGCATTGGAGAAAGTATGGCGGAAAGTGACGTCAAAATTTAGGGTTAGCCAAGTCGGGCCATTAGCAACGGTGACGCTGTTGCTATGAAAACTCGGGCCACTAGCAACAGCAACGTGAGCGTCGCGGAGAAAGAAAATGCGGAGGGAGTAAAGGAGGAGGATAGACGTTGCAGCGTCTGGTCGCGGCGCGCCCGCGTCGGCTTTAAAAACATGACGCCAGGCCCTCTCCTAAGTTCTTTCCTTCCTCCATGCTTTAAAGCGAGTAATGAGTTGCTGACATTCACTTCCTTCTTCCAGCTGTCATTGCGAGCTCGGCTACACGCTGTCCGGTCGGGCCGAGATAGCATGTCTGGCCAATGGCACGTGGTCCTCACTGGAAGCGCGATGCCAGCCCGTACAGTGCCCCACGCTGGCGAACCCAGAGCACGGCGAAGTTATGGCTCGGAGCCTGGACTTCGGAGCGATGGCCACCTACCACTGTCAAGCCAATCACACGCTTCTCGTAAGAAATCTAAACGCATTATTTTTTACTCTCACTTTTTTTTTTTTTTTTTTTTTTTACGTTTTGCCCACTAGTGGAGTGGACAGCTTGACTATACACGATTTGCTCAACTCGTGAGAATCCCCCTGCTTCAATACAAGGACCATTGTTTGTAGCACTTAGTTTCATTTTCATTTAATAAGGCTGTGTCGTCAGTCGTGACGAAAGCAGTAGCTAGGAGATGAGGGAAGCACGCAACCAACCACACACTAACGCCAGAGGTTTGATCACTCCGTAGCCACTAGCCACAATGTACCGACGCTGCACGCATTCCGGCCGAATCACTTACGCAGAGACCATGTTGCACAAATTCGCCGCACAATCGCACTGAGCAGTTTCTTAGCCGAATGGGAGTTAGCGGTGGCAGGCTTCACCAGGCGTTTCAAACGCGCTATGCCGCTCCATCTTTCAATGGTTCTTCTTCGACAGCGGGGAATGGGCATGGGACGCGTTTATGCAAATGGCATCGTCGGTGGTGGGTTTAGAATGACGTCACCACCGGCGTGATGGCAAAGTCGTCGGAACAATGGTAAAGAACCAAGTAAAGCGAAAAACAAAATGACGCGTTACTAACTGCTGCCCTTGGTGTGCTTTACTCGCAAAATCTTCATTCTTCTATAATGTAGAGCGCTGTCGTCCGATTTATACCCCCCACTGCTACGCTTTCTATTTGTCCATTTCAAGTATATATTTGAGAGGTTCTATAGACACTGAACAATATTTGCTCCGGCTCTGTTTAACCCTCCTGTGGCAGCCGGGAAAGGAAGCCCCGTGTGTCAGTGGGCATCTTAGCGGGCATCAAGAATGTCAAGTAGGGCGTGTTGTGTCATAACTATAATTTTCTGCTATGGGCGATTACCGGTAGGTTGTGCACCAACGCAAAGGTGGAGCTGTGATGAGGTAGTGATGCGTAGAGATAAGGCAATTACATTTTCTGTGATAAGATGACCATCCTTGGCCGGGAAGATCGGAATAACTGAGGATAAAGAGAAGATGCATTTGTCTTGAAGGGAGCGAGCACCTATCTCAAAAAAGTTGCGACCTATCTGCTGTCGTCATGTCCTATGGCGGCGACCCTGTTTCGTACCACACCTTGGCACGCAAGGCCCGCATGTTTCCGACTGCTTCAGATCTCAGTATAAATTTAGTGGCCACGTTTGTCTGCTTGCCCTTTCGCATACACTCGCGCGATGTAGCTATGGCTACGGGCAGTTGTTAATCTTTCATTCTTCGTTCGTCCCCTTCAGGGTAGTCACTGGAGGAGATGCAGCTACGATGGGTCGTGGACCAATCATGAGCCAACGTGCGTTCCGCTTCAGTGCCCTCCGCACCCGCCTGTCGCCAATGGGAGGCAAGTATGAACGTAGCTCCCGTCTCGAGGCAAGATGTGGTCTTATATCTGGTTACACTCGGTATGCCACGAACTAAGGAAACGCTGAGCAGTTAAAGCAATACTCATTTTCTAGTAGAACGACTATTTTAATCTTACAAGATTGAGAGCTCTGGAAAGGATTGACTGAAATGTTTCTTCGAAACAACTTCTATAAATATTTGAAAAAGAAACATTTCATTCCTAATACAGTGCCATTATATGGTGACTATTTGGCTAGTTGGTGCGAATCTAACATACCTAACCAGCGAGAAGCACAGAAACACAAGAAGAGAAATACACGGGACAGCGCTGTCCCATCTACTTCTCTTCTTGTGTTTCTGCGTCTTTCGCTGGTTCAGTATGTTATTGCTATTATACACCATATGAAATTCTTCGCTCTATTTGAACGCACAGACGTGCTCGAAACTAAACGGCGCACGTCGTTGAATGGCATCCCGGCTCCATCTACCAACCGAGGTTCAAACCTTTTCGAGGAGCGAGCATTTGTTGCTTTCGTGTACGCAGGGATAAAGCTTATGGCTTGCATACCTGCTCCAGGGGAGAGTGTGAAGCTGCGCATTGATATGACTTTGATGACTGTTCTAAAGTCATAAGGGTTGTTTATATGGCCCCGCATTTTGTTTTCGAGGCGAGCCATGAACCGTCTGAGCAAGGCCACACCACCTATGAAGAGTGCACACTCACATGAACCAGGTACTTGCGAATCAAGCCAGTCTGCAACCTCGCAGGCGCGAGCAGTAAAGCCGGCTGCTAGCCCTACAGATAAGCTTGTCCCCAGCTGCGTTGAAGGGACTGCGAAACGGCATTTGCCGACGTTCAGTAAAGCAGAGGTGTGATTGGCTTTTTCCAACATTCGCCACCTCACCTCAAGAATATCATAGCTCAAATAGCACCAAAGAAAGAAAGGTGGTTAAAATGACGTCACTGCTCTCCCCATCAAAGCATATGCGCCGAGAGCAGCGGGAGCGGACAAATTTCGCGGCTACCGGAAGTGTGCCCGTAACGTTATATATGGCTGTTGTGGCCGCAACGAATGGCAGCACATTGTGGCCTGTCGTTCAGCGTCACATCACGATAATAGTGACATTAGAGACATTTAGTATAGCGTACACAAATACACATAGATATAGCGTGCGCCAAAGCTATCGTGATGCACACTGCGCATGCACTATACGATAGCCAAGAACGAGTTCTCGCGTACGATCGACTGGTGTACGCATTGGTATCTTAGACCGGCCCTCTAATATTTAAGCCTTACAAGGCTGATCTCAGCCCGACTTGCCGACTTGATCCGGAGAACATCTGAATAGATTTGAGTCCTGTGTTTCAGTACGAGATGGAAGACGACGCTAGGGCGCTAGGCCAACCAAAAACAAAAATAGATGCAATCACTGCCTCTCTGAACGTTCACTGAGCGTTGCCTGGATAGCATTGTGTAGAATGCTGTAAGCAATAGCTAATTGCAATGGAAGTCGTCTTGAGCGTAACCACAAGGCTGCATAGAACCCATCTAAGATCTTCGTAACAAAACATACTCCATTTCGAAATCTTTTCCGAGGAATGTTTTAGAGCTAGCAATACAACTTTCAAGTTCACCTGGCCCCGAACTTCAACATTTTCACAATTATTTATTCCGGTTTCCACGTGTGCCTATTTTCCCTCATCCCATTATTAGGGTGACCGGTTCCGACAGGACAGTGGGCAGTGCCGTCGAGGTTAGCTGTGCCCGGGGCTTCGAGCTCCGCGGTGCGTCGCGACGCAACTGTTACAGGGCGGCCACGTGGATGCCGCCCATGACGCCCGTGTGCGAGCCCTGCGACTGCGCTGAGCCAAGGGCCGGACCGCACGTGCTGCTCGACTACACGGACACCTTCCTGGGCAGCCGGGTGCGCTTCTCGTGCCACGAGGGCTACGTGCTGCGGGGCAGCGGTGCAGCGGTGTGCGGATGGGGTGGCCTGTGGACGTCGCCGGTGCCTGACTGCGCTCCAGTCGACTGCGGGCCGCCGCCTGCGGTAGGGTCGGCACCCCATGCTGGTGCCACATATATGTAGCTGTACAGGTTACATCCAGTAAAAAATACAGAAAATGTTATGTTGTCACAAAAGAATTTCTGTGCGGTTTTTGACCGTGCACCTGTTGTGACAATAGAAATGTCTGTAGTGAGAACAGAATTCTGTGTAGTTACACATGGAAGTACTACTAACTACAGAGAAAAGAACTACGAAAATGTACTACAGCACTGCAGAGATGTCCATCATTACGACAGGACTGAATATTCTCTCATATCTTTAACACAGTTCTGTAGATTTCTTGACTATATGTAATCTTATAATGTGCAGCAAACAATGAATGGACAGGGAGGCCTATCCTTGTCTAGTTTTGGCGCATATTTGTATTGCGGTGTTTTTGCTTTTAACTATAGACTACTGATCCGCCCAACAATGTGTACTGTTGAAGCATCAGTCATCTAATCAACGTGTGTACATGAGGACATGTACTCGCCTGGTTAGATGCGGTATCATTAAGGGAGCTA
This sequence comes from Amblyomma maculatum, assembly GCA_023969395.1. Taxonomy (NCBI): domain Eukaryota; kingdom Metazoa; phylum Arthropoda; class Arachnida; order Ixodida; family Ixodidae; genus Amblyomma; species Amblyomma maculatum. Next base: position 130,366 of record JAJIZL010020807.1, on the reverse strand, counting down.
GTCACTCCGATAGAGAGAATACAACGTGGGATTCAGAGTAAGGAAAATGGGCTTTGCCCTTACCTCGAACCAGGTACTTATTACCCGTAGTGAACAACCTATATTAGCCATTACATTATTGTGGGCATTACAGCTTGTACTGTTTTATATTTTGAACTACTAAAACCGATTTCCAGGTTGGTTGGTGGACTGAAAATAAAGGAAAGGTTCCACAGCACTGCTAAAACGGACGAGCACGTAGACATCTTGTCTAGCACACAGGTATCACCTGAGTGTTCGTTCTTCGTTAATGCTACGGAACTTTTGCTAACCTGCTAATTACACAGAAGCCCGTTCCTTTACTCAATAAATGTTCCTCTTTTTACATTTGTTCAATATCGGGGTCATTAAATACGCAATCCTAGAGAAAGAGAGGTTATAAGCTTTAACGGCATCGTAGATACCTCGGAATTGTAGGGTTACTAATACTGCTCAAGCACCTCATATGTGCACCGCCTTGCAGTTAGAGGACGGCCAAGCTGTTGGGGTGAGCGGAACCACGTACCGGAGTGAGGTGAAGTACGCTTGCCGCATGGGATTCCGCCTTGTGGGCACTGGACAAAAAACGTGCGGCCCCAACGGAACGTGGACGGGCGACATCACCAGATGCGACGTCGTTTCCTGTCCCTCGCCTCAAGAAGTTCTCCATGCTACTGCAGCCTACGCGAGCACTAGGTGCGTGCAGAGCACAAATAGGTATACCTGTTTCACCGAATAGCATGGCTGAGCCCCTTAAACAGGCTGTGCGGCAAGTTTGCAGTGCAACACTGAATACCAGTACCGCGAGGTATGAGGAACTCTACTTCATACTTCTGCTTGCAAGCTCGCCAAAAGGCAGGTTTTTACAAAAGAACAACAGTTAATGCACATGGCCAGGAACTGTGAACAAGTTAATTCTGTTAGTGAACGAGTAATTTGTGGACGAATTAACCGTGCTCTAGTATTAATAAGTATACTTATTGATGAAGTTGTGAAGTATAATTACGGACACCCTCAGTGTCCGAGGCACCGCTGACTGATTGCGGTGGGCCAGCCGTTAATTGATTATGCTCCGAGCAGGGGTCCTTCAGTGTGGCCTAGATACCATATCTCGGTTAATAAATATAATCTTATAATAAAATAATCTTCCTGTACCTTATGTCAGCTACCAAGCCCTGCAAACTGTCCAGACGGTTTTACTTCCATAGCGGCAATCTGATTTTGTTTTATATTTTTGCCACTCTGCCATGACTTGATAATCTGAATCTGTTACTCTTGTCTTTTTTCACCTTTTTTTTTTTACGTGCTGTTTCTATTTTCTGTTTTTATCTTGTTATTTTCTACATATTTTTTTCTATATTTCTATATTACTTTTATATTTATGTTCATGTATGACTGCTGAACAACCCTGTACCACCCCCCGCCCCCTTATGTAATGTCCCGAACGGGACCTTTAAGTGTTAAATGATGATGGTGAAATGAGGAGGAGCGGAGCCAAAAAAGGGGGTGACTTGGCAGGACCGCATCACGTGCTGTAATGTCTGCATCTTTAGACACAAGGTCAAAGAAAACTGTTTTGCATTTACTTCACGTGTCGGCGTCTATACAGGATTTGCTTGCTCTGAGACTTCTGGTCGTTAGCCGCACCTCGATATACATCTGCTTAATGTATGTGTACCATCGGATGTGATGCCTTGTATGCCAAGTAAAACTTACTTTTCTTTGAGGCATGGCATGACGCTTCAGCGAGTCACTTTTATATTTAAGTTGGGGTCGCAATAACAACGAGCTTACTGTGAATGACTATCTCATGTCTCCATTGTAGGGCTTTTGATATGTTAGCCACGAATGACGCTGAGTGTCATTCGCAGCTTCGGCTCCAGCGTGGAGTACCGGTGCGACCCATGGTTCGAGCTCCACGGTCCTCAGCAAAGGACGTGCCTGGCCAACGGAACGTGGTCGGACTCGGCTCCCCGATGCCTTCCGACGTCGTGCGCCGTTCCGAGGCCAATAGAACACGGCAGAGTCCACTCCACACCGTCGTTCAGCCTGTTCGCTTGCAAACAGGGCTTCAGGCTTGTCGGCCACAGAGCACTTAGGTGGGTACCTCAAAGACGCCGTCACTATTGGCATGGCGAAAGACGTGCAAAATAAACCAGGCAAAATGCAGCGAAGTGACGAGGAGCTGCACAGGGCGTGCTTTGAATTTATTGAGTGCTTGTAACCATTTCAGTGTTGTAACAACGATAAAGAGCAAAATAGGTTCAAATAATTATTCTCTTTCAGAAGGACTTCCATTCAGTGAATGCTTGAAGGGACCATGAAAAGCTATTTACTAAAACTATAAAACGTACACGAGCAATAATTATCGCATATGTCGCCTAATCGGTTGCGAGCGGTCACCAAGAGCATATTTTAAAATTATTTGTAAATTATGGGCTCCCCGCAGAGCTTTTAAATTTTACTGGAATACTCAGAAGGATTAACTATATACCGCAGTTATCGTTTCATGGGCCCTTTAATGCTGTCCCTGGTCCATAATCACGCAAGAAAGAACACACTGACTGCAAATCCTGCAGAAGCTGTGCAGGATTCAGCACGGGTTATGTTGAGCTTTCGATTTTAATCATCATATGGTTGGCGAGCAGCAGGTACAACAATATTTAGAAATGCGCACAAGCTGTGCTATAGTTTACCATCAACTCCTTAGAAGGCACCATGGAAAAGACGGTGGGAAGAAAGGAGCTATCTTGAAGCAATTCCTACCAATGTCATTCGTTCTTTGCATCATCGTGGTACCTTTTAAACAACACAAACCTCGTCCGGCCAGTCTAACAGCACGTCCATTCAGGCAGATTCAGACGACGGGTTGGTGACAGCACCAGATGATGGCAGCTGACGAGAACCTGGTCAAAGGTCGTGGACTTATACGCAGGCCTTTCAAATGCGCGGTCCTTCTGCGTGGCCGTATTGTTCGCTGCGTGGCCCACAGTGGGAGCGGCAGCGCGAACTCCCTGCACTTGCTGGTAACAGCCAAAAGAACATATTTTATGCCCTGCCAGCACGCACCCATTGGAGAGGTCTGTATCCCTGCTCACCAGTAACGACAGTACTCCGGAGGTCCAGAGCTCGTGTCGCGAGAGATTGTCTGATCATTACAAGATAATATTGGTCGAGGAACACGCATACAAGTCATTTCATCGAGAATAAAGTCAAGCGGTGGAGGTATGGCGGGCTGTTTCATTTCTGCCGTCTTTCCTCGGAGTTGACTTTCTTGTTCATGATGATTCAAGTCCACTTTCAGTGCGCCGAGGAAAACAAAGGCTAGACCATGACCCCACAGCTGAAATCAGAAGACATGTATATGTGCAGGGTAACTAACCGATCGTCCCGCAAAGCAACAGTGTGGTCTCGAAGAGGAAGTAACCGTAGCAGGAGGCGATAACAGAGGCCGCAAACATGTGTGAATGAGATCAGGAAGACTCCAGGACAATTACGGTGATCGCAGCTACCGCAGGAGAAGGTTAATCGGAAATTAGTGGTGGTTAGATGGCATCATCGAGACGCTGCAGATGAAGTTATGTGATGTTAGGAAGATAGAGACCAGAAAGCGTGGCGTGATATGGTCCATAGGGTCACGAAGAGTCGGACACGACTGAACTGAACTGGGTGGTGGTAATCAGTCGATTTATTTCAGTTTGTATGACGATGATGATCATGAGTGTAGCGAAATGTTTTGCTCGTATAATCAACTTCACTTAAATAGCAAGGTTCGTGGTGTCTACTTATCGCGCTGACATTACTACCATGTATCATCCTGTCACCTTGCAGATGCCGCGCCGATGGAACCTGGAGCGGCGACCTGCCCGAGTGCGTGCCCATGAACTGCTCTCTCGACTGGCAGCTGCCTAACGGCAGGCTGGTACAGGATGACGCCACGGGCGAAACGGTGCGAGCTTCCTGCAACCGGCGGTACAGACTGCGAGGCGCGGAGCGCTGGGAGTGCCTCGCCGACGGGTCTTGGATGGTCCCTGGGGAGGCGAGCACGTGTGTGCTGGCCGAATGTCCTCCTCCTGACCCGCCGCTCAACGGAGTGGTCTCGGGGACAGACTTCAAGTACGAACATTTGCCTCAGCATGCAAACTCTCTCGCAAAGACTTCGTTATATGAGAGACCGAAGAAAAAAATCAGCAAGGACGCGGACGCAAAGCAGTGTCCACTGTCGCCTTTCTGTTCGTAACTGTACCACGTGATTCGACAACACATATGGATCACCGCATTTTGCCAATCTAGCTCGGACATATCAAACCGGAATATTTCGATAGTAAAAAGTATAAGAAAGTCGCGCAGTAAACCGAGTTACAGTTTCGCCGGTGATTCAGTACATGTATTTGCGCGGCACGTCCCTGCAAGTGGCACTTGTCCTCTCAATGATCTTCGATCACTTTTCGCGCGCTGTGACTCCATGCGATGAGGTGAACGTGAAGTGTGCTTGGTGATGGCCTTCAACCTTATTTTCCACATCGTTTCGCTGTCATGCGGTGAATCCAACCGTAAGGCCTAGCGGGGCCCTTGTCTGGAGTGCCTCGGTGCCGGAGGCGTTGTGAAAATCAACAGTACGTTAATTTTAATGAACAGCTCTTCTATTTATAACGAACTGGTAATAGAATCAGAGACCTCTCGAAAGGAGTGCCTAATTCTAAAAACAAATATTAGGAGTGTCTAATTCTAAAAATATATTAGCGATCTAATCTATGCTACGCCTAGATTATCATCATCAGCTTCTTGTTGCCAAAATTAAGCTTCGATTGAGGAAAACGCAGAAAACTAGAAGGCCTTTCAGGTATGATCTGGATCAAATTCCATTAGAATATGCTGTAGAAGGAAGTGAGGAATCGATTTCAAGAATTAGATCTAGAAGACAGAGAGCCCGAAGAGATGTGGATTGATCTTCGTGATATAATACAAGAAGTTGCTACTAAGTTAGTTCCAAAGCAAAAGAAATGCAAGAAAGCAAACTGGTTATCTGAAGAGGCTTTGCAAATAGCTGAGGAAAGGAGGACGGCAAAAGTGATGGGGGAAAGAGAAAGATACAAGGTTCTCAACGCGGATTTTCAGAAAATAGCAAGGAGAGATAAGAATGCCTTCCTGAACATACAGTGCCAAGCAGTTGAGGACAACAGCCAATTAAGGAACACAGGAGCTCTGTATAAGACAATCAAAGATATCAAAGGAAGCTTCTGTGCTAAGCTGGGCGTGATAAAGGACAAACGAGGCAAGGACCTCACTGAAGCCTCAGAGATAAAGAAGAGGTGGCAGGAATACACAGAACTGTACAAGAAGGACCTGAATGTGCAAACCCAACATAAGACGGTTGTGATTACTGATCTCGAGCCGGGCATCCTGAAGAGTGAAGTTGAATGGGCCTTAGCCAGCCTTGCTAAGAACAAAGCTAGTGGAATTGATGGCATTCCAGCTGAGTTGCTTCAAAACCTCAACCATGACGCTGTTAACATTATGCATACATTATGTCAGAAGATTTGAACAACCCTGCAGTGGCCACAGGATTGGAGGAGGTCAGTTTACATCCCCATTCCAAAGAAAGGCAGTGCCAAAGATTGTTTCAACTACCGCACGATCGCGCTTATTTCGCATGCTAGCAAGGTGATGTTGAAAGTACTCCAAGGTAGGCTGGAGCAGTATGTGGATCGGGAGCTTCCGGACGTGCAAGCTGGGTTTCGCAAGGGCAGAGGAACTAGAGACCAAATTGCCAACCTCCGCTGGATCATGGAAAAAGCAAGAGAGTTCCAGAAACCCATCTACTTCTGCTTTATTGATTATACGAAAGCGTTTGACTGCGTAGATCACAGCAGATTGTGGCAAGCTCTCCAAGAGATGGGAGTTCCGATTCACCTCATCTGTCTCCTCAGGAACCTGTATGAAGGACAAGAGGCCACAGTCAGAACTGGGCATGGTCTTACTGATTGGTTTCCGATTGAGAAAGGAGTGAGGCAAGGCTGCATAATGTCGCCCTGCCTATTTAACCTATATGCAGAGTGCATCATGAGGAAGGCCGGTCTGAACGAGTCTTCAGCTGGAGTGAAGATTGCTGGAAAACGTATCAACAACCTTAGATATGCGGATGATACCACTTTAATGGCAGAAAGTGAAGTGGAACTCAAGAGACTTCTGATGCGCGTACAAGAAGAGAGTGAGAAGTTTGGGCTTAAACTGAACATTAAAAAGACAAAGATCATGGCGTCTTGCCCTATCAAGTCCTGGAGCATCAATGGACAAGAAGTGGAAGCTGTGACAGATTTTCTCTTCTTGGGCTCCAAGATTACCTCGGAAGGAGACTGCAGCCATGAAATAAGGAGACGCCTGCTTCTGGGAAAGAGAGCAATGGTTAGTCTTGACCGCCTAGTAAAGAGCAGAGACATTAGTCTGCCAACCAAGATCCGTATAACTCGTGCTATGGTCTTTCCAGTTGTGATGTATGGATGCGAGAGCTGGACTGTGAAAAAGACTGACCGCCGAAGAATTGACGCGTTTGAATTGTGGTGCTGGCGAAGACTCTTGAGAGTTCCTTGGACTGCCAGAAGATCAAATCAGTCGATATTGTCGACCATAAACCCTGACTGCTCATTGGAGGGTCAAATTCTAAAGTTAAAGCTCAGCTACTTTGGTCATCTGATGAGAAGAGAGGAGTCGCTGGAGAAAGATTTGATGTTGGGAAAGGTTGAGGGTCGCCGGAGAAGGGGTAGGCAGCGAACGCGATGGTTAGATGGCATCCTCGAGGCACTGCAGATGAAGTTATGTGATGTTAGGAAGATTGTGAGAGACCGGAAAGCGTGGCGTGACATGATCCATAGGGTCACGAAGAGTCGGACACGACTGAATGACTGAACTGAACTGAACGCCTAGATTACTCCATTGCGGGAATGAATGCGTGCGGATCCATGTTTTGTTGCGACAGGACAGAGAGTTACAGCATGTGATAATTTCTTGCTGGTTATACGTTGGCGTGCCGTGCAAAGATGTAATCAATGCGACACGCACTCCTGGTAGTGTCTTGAAGTGAGCTAACATGCACCTGACGCTTCCTTAACTGATTGTGCTGTTTGTTCTATTCCATGGTCGGTGTTCTTGCCTGTCGCTTCCGAAGTCGATCGCGTTCTCGGTGATTGGCAGCAGTACTCGTGGAAGGTTCCGCCGATGACGACTTACGTGAGGTCATAGCGTCTTAGCAACACAGCTGGTTGTTTATGAGCGAGATTACGAAAACGAGAATAGTCGCTCGAGCACGAGGGTCGGGTTCAGATTACAGAGTGCACAGGCGCTCATTGGTCCTGCGATACCGGGTTTTAGGTCCCGCCGCGGACAGCTGGCACAAACACCTTGATCCTTGTTTGCACGGCTGTGTTCCGCACAGAGGTTGCAATCCTTGGCGTCGGGGAGCACACGCAAGGAACTCTCCCCAACCAACAGTCTTGAGCCTTCTCAATGTTTGTTATTGTAGGTTGTAATTGAAAAACCGTTCACAGATAGTGCTGCTTCACTTGGTGATATTTTGAAGTAATACAACACACGAGAATTTTTGAACCTCCTCTGAACATTACTGGCCCTAGGGCACCTATGGATGTCCTGTAGCCTTGGTTTATGAAACCGTGACGGACAATATGAGTTGAAAAGGTAGCCATTAAATTCATTCCTGTAATAGCCGTCCGTTGTGGCTTCGAAGCCAAGGGGTTAGGCCAACGCACAGAGAGCGCTGCGGTTCACGTAAGCCGGCCAGCGACGCGTCACTCCAAGTGCGTCATTAGTGTGGATGTAAGCTATCCTTGCTTGAGTATCTCTAATTTCTATCGAACTTTCTTGCGATCCCCATGCAGTTCGATATATGCTGGCAATAGTGAAGATGTAATAGGCCGGCAGAAACATCTCATTTCCTAGAGGGACCATTCTTTCGAAACATTTTGAAGTTAAAGCTTCACTACGCCATGGATCAGCCAATATGTAAACAACCTGACAGGCCGCTTGACCTTTAACGAGCCAGAGGTCACAGTGTGGCTATATAGCTTGACCACTACTTGACCTTTGACGGCAGATACAGCATCACGAGTTCCCTCTTGCAGCTGACAGTGTCCTCGACTATACGGTCTCGATAATTTAAGCGCCGCAAAATAATGCCTGCCGTGTGTAAACCAATGCTATAACCAAAGCAAAGCCAAGCAAAGCGAAGCTCTCGCTTCACCGCGGTTTAGTAGGATGATACCTCAGCCATCTTTTTACTGAGGTCCATTTTTTCATCAACACAGACTGTTATAACGATGCACGAAGACATGATTCCACAAAAGCGAAGCATTTCAGAAACTAAAAGACCCAGCAGAGATTATGTATGAACATAACGGCATCCTCTCTGACTAGGCCATTGTCACGGTATGTACCACATATAAGGTGGTCGACCGATTACTATCATGCACCGATACACATCGTGTCATCTAAGAATAGAGACTTTTAGTTTAGCGCTACCGCTTACCGCCTATCGCTACCGCGTGAGCATCAGTACGCATGCGCTGATCACCCTGACGACGACAGATGGCGCCACGTTCCTGTCAAATTCCGACGGACTGCGCACGCAGGGACCAATCAGCGTATGCTGTGCTGACAGCGCGCGGTAGCGGTAGACGGCCGCGGTAAGCGGCAGCGGTAAACTAAAAGTTTCTAATTAAAAATTTAATGTCAGAGGCAACGGCGTGATGAGTGATAGATTCTTCTTCGTCCCTCCGCCCAGCATATCAAGCGTCGTCTTCTACCACTGTAACCCGGGATACATCCTCGACGGTGTGAAGCAGCGCGCCTGCCGGGACACCGGAGAGTGGGAAGGGGACGTGCCCACCTGCAGGCTGGCGGAAGGTTGCGACGGTGGCAGGCCGACACCGCGTCCCTGTCCGGTCTCGTCCTGCCCGGAGCCTCAGCATCCATTGAACGGACGCGTTGCCTACGATCGGCTCACAGTGGGAGGCTCGTCCAATTACTCCTGCCAGCCCGGCTACCGGCTGTCAGGCCCAGCAACCAGGCTGTGCGGTCGCGATGGACGCTGGGAAGGGAAGGAGACCACATGCCGCCCGCGACGATGCCAGCCTCTTCAGGTATCCGCGATAAACGATACATTGTAACTCCACATACATACATACATAAGCATCTTTCAAATTCGTTGCCACAATAATCGCAAAAACGCTTAATAGCTGCACTCAATTGTTGCCTTATGGAGTACCGTAATCATCGTCAAAAAAAAATTTTATCCTTTTGTAATTTGTGTAAAAGCTCCGATTTATTTGGAGCGCACTACTGACCCACTCCCGAGAGTAGTTATGTACTTCCAAGGCGGCATTTTCGAGGACCCCTCCATCTGCCCGGTGCCCCGGGACAACCAGATGTTAACATTGCCCGCGTAGATGATGTGACGTACGCCATCCGCAGCGTCGAGCCCCTCTGGTAAGCCCATGAGGTCAACGAGAACCGCTCCTTGAGGCGTTCCTTGGGTTCCCATATTAATCGGTTGGTATTTTTCACTGCCCAATCTGATATAACATTTCCGATTTTCGGAGAAGTTTTTATGTGTCAGGGCCCGTATTCCGACTTTGCGTCGTTATCGTGAGTGTAGCTATCTCCCCGATCTCGAGTCACCTGATTGGTGGAAACGCTGGAAAATGATGTTGCCACCTCTTCCGGTCCAGTGGCAACACCAAGTTACGGCGTTTCGACCAATCAGATGACTCAAGGTCACGTGAGATAGCGACACTTCGATAACGACGCAAACTCGGAATACAGGCCCCGTTTTCTCGTCGCAATTGGCGTTTAAGGTTTCCTGAATTTTACTGTTAATGACGTTGCTAAAGACACCTTTCGGGTATAAGGCCAATTAAAAGGGCACTGCACACTGCACTGGGAGAATGCGAAAGCACTGCCACAGCGTTTGTACTAATTAAATATCACTAATAACCTCATTAGAAATTAGCTTACCATTACTATATATAACGAATCATAATCACTGATTGTTATCATTGGTTATCATCATTTTATCATGCTTTATTATTATTAATCAGTACTATTGACCAATGACTCTCACCAGGTGATGACGTCACATCCGGCAAAACATTTTGATTAGATTTTGCTGACACAACGTAGCCTAATAAAACTTGCTTAATAGCCCTGTCTCCTGAATTCCCCGTCAACCCCTCAGGGCGCAAGCGTCACGCACTTTAACAAATAACGAAGAGCATAAAACGCCACACACTGGGGACAGCCGCTCTCACTGCTATAAGAACGATGGTGGAACTCGTTATTTTTGTATTTCCCGCAGTGCTAATGCCCAAAGGCTGGAAATGCGAAAGTATGGAATAGGAACGCATTATCGCTGTATTGCACCATACCCTGAAGTGTCGCTGCAGCTCGGGCGATTGCACCGTGAAGTGGGGAAACACACTGACGTCAATCTGCAACATTCACGTATGCTTTGCTGCCAAGTTGCATTCATAGCATGATGTAAAGCAAAGTGCCGAAGCGTGTTATCGGGTGTGCTTGGCGAATCCAGCCATCCGTGGTGTTTGATAAGTGTGGTGACAATTGAGCTTCCTTTTCATTCACCGCTCGACCAACCTATTACGTTTTAAAATGGCGTTGATGCGCATCATTTCGCTATAGCGAGAATTTGCTATTTCGCTGCAACAATGCTCTGTACCGCGCCCGCTTGCAGGTCATGCCGGATCACGCTCGCGTGGAATACACGGGCTTCACCCAGGACCACAACGCGACCTACTCTTGCGACGAAGGCTACTCGGCCAGAGGACAGCCACGGTCTGTCTGCCAGTCAGACGGCTCGTGGAAGCAGGACGGGAGCTTCGAATGTCTGTTGGAGCTCTGCCCACCCCTGGGGAACCCCGAACACGGCCGGGTGACCCTAGAAGGCGCCTGGTTGGGAGCGACGGCCCGCTACGTGTGCGAGCCCGGCCACACACTCCAAGGCGACGGCTCTCGCATGTGCGGCGCAAATGGCACTTGGAGTGGAACAGAAGCATCATGCAACGCACCTTGACGCAGTGCACATGCTGACAGGCACTAAGCCTAAAGTGGACACTCCAAGCACCGAATCACACGGCACGCACAACGCAACATCGGAGAGGGGGAAGAAAGAGAGAGAGTGCCTACGGCTAATCATGAAACGGCGTCGGTGAAATCCGAGCTCTGGTTGGATGGTGTTCCAAACGGCGTCTCAAGTGTCCGGCAAATGAACGGCGCGCAGTAGACCGGTACCGACGCTTCGGTGACATTTTTTTGTGTGCTTTTAGTTTCAAACCGCGCAACATTATGGCGTCTCCACAATACAGGGTTGCCACAACTGCCGCCAGCTAAAGCTGATAGTGAATAGGAAACAGTATTGACCCTGAATCCTTGGTTGCGTATTTTTCTCTTCTGAATGAATCGCAACGCGCGTTTCACCTACTGCCGGCATATAAACTAAAATTTCATTTGCTTTCATTTGGCAGAAGACACGGCAGTCTCACATGCTGACATGCTGATCGACACAGCTGTTTTTCGACTGAAGCCACAAAAAGATGTCGGGTAGTCGTTGCGTGAAAGTTCTTGCTGCACCACGTAAACATCAATTACCTAGTCTTCTGGAATATGCTTTTGCTTCTATTTTATAAGATGGCAGTGACTGTTTTCTTATGTGAGGCTGTGTGGACGAATTTAAAACTAAGGTAACGTCCTGTGTGGATAGGTTTCCTATAAACGCTTAAAGATAGCTTGCCAATATCACGTTTTACCAAGACGTCTAGAAAAGGCAATGCGCCATTTGACTCGACCTCGGTGGTGAAGTCAATGGCACCTAGCTTAAATGCGACGAAAAGCCAGGCAAAGCTTCTTTTTGCATTATGTAGAAGCAGCCGTCTACATACCTGAGGAAAACTTTCAATGGGCGAATGTTTCAAGGGCACGGCATTTGACAGATTCCGTGGTGAGGTTCGCGACGGTAACGAAGATGTAGGCACCCACTAGAGTGCCTTAATGGAGTTAACAGTAAAACAAGCCTTGAAAGACGAAATATGTGTTGTGAGTCAGAACTCTAGGAGTTTGCAGAGATCAGGAATGTTAGTAAGGGTCCTTTCAGGTAAAGAGCTGTCAGACTCGAGGGCAGAAGAGCAGACTTGTACGGCAAGGTCAACAGGGACGTACGTTGGCACATGTTCTTGTAACTGAAAGATAAAATCCCCTCGCCTTCACCTAGAATCTTTAAACGACCAGTCCTTGAACCGAAACTGCGGAAATCTGACAGCTGCTTGCGCATGCTCCCTGCACCTCCTTTTTAAGCATACATAATCTCGTGCCCTCACTTCTCGCATTTTACTAGATCCGAAACGTCATGCTGCTTTTTTTCTTTTGTGTTTTTGGTCGGCGTCAACAATGTTACGTTTAACGGTCCATCCCGACCAGACGAGTTTTCATCAAACTCTCGATTTCTTTAAACAGAACCATCACTGCTCTGTCGTTTTTGTTTACCCCTACTTCTTACACCAGCCTGCCTCAAAAGCTGGAATGAGAAAAAATAAGGAAGTGACTAAAATAATGCTGCTTTCAGTATCCAACACATAAACTAAACTACATCACAGTTGGCATTTGCCTGCTGAAGCCAAAACAGGTTAACGAAGTAAAGTTGTAGTTACCAGTATGGCTGTTGGCAAACTCCACATGTCTACAAATGACTTGCACATCAATAAAAGACAAAAAAATCGATGTCTGTACCCCTTTAATAGGAGTCTGAAGTTAAGAAAATCTACAAAAGTGCTTGAAAAAAAAAAGAAACCATGGTGCAAGAATTAGAGGAAATGTACTCGACCAAAATGGAAGCCCAGGCAAGTAAGTGCAGTTCGTGCCGGAATGCGAAAGCAGGAAGGAAAGAGCTAAAGGACGATCTTTCCACAACCCCTGTATCATGGTGACTAAAGCAAACAGGAGCACCGTACATTAGTCTAAGTTTTGCTCAGGCCAGTTTCCTATGGCAAGAAAAGCTGTCAAAAAAAAAAAAGGAGCAAAGCAAAACTGCCCGACACAAGTCAAGCGCTCAATAAAACATTTGTTGAGGACCTGCAACTACAAAGAGGAAACTATAGCATATCACTACTTAAAAGGAGCAAAAAACTAGTCGTGAAGCATTTTCAAGGAATGCACACAGGCATACAGATTGCATTTGGATTCCTTTAACCACCTTATATATATGATCCAGAATGCTAGGGAGAAAAAAGCCTGTGCACCATCCTGGTGCAGATCACGTTGTGGTCGGTCCTGTCAAGTGCCACAGGTTAATTTGCCTTTTATTAATGGAGCGCTAGTCAAAGTTGGCCATCACAAATTAAAGCATGTTTGGTCTGAAATGACGGACACATTCTTTTAGACTCTGTGTGACAACTCCAGAGATCCTTTTTTTTTTTCATACTTCCGTCCTCTTTAACTGCTAACGTGACTGCATGCCAAATATACAGGTTTCCACATCGCTCTAATAGTTGGTGGTTAAAATAAAGCAACAGCTTGTTTGTATTGTTTTTTTTTCCATTGCTGCTTCTTGGTAGAGCTAACACCACTGTGCTGGCTGCAGAAGAGTTTGAGAGCACTTCAGTTCTTTTGCAACTTCAGCCTGGAAGTGCAAGTCACCACTGTTGTAGGCTCCTACTGGTTCACATGCACTCATATCTGGTTTTATGCAAAGAACATGCCCAAAAACCAACACCCATGCATACAGTGTGGAATGAACAAATTTCAAACTTCATGATTCAACAAATATCTAAACTCAGACCACTTCGTAGGCTTCCACTCTACACTTAAGCTATAGTGTGCTAAACATTTTAGTCCAATGTACGCAAGCTAATGTGGTGTAATCAGTAATCAGTGCTCCAGTGGGATTTGCATGCTCAGTCTATAATCAATGTATCAAAGCTACGAGGCCACAGCACCATGTAACCAGATCTGAAGCAAAGCTCTGAGTAAAAAGTGGGACTCTCAACCTCATCATCATCATCATCAGCCTGATTATACCCACTGCAGGGCAAAGGCCTTTCCCATATTTCTCCAAATAACCCGGTTCTGTGCTAGCTGCATCCACTTGACCCCTGCAAACTTCTTAACCTCATCCTCCCACCTAACTTTCTGCCACCCCCTGCTACGCTTTCCTTCCCTTGGAATCCAGTTTGATACCCTAAGCAACCATCGGTTATCCTCTCTTCGCACTACGTGTCCCACCCATGCCCATTTCTTCTCGATTTCCACTAGAATGTCAGTAACGAGTTATTTCTCTGACCCAATCTGTACACTTCCTATCTCTTAATGTTACCCCTACCATTTTTCATTCCATAGCCTTCTGCGTTGTCCTCAACTTAAGTAGAACCCTCTTGGTTAGCCTCCACGTTTCAGCCCCATAGGTGAGTACAGGTAAGATGCAACTCTCAACCTATTGCGCACTGAAACAACAAAATCAGAATGGTCGCCATAATGCATTGCCAAAACTTTCATGTTCTCTACGGCTTACTCAGGACAACACAATGCCACAAAGCTAATGATGAAACAGAGCTGAAAATTTATGATAACACACAGTGGTCCATTTATTAATTTTTGAATAAATTATTAAAATTTTCATCATTCAAAAGAAAGTTACTTTTACATGCAGCCACATGCGCGGCTTGAACAAAACCAACAAACATCACTCTGTTGCTGCACACTTTTACTTTTTTTGCACATGCATCCTGCAACTACCCTTCTTGTTCCAAGCAGCATGATGGATGCACACGCTGCAGACAGCACTATGAAATGACAAAGTTCAACATTGACTCAGGTTTTTATTCCAGGACACCCCATATAAAATAAGTACAATGGAATATGCATTCAAATGCAATGACAGTTGAAATCACAATACATCCTAAACAAAAAGTTTGTTTCCACTATCAGTGCTGAAATGACCTTTTTATTTACAAATACTGTGCAAAGAAAATGCTTTCCTCCTCTCGAGGCTACTTTAAATATTATTCATTACACTAACTTTCCATCTTAATAGGTCAATGCAACACAAGTGGCTATGTCATGAAAGTTTATTTACACATGTTAAAATGTTTGCCAGTTCAATAAAGACAAGTCAACACTGGGCACAATAGATGTGTGCTGCTTCATTCTATGGAACAGCAGTGGCTGCGGTCGCAACGCTGCTGATCTGTTCAGGACTGCATATGTCTTCGAGGAAGATCTTTGCAAGGTTGCTGAGCCTTGTGTTCGGCGATTCAGAATACCGCAACATGCAGTCAATCACAGATGCCGTGGTTATGTCTGCACCATAAAAAATTTTAACAATATTATGACCTCCCTTCACTTAAACTGTGCTTGTAAATATATTACAACTTCCCTCCACTTAAGCCTTCCTATTACAATATAAAAAATCTCACCATCCAAGAAAAAATACATTCTCACTCCCCTTTACCGCCAAGTCATAGCAGCTGTGCAATAAAGAAACGAACGGCCACAGTGACAATTCACAGACTTAGGTATGAACTCTGAAAGGCATACCAAACAACCAGTGCTAGAAGTCAAGGATCCCTCGAAAGATCTCAGAGCCGCGTTAGTATTGACAAGGGATCCGAGACCCCACACTACTGTGCACGGACTAGATATATTCTAAGTAGGCAACCATTTAAAGTATTCTTGTCAGCTGTAGCTGGAACAGTTCTCTACCATTTCGAAAACTGCCCCTTGACTTTCAGTAAGAACTGTAAACTTTTGTTTTTTGGTCAGACTTCGAAGCAGAGAAAAATATTATTGGCAGCAAAGGCTGGGAAAAACAGGCAAACCTGTGCTCTTACACAACAATGGGAAACTAAGGGCAAAGTCTCCATTCAGGAACCTTCACTAGCAAAGAAATCTTCCAGCCCTTTTCTAAACCCAAAATTAATAGTTATACCAGTAATTCCATTCAATTCCTGGCTCCACCTAGTCTTCACATTTAAACATTGGAGCTTCACTCCTGGCATAGTTTAATTTGGCAAGGGAAATAAAACAAGTAGAAACCACTAGGAGCAAAAGGAATAGAAGACAAAAGGAGAGATCAACTTATGGAATCATCTTTGTGCTAAGTTCAGATACAACTTAAGTGCAGAAAGGTAAATTGCTGCACAAGGCAGCCTTGCAACCATCAGTGTCGGCTTATCATTGTGATTTTTCGGTCAACCAAATTGCAACTGCTGGCGTCACATTGTATATGGATGCTATGCACGTGCCTTGCGACTCATTGCGACTTCGTCAACCAATAGGAAAATAAAAGCATTTGTGTGATATTTTGTTTAACAGATTCATTTCGTTCTTGAGTTGTAAACGGCTATATATTTATCTAACTAAATATGTGAATCAACTTACCAATTATATGCTATTATTGAAGCTAGGCTCTCGAATGGGACAAATTTCTTCATGAGCGGCAACATGCGCAGTGCAGTAGCAACCCGTGTTCAAGATGAATGATAGCCTTTGCTCCTGTCATCTTTTTGCAAAAGACGATTTTTCAATATGACTGTAGTGTTTGCAGTGTGCAGTGGCGCTTTGAAAATAAGCATAAGCGAGAAGAACACATTACAAGCAGCGATAAAAGAAAAAAATAATGAAGGTATGTTGCCAGCAAAACTGGGTCGGATCTGTACCGTGAACCGGTTTTGAACGGCTCTTCCAATTTGTTCCGGTTCAGGTTCAGTTCCAAGATGCCAGAAAAAATTCATGTTCGGTTCTGTTCCGGGCGAAATTCGGGTTCGGTTCAAGTTTTCAATTAGGTTCCAGCTCGACACCCTGATCAAAATGCAGCCAAAAATGCAGGAAATGAGCACATACCTGTCTGACAGCCCGAGAGCCCAAGAGAGATAAGTGTTGTTATTGTAGACAACACAGTCTCTTCCTGAGAGTTTGACAGGCATCTTACTACCTTGTCCAAGTTCTCAGGTTTCAAAACCTCTACACGGAAGTCCTGATCTGTAAAGAGGCAGCACACATATAAACTAATAATATACCCGCACATAAAAAGTCATTGACATTCATCCTCTGTGTGCCATAAAGAAAAGCGTGGAGGAAGTTCAAAATGGAGGCTAAACGCCACATTCACGAAATGCAGGTGATTCCACTGAAAAATAAAGGCTTTCATTAAATTCATCTATTTCTTATTCCACTCCACACACAGCCATGGGCCTGAACCACATAGAGGAGGTCGTAGCCTGAACACATAAAAAAAATTAATGAAATGAATTTTGGATAAGTCAGACTGCGCCTACGAAGCCTCAGTCGTAATTGAATATTCCAACAGGTCTTCGTACAGCTTATTTCGATACTGAACTCAAAACGTACATTTCGAGCGCGTTAGTTTTTTAATAATCAAAGGTCAGCGCGCGGTACCTTTTCACACCCAACGGTGTTAATAACTATTTTCCGTTACCTATTCTTGACATATATATAGGCTGAAAAACGGCACCAAGTACCAGAGTACAGTAAAAGTATGACAACGATTGCACGACAAGGTGAAACAATCGATGGTGAAAAACCAAGCTCGGGCATATCCCTACTTGTATCAGAGCAGTGTTACTAAGTATGTCGGCCAAAAGGCTCACCTGAAGACAAATTGCAGATCCCGCCAATGGCAAACTCTCTCAGGTTGTCGTTGGCGCTGTCCAACTGATCTGTTGACGAGGGGATAGACGAAATGAAATAAACCCAACAGCGCGAACTGCACTCGGTAAAACTTACCAATGAAGAGGCTGAGTATGTTCAAACGTTTGAAATGCTCGTAATTCACGGGGTCGTAAGCGAAATTCGCAAGATTAGCAAGAACTTGCTCTTTGGCCTCTGAAACACAGCAACCAAAGTTGACAAGAAGTTTCTGTTTCTGCTTGTCGCCATAAACTTTCAGGCGTAGCGTCACTTACCGTTGGAGCAGCTGACTTGAAACTCCGTTACAAGCTCCTTGAGGTACCTGAACCTTTCCTTGGGGTCGTAGCGAGCCATCGTATCTATGAGCTCATCACAGAACGTGCACGAGTCTTCAAGGTTTCAACAACAGAGAACCGATCCACGCAGCACGCTCCATCCGCCATTAACCGTAGACTCCGAGAACTTTTACTGTGACGTCACGAAGGCGTCACTAGTGCGTTGATCTCGGAGGCCATAAGTAGCGGCGCCTTTTGGTAGTGCAATGGCGTGTTATGCAGCCAACAGATGGCGGCACCTGTTTAAACAGAAAACAGCTGTTTACAAAAGTGTGGTAAACACTTTGTGATTTTAACGCTTTTCTTAAGTTGTTTACGATTTAATTGTCTGATAGCCGCAGTAGCCAAATTGCGCCCGTTGAGTTCGTAGGACGAATAACTTTATGTCCGCTTCGTTACGTAGCGTAACGCAATTTGCTGATCGTACGAGATCGAAAACATGTGTTCTCACCGCAGTGCCTGAGAAAAGATGGCGGACAAATCGCAACCTCAAGGCGCTCAAGGGCAGCCACTCGTCAAAATAGGACACTATATTTTAGGGGAAACGCTTGGAGTTGGTACATTTGGCAAAGTGAAAAGTGAGTGCACCTTCCAATACGTCTTAGTTTGTGGTAGTGTGTACTTATGCCGCCACTATAACTTGCTCGTTGAGTACTCTTCGCAGTAGCCGACTGCAGACCGTCCGCGGAAAAACAAAATGTGTGGAAACGTATCGAGTGCGAACTGCAGGCCGGCGAGGCTTGCGAGCCACATTTTTTGCTACTCGCTGCTTTCTTCAAATTTTTAGGCTGCGGGGCGCTACCCTTTGTTCATCGTTTCAACCTGGCAAATACCGGCGTGGTGTGAGGAATGAAAATGCTGCGTTTGTAAATTAGCTTTGAAACGCGGGGCATGGCTACAGGTACAGGTCATCACTGCATGTCAGAGTTGATCGGCAGCGGGCCGTCTTAATTCTCTCAAACCGCTGTGAGTGTAAAGAAAATTTCAGCATAGGTGACGTGCAGCTGTTGCTCGCCTACGGACAACAGGTTAATTTGCGCAGCACTTCAGTGAGTAAATCAGGAGAGAACCAGTTAGTTAGATTTCCGCTCAATCCGCTATTCAAGCTTTTTTCTTGACACTCGAGTCGCAGAGAATCTGTCTGTGCCACTTCAGTTATTGGCTGGTGGTTTCAAAACCAGTGGCTGCTAATTATTTCGTTCCCAACAGCTGCATGCCACCAACTGACCGGTCACAAGGTTGCCGTGAAGATCCTGAACCGGCAAAAGATAAAGAATCTCGATGTCGTCGGAAAGATCAGACGGGAGATACAAAACCTCAAGCTCTTCCGGCACCCCCATATCATCAAACTGTAAGTGAACCCCCCCCCCCCCTTTCCTTGTGTAATCACATCAAAACTGCAGGTCAGGTTCATTAAATGGCATGTCCTATCCCTCTTTGTCCCACCCCTCTTTGTCCCACAGGTATCAGGTCATCAGCACTCCGACTGACATTTTCATGATCATGGAGTATGTGTGTGGCGGCGAACTTTTTGATTACATTGTGAAGCACGGAAAGGTGAGGCAGCTCCCACAGAATAATGTTCAAGCACCCAGAGGTGCAGAGCTTGTTCATTGCACTAACTGTTCCTAATGCAGCTTGAGCTGCGCAGTTTGGAACAAGTTTTAAAGCTGAAATATGTCACACTTAGCCACGAATGTTATGAATCTGAAATGAACACATTCTTGCATATTAATTTAGTGCTAAACCAAGTGTTTCAACGGCCCCAATGAATTGCCAGAAAGGTGTAAAGTTTCTGCTTTGTGAAGAAAGTTCACTGTTGGCTAGATTGTAGGTGCAGAGGTGAACACTAGTTAATGCACTCATCAAGGAAGTGTTTTGTGATATTACAGCTAGCAGTAATTGATTCTTCTATTCCTGTCTGACGTTGCAGCTTAAAGAGTCCGAAGCTCGTCGCTTCTTCCAACAAATCATCTCGGGCGTGGCATACTGTCATCGGCACATGGTCGTCCATCGAGACCTAAAGCCTGAGAACCTTCTGCTCGACCAAAATCTTAATGTCAAAATAGCAGATTTTGGTGAGTTCATGTTCAGGTGACTTTGTACCAGAACAGATTCGCTCTGTGGCTAGAAAAGCGTTAAAATGCTTTTTTGTTGATGCTTTAAGCTCCTACACATCATGCAATTAGTGATTTTGCTGCATACCTTTTTTCCCTAGGGCTCTCCAACATGATGATGGATGGCGAATTCCTGAGGACAAGCTGCGGGTCCCCGAATTATGCTGCACCTGAAGTTATTTCTGGAAAGTGCGTAGCTTGTTCAAGTCTCATTCTTGTCATTTCTTTTTTTGCTTTTCAATACCAAGTAAGGCTTGCATGCCCTGATATTTTTGTTGTCATCTTTGGTCCTAGGCTTTACGCTGGCCCTGAAGTTGACATTTGGAGCTGTGGAGTCATACTATATGCTCTCCTTTGTGGAACGGTAAGTGTTTTATTTCTGTCATCCTTGAGCTAATTCTGTGATGTGGCCTTCTCTTCTTAAGATAGTGTTTTCGAGCTCCCGCTGATATAGGAGCAGTTGAAAATGGAACTCGTTTACGAATCTTTGTGATAATATGAGAGTAGGCCAGGTGTAAGGATGACGTGCATGTAAATGATATGTTCAAGCCATGGCATTACTGATTCTGTGCACATGCATTCTAGTGTTGTCATCAGGAGAATTTAATAGACAGCGCAGCCTCTTGTTTTTCAGACCTCATGTGACGCTTGTTGACTGCACTCATGATTTGTGTGGCTTTTGTTTCTCTGACCCTATTTTTGCAGCTCCCATTTGATGACGAGCATGTCCCAACCTTATTCCGCAAAATCAAGTGTAAGTTCTGCCCTTAATTGTTACTCTAATACTAATTTTCATCAGATTAGAAATTGCCAAGTGTTTGTTCTCTTACTTCGTAATAATGCTGTAAACTTAGGGAGAGCTGTCTGTGTGCAGACAGCTGCCTGCCTTTTGCAGATGCCAGAGAACTGCACATTTAGTGCCAACTTAGTCTAGCACGACAGCACACAGTCGTATGCCTGCTGCTAGCCACATGGGTGATGCTAGTTATGTGCTGTGGATGGCTCCAAACAACAGGTTGCGGTGCAAAGCAAGCACCTGCCTAGAATAGCTGTGTAGTCATGCCCAAAGTGCTTTTATGACAGCTTGTACTGTGTGCTGCAAGACGTAAATTTAAATCAGTGGTACACACTGAATCACTATCACAAGCTGCTGTTGCATTCGGTCATACAAAACTGGAGATGTGATTTAAGTGATGCCTTTGACAAGTCTGTCTGGAGTTAGCCTGAGGCAATTTTTCATTACCTGCTGGGCTGTGTTGAATTCTGAGTGTGGAATTCTGAGTGTGTGCATCGGCATTAGATAAACAGGGAGGTGTCTGATGGTATAAGTTTGCCACGAATCCTTTCACATTGCTGGCCAGTGGTCATGCCCCATTTTGGGTTACAGCCCAAATGGACTGCACTCTAACCTACTATAAAACCATTAGTACAAACTTGCAATTTTCTTTGTAGACTTTTTGGGGACTAGCCAAGTTGCCTCTACACAGCTATATGGGGACATAGCCAGGTTTCTGTGCAAGGACTCAATTTATCCGTGCCCTGTGATAGTTAACTCTCTGCTCCTGTTGTAGTGACGTGAATGCTTTTTGCACGCCTGCAGCTGGTGTTTTTCCAATCCCGGACTACCTGAACAAGTCGGTCGTTAGCCTGCTCATCCACTGCTTGCAAGTGGACCCCATGAAGCGAGCTACCATGGAGGACATAAAGTAAGGCCACTGCTGCAGCCCAGTCGACAGTGTTCCAGTGCCTCAGATGATCCAAGGCATTTTAGGCCGTTGCTGAAATTGCTGCACTGATTCTCATTGAGATCTAGTTGTGTTACTGGGCTTGTGGTGGTGTTCACAATTTTGCAGAATTTGAATGCAAGGGTCACACACACTTCGCAAGAAGAAAGTGCTTGCGCATTCCTGCAAATACTAAGCTGAATTGCTTATGCATGGAACTGTTAGCAGACTTATGGCCCTGTCACAAGGGTTTGGCTGAACTCCTTTCAGTTCTTTTCACCCAAGGTCGTGTTTACCTCGAGGGAGCTGCGTGCCATGTCAGATGGCAGTCCTTTAGGAAAGGAAGTTCAAGGAAGTCCTTGAAGGGTGAAGGGAGTAGTCTCGTTCCAAAGGCACATTACTTCCAAGTCGCTAAATAAATGTTTTCTTCGATAATTTTATTTTTGCCCTCAAATATATTAGTTTTTATCGCAACAAATGAGTATTCCAGCTCAGTTAGTTGTGTTTATTTCTTGTGACGGTACCATACTCTCGCTTGGACTGTGCCTGCATCTCTTGTTTTGATGTGTTGCATGCACGCTAGCAGCTCGCACGTGGAGACGGCGGGCAGTAAAGTAGCGCGGTATGATTATCACTCATCGTGAAAACATGAGCTCGCTGATAACCACTTTGGACGAAACGACAAAAAAGAGTGGCGATGGTCCCAGATGCCGCATATGGTGTCCAACAGAGCGGAAAAAAAAGCATGTGTTTATACGTGCTCATTGCTTTTAGCATATGCGTTTTATTTTACAATGGTATATCTAGATAATTGCATTTTGAAAAGAAAAGAGAAGTGTAAGAATATATCAGCTGTTCTGAATTTTATTTTGTTACGTGCTTGTGCAAAATAAGCAGTGCCTAATGGTCCCCTGGCCGATTCTCTGCAAAGCTCGTTGCAGGTCGTGTGACACAGCGATGACTTCTTTGAAGCGAAACTCCCTATGACTCCCTTGAGCTCCTTTAGGCCAAAGAACTTCAAGGTAGTTCTCAGTCGGCCGTGTGACAGGAGTCTTATTTTATGTCGTACCATAAGCATTTGGTTTTGTTGCAGAGACCGAATTGCACTTTTTGAGACACTAAATGAAGGAAACCAACAAAACAATTCAGGAAAAAGTTGGCATTGTTGGAACCTTGATATTGTTAAGGAAAGAACACAGCGGTAAACGCTAGTTCACTCTTAGACGCACACCACACACCGCACACCACAGAACGAAGTTAGCTAGGCTTGAGCGTCGTCTTCTTCACTACTTCACATCAGCACGTCGTCGTCATCTCGATATACTGTGCTCCGTAACAGTTTTCCCCGCGCCGAAGAATCACCGTCCCGGTGCGTCCTACACAGGAGAACTCGAATGATATGGTTTTAGACGGGCGACATGCACGAGTTCTGGATGAGGGGCTGTGGAAGGATTCTTGGGCTGTAAAGGGGCGATCTCATAGGTCACATCGGTGACTTGCCGCAAGACGGAGTAGGGGCCCACGTAACGAGGCAAAAGTTTTTCACACATACCGACACGGCGAGCCGGGTGCCAAAGAAGTACGAGGGAACCAGGAGGGTAGTGAACGTCTCGGTGATGAAGGTCGTAACGACGTTTTTGAGAGCGCTGAGACGCTCCAAGACGCTCTCGAGCTATGTGGCGGGCAGCATCAGCGCGGGCGATGGCATCCGAAGCGTAGCTGCAGGAAGAGTCGTCAAGAGGCAGCAAGGTGTCGAATGGGAGTAAAGGGTCACGGCCGAAGAGTAGGTAAAAGGGAGAATATCCGGCGGTGTCATGGCGTGAGGAGTTATAGGCGAACGTGACAAAAAGTAAGGAGACATCCCAGTCACGATGGTGATCGGACACATACATAGACAGCATGTTGGTCAGAGTGCGATTTAGGCGCTCAATAAGACCATTCGTTTGCGGATGGTAGGCCGTGGTGAACTGGTGACGAGTAGCGCATGAGCGGAGAAGGTCATGAACCACTTGAGAGAGGAAACAGCGGCCACGATCTGTGAGCAGTTGGCGTGGAGCGCCATGAATCAAGATGACATCATGCAGAAGAAAGTCGGCAACGTCGGAGGCGCAGCTGGTAGGGATAGCCCTGGTTACAGCATATCGGGTGGTATAATCAGTCGCCACAGCAATCCACTTGTTTCCAATAGTCGATGTCGGAAAAGGCCCAAGAAGATCGAGGCCCACACGAGAAAACGGCTCTGTCGGCACTGGAATTGGTTGCAAGGGCCCACTAGGTTGAAGCGAGGGTATCTTACGGCGCTGACACAGCTCACAAGCGGCGACGTAGCGACGGACAGAACGGTAGAGACCAGGCCAGAAAAATCTTGGGCCAATATTATGGGAGTTGTGCTTGGTGAGCGCTTGCAGAGTGTAAACTGTGCATTAGAGTAGTGAATAATAGAAATAAAGGCATCTGCTACACAAGCTGTAGTGCCCACTTATTTGTGGTGGCATACAGTATACCAATCCAGCTAATTTCTTTCTGTAGTACTGATTGACGGCACACAAACACTCCATGCTTACATCTATTTGGGACAGTCGTGTAGACAGGCGTTTTGTTTGGGGCAATGTATATTCTTGCGAGTTTTAGGTGTTCTTTCTACTAATGTTAGACTGTGTCCTGCCTGATCACGACCGACATTATTACTTCCCGGCCTCTTCACCCCGCTGCCTCCTATGGCAGCGCGTTTCTGCGAAAATATCACGTGATTCCTCAGTAGGGACGGCGTACCGCCCCAGGTGGCGCCACAACTTCCCCTCATTTCGGCACGCTCCGTCGAAGCCGCTACAGTATGGATAGCCAGTCCGGCCATGTCTCCCTAGTCAGTGGCTCTGCCAACGTGTGCTTTATAGTCGCTGTTGAGCAAAACCACTTGTCGTTATAGGCATGTATTACCTTTCTGTGGCCATGTAATAATCGCTACGAGCATGTTCTGCCAGCTTACAGGCCTCTTG
The DNA here is from genome assembly GCA_023969395.1 of Amblyomma maculatum. NCBI lineage: Eukaryota > Metazoa > Arthropoda > Arachnida > Ixodida > Ixodidae > Amblyomma > Amblyomma maculatum. Next base: position 105,455 of record JAJIZL010020807.1, on the reverse strand, counting down.
GGCTCGCTGGTGCCTGAGAACGCACGTTTGCGTAAGGCGGCGTCTCGCGCTCGTAGCTGGCTGTCCTCATAGACCATTCAGCGATATTTTTTCCAGAGTTGCAGTTCTTTGATTCTTAAACAAGTAGAGAAAGTGGCAGTACTGGTAGATGCAGCGGCGATGCCATTTGCTTAGTAATTTTTATTTCCTGCACAGCCGCAAAACTACAGACTGCTTGTGCTATGCAACATTGCAAGGTGAAGCCGCGCCACTTTCTGCCTATTTAAAACAAAAAGCGCATCTTCAACACCTTCTATTTTATAATCGGGTGGGTTCACCTGATTGTTAACCGTTAGCAATGAAATTTACAAAAGAATGCAAATGAGTAATAAGCAATGGCCAGACTCGAGTTTTTGCCTTAGACATGATTTATTTTATGCCAGTGGGAAAGGTCTTACACTTTCAAATCCTTGCGTGATTTTGGTTTAGCATTGATGTCCTTCTGTTTAGCATGCCGTTCTGTAAGGTAGGAGGTGAAATTCTCGAAAAATGGCCTCATGAATTTCTGGATAAGCAGCCTGCAGTGCCATTCTACATGTGAGGCTCGGTTGTGTCCTTGGTGCATTGGTGTGCACGAAAACTAAATGCTGTTTGCACTAATAAAATTTCCGGCTCTTATTCTGGCACCAAGCAAAAACATTCTGAGAGCACTGCAGAATCTGCCGGGGAGATATGCGAAAACCCGAGCATTGCTGCTGCAGCACACAGTACACTGCACGCCCCTTTTCGAAAAATGCACCAGAGTTCACCGGCGTTGCACAATTCGTTTACAGGAAGGGAAAGGCACAGTATCCGTTCCACGCAGAATCCCGCTGACGCATTTCACGGACAGCACAGCAATTCTCAGGCTTACGCATTTCTCCAGTACAGATTCTACAGTGTTCTCTGAAAGGGTGGAGACAGGATTTCTATTTTTCTGATAATGGCATCAGGATGATTGACAAGTGACACATCAGCACGCAACTCTCGGGCACTGAACTTCGTTCCATGAGCCTAGAAAGGCTTTCGCCTTAATAGCCAAAACATGTTGCCAAGGTGCACACGCACGCACGAGGAATAAGCATTACAGCAACCACAACACAATAACACGCGACCGACGGTGGCGTTGGGTTGGGGTAAGTGGGGGTGAGTTGTGGAACCACGGAGGGCAGCAGCGCTTGGGCACACTAAACAAGCAGCAACAAATCAGGGGCTATGGATGCAGCGCCAGTGAACAGATCGCAAGTAATAAAGGTGGTCGTGGTCCTGATGTTCCAGCTTGCAAAAGTTTGAAAACAAAATAGGCTGAAGTGTCTCCTACTGCAGTCTCAATTCTGGCACCTTTGTTTTTTTTATTTTCAGAAACCATGACTGGTTTAAGAAAGATTTGCCCGCCTACCTGTTCCCACTGCCAAATGATAATGACGCTTCAATAATCGACATGGATGCTGTGAAAGTTGTTTGTGAGGTACGGGTAGTTTCTCTCGCCTTGCACTGTTGTGATAAAACTCGCAAGAGACTAGCGAGAAGTGTTATAACGGTTGACAACTGTAGCATTCAAATGCTAAACGCTGTCAAATAGACACCCAAGAATTGAATCGGAATCATTTTTTGTGTCGAAGATATGCAGGGCACTAGAAAATGGGGGGGGGGGGGGGGGGGTCACTGATTACAAAATGAGTCTGCATGAGAATAGGCACACTTTTTTGTGAGCTAGTGTTTACTGCGTCCTTTAGTTAACATTGAAAGTGCTATAATATGTGATTTCGAAGGGTGCTAAGTTCACATAAAGTCATTGTTATATGCACCTTCAGAAACAAGTGCAAGTTTGCAATGTCCACAATTGTGTACGTGGCACTTCGAAGCATTAACACCCATTCCCCAATGTAGGTTAAGGTCAAACAGCTGTCAGAATAGGTTTTAGCGTAATGGCGCTGAATATGATGCTGGAAGCATTTGTGCACATGTTTCATTTGTAAAATATACTATATATTTGGAAAGTGCAAGTATGTAGCTGTAGCTGAAACATCTTTGGAGGTTGAATAATGGGGGCAGGATTAGTTGTTAGTGGAAGTTAGGGTATGACAGCCTTTGCACCTGCCTCTCAGATGCAGCTAGGTGATTCAGTGAGTGATTATTTGGACACAGGCACAGTGAGATACTGCTGTGCAGACCATTCAGTGTAAATAAGATAGCATTAAAGACGGCAGAGTTTGGAATGAGTCAGTGTTTGTACCATAGCTGCCTTCTTACCAAGCCCATAATCATTACTTTGTGATGCATAAATTAGCAGGAATGGAAGGGTACATAACAGAATATGAATCCATGCATTTCACTGGGCATGTTTTCGTCAGTTTCTTTTTGTCACCAGTGCCAAATACTAGTAGACTGCCACCAGCTCAAGTTCATGGCACCATGAGAAAGCGAAACATTCGCTTTCAGCTGCTTTCCTTTCCTGCTAATGTGGTCTTGACTTTTGAACGGCAGATCCTAACACGTGTTTTTCCTTTTGCAATGGTGCATGAGTAGAAGTTCGGTGTTCAAGAGAAGGAGCTGCACAGTGCGTTGCTCAGTGGCAACCCGCACGACCAGTTGGCCATTGCTTACAACCTGGTGGTGGACAACAAGCGCATCGAAGATGAGACAGCCAAGTTGGAGATCAAGGACTTCTACCTGGCCTCCAGCCCCCCACCTACGGCAGCCCTGCTTGATGTGAGTTGGGGCCAGAGCAAAGCCGAGCCGTTAAGATAGGCCCCATGTGGGCACATATTCTGGGCTACTCACTTCACCACGCAGTGTTTCCATCGATAGTAAGCAGTTTGTGTTTGCCTTTCTTGCATCGAAAGGATATGAGTTATGAATGAGGGAAGGTATCCATTTGTATCGTGTATGCTTTGAAGGACTGTCTTCTGACTTATCAAGCATGTGCCTTTGTGGCAATCAATAGCAGCTTTTCCACAGGTGCAGAAACACGGCAGAACAACTTAAAGCAATTGTTTTTTTTCTGCAAGAGATTTTCACTTTCTCATATAACCAGAAACCGTTAAAACCGTGGCATCACAGACATAGTGACTGCCCATAGCTTGGGCAGCGGGGGTTTTTAAAAAAGAGGAAAAAAATAGACCTACGTAAAATGTTTCTGTCCAAGAAAGCACTCCTCCCACAAGATGGCTTCCTTTGTGCAGTGCTGGAGGGAAGCTCTTTTGCACTCTCATGTGGAGAGATGGCAGGGCACCGTCACGCCTGCTGTGATGATCTGGCATCAGATCTGGGCATTGTGCGTACCCGCATGTTGCACCCGCTAGTTGGCTAGGGGCTTATTAAAATCTCTAGAGCCTTGACGCAAGTTGTCAAGTGCAGCGGGCCAGATGCACCTCCTGTATATGGAAAGGTGTGTGAAGTGGCTGAAGGAGAGAAAGATAAGAGAGGTCCATGGCTACATTGCTGGGCACCTTCCAAGAACTCGGAGCAGGGCAGGAAGTAGAAATCGGAAATTGAACACGTGGACAGCAGCCACTTTGGAATACAGTGGGAAAAGGAGATGGTTAAAATAAAGCTCGACAAATGCCATTTTTAAGTAGAATAATGTGATCTGGTTTCATGTTATCAATGTTCAGCTCACATCACACGCATGATGCAGTAAAATTTTGAAAGCTCAGCTGGCAATCATCGTTCCCTCTGGGAGGCTGCTTTTTTGATGCAGGTAGCATACTTGCAAGTCTTTCTGGGTGTGTGGGCACTTCTCTTAAGACAGACTTATGATAAGAGATTTTTGGGGTCCCCTGAAGTTTGTTGTAAAGTTAGGCGACTCCAGCAAGTCCACTCTTGGCGGCACTTTCCGACTGAAACCAGGAACTCGAAAATTGATCGTGGTGTGCTGCCACAGTTGTTTCTAGCCTGATTTTCATTGCCAATATGAAATGTCAAGTCATGAAAAACTGCAGGTTTCTCTAATTGTTGTTGTGACATGGAAAGGTGTCCTTCAGGAGTATGCCAATATTGTTACGGGGCGCTCACAAGCTGTAAGAGTCTCACTTCAAAGTCGGGAGCACCTCCGGAACACCAGTGCACATCAACACAACAGCTTCAGTGTTGTCGTTCAACCCAGCGCCCAAAAACATCCTTGTAGTCTCCTAACAACTCAGCCGCGCACTGTAACAATATTCCTATGCTTGCCTCTTACAGTTGACTGTCTCTTTAAGAATGGTACAGGGCCTTCTGTGGTAGCTGCAGCAAAAGAAAATAACAAGAGAATTCAAAACATATGGATTTGTTAATTTTGGGTCACTCTGAACTTATGGTGTGCATGCATAATGTTTATTTTAACTTCAGCAAGGTTTCCAGTGCGCAGAATGTTTCTTGTTTCTTGCTTTTTTTTTTACGTGCATGTATCAAAAAGGCTAGAATATCTGCGCAAAGCTAAGCTATCTGGCAGAGTCTTCAGGAATAATTTGGAGGATTGATTGATTAACAAACAAGTTCTGACCAACTTGGAGATAGACTCTGTGGTACCAGATAAAGTGAGAAAGCCTGTACAGATTCTCCTCAACTACTTTCAGTTGGATCGTGGAAGGTGTCAGAAGGGTTATTGTTTGCTGGCCAACTGTGTTTACTCTCTGCCAAATGGCCAGGGTCCTTTTTTGGTTACCCCATCTTGCAGCAAAGCCCACAGAGGCCACATCCAGAGCGCTTGGGGAGTCGGCAAAGGATGCTCAGCGGAGGGAATGGAGCGGATCGCAAGGGCACCCCCATGAAGAGGGCAAAGTGGCATCTAGGTGCGTTCTTCTGTCCTGCTATTGCCTTACTCCCTGATACAGTCCAATCTCGATATAGCAAATCCCGCGGGACCACAATAAGTCATTCATTTTGTAATATTGTTGTAACGGAAAAACTGCGATTAATAAGCCAGCGGTCAACCCTAGGTACGAAAATTACGTCGCTTGGAAGTAGGCACGTGTGTAGACAAGCAAAGCCTCAAATGAAAATGTTGCACCAACTTCAAAGCTGATTTATTTAAAGAAATCGGTTATTTTCTTCTACCGCGTGCAGCAAACAGGACCACACACAACATTACGCCACTACAGCACATGCACCCTCCAGTTTGCGCAACACCTCATTGGGTGTGTGATTGCTTTGCTTTGCACATCCTTGTAATGTGGTGACTCCACCTCTTTTATCTTCCAACACAACGTTCAACAGTTGACAGGACACCGAGGGCAAATAGATATTGGCCTTTGTTGACATAAGGTAGCACACGCACATCACAGAGAGACCAGTCTCATTGAAAACGCAGCTTTGTAAGCTAGACAAAGAAAATGAAATTCAAGAATCACCGTGACTAATTTCGCAGGTAAAATGCATAAAGTGGCAGGGACATGAATCTCTTAGGCTAGTCTACACTGCTGTTCATTTCAACAATGAAAATTCGTCCCTTTCAATGAGGACTAGTTTCAATCTACTGGCAGGAAACGTTTTCAAATACAGTTTTCTCAGTAATAAACATTTCCTTGCCACCGGACATGCATCATAAAAGCTAGAGGAAGGTAGAGAACCAATTTCTGCTGAGAGCACTTTACCTGGATGGTGTTGTGCTCAGTGTCGCTTCAACTAGGCTTGTAAAAATGGAATGGCAAACACTTGTTTGATACAAGCAGCAGCTTGCTTTAACTGATGTTGTTATCTGCTTCGATAACATTCTTTGCCGTTATCATGGTGACTTCACAGCGGTGACCCGTTAACATCTTTTTCTCGCCTTCGCAGGCATTCGATCACAGAGCAAGCCCCATGACATCATGAATGAGGTCTACCGCGCCATGAAGGCACTCAATTTTGTGAGTAACACACTGATGTAGTTCACACCTGGTGCCGTCCTACACGTCAGGATTTCTCAAACTGGCTTCCATAGAGCCCTGGGGTTGCTTGGTGGTGCTTCTTGGGTTCCCGGGGGCCTCAACTTCGTGCATGCCTCAATCCCAAACATTCCTTCCCTCAATTTATTTTGGGGCTTATTTCTGCTATGCAACCAAGCAGTTATTGTTGAATTCGGGTTTTTTTTTAGCAGTCCTGCTACTGCAAAGTCTTTTTCTGCGTTCCTGGTGGGAAGGCAGAATAGTCGCAGGATAGCAGTTTGTGCAGTTGGAAAATGGGTGCTGGTGTCTTGAGTTTTTTTGGCTGTCTTCACAGTACACGCGTACAGGGTAGCATTGTGGGCCACAATGCAGTGGCACAAGCAGGAGCATCCAACGTCAGTCAAGTGGTGAGCTTGAAGTCTCTCCTTTCTCCTCCTGCTGTGCAAAATAGGCATGTGGAGGTGCTGGGAGAGGAAACTTGTTTCTGGCAACAAATGAGTGTATGAATCGTCTGCCACACACTCTTGCAGAGGCCGCGTAATGGTTAGGCACTGTGATTTAAAGTTCATGCCCACATCATTTGACTTGCTTCCTTGATTTCTTTTTGTGGCAAAGTTTTCTATTTGGTCCCTTGTGCAGGAGTGGAAGGTGGTGAATCCTTTCCATGTGCGTGTTCGCCGGAAAAACCCAAACAGTGTACGCCCGGTAAGCTGTTAGTCACTTGTGCGACCAGTGAATGGAAGAGCCTAATGAAGTCATGCCACATTTTCCGCCGCAGGTGAAGATGAGTCTGCAACTGTACCAGGTGGAATACAAGAGCTTCCTCCTTGACTTCAAGTCCCTTCCAGCTAATGAGGAGGCAGTACAGCAAGACCCAAGTGAGTGTATGCTGCTAGGTCATTCTCTGGCTGCAGTTGTTGTCAAGATGCAGCGCAACTATTGTGGCCTGTTATCTGAAGTGTCCCCTGAGCGCGTAGTAGTGCAACAGGTTTAGCTTACACCAGCCGGCCGGAGCAGCGTCAAATGCAGAGGTGACAGCTGCATGTCAACAGCAGCCTCACCTTTTCTACTGCGTTTTCTCGACTGAAATTGCGCCTCCCATTGCATCGGCATTGGTAATGAAAAAGTGAACATATTGCAAAGCCCGTGCTATGGATGCTGTGATTTGTATGTAAGCATGTGAAAGCAGAAACAAACAGCTATGTTTACTGCAAAGGAAGACGGGAGTCTCTAGCAGCTCATGAATTTCAAGGCGTCAGCGGTTTACAGCTTTCAGGAGCAAGAAGGCGAACTCAAATTAAGTTTGGCTGATTTGCTCTCTATGTATGAAGTTTGTAGTTAGAGAATGAAAGTCAGCACAAAGACAGCTAGTGTAGGAGAGGGCACACAGGTAACTTTAAGAGTGGATGATATAGAAAACGCAGCGGAGCGCACAACACAGAAGTAATGCACACACAGAAAAGGAAGGTGCTGCACTGACCGTTGAATTATTCCAGACCCGTGCACTTTCTTCTCTCTTCACTGCATCTGCCTGCAGCTAACTTCTTTCTTCACCTCATCATCCTGCCGGTATGCACAGGATGCCCATTTCCTTCTCCAATAGGAATACAGAAGGTGTACTGACACACTGTTCACCAGAAGTCTTGATAGCCCAGGCGCCTAAAATCTCTCGCGTCAACTTATTGTCCTTGTCTGCGTGTGTGTGTTTCTTTGTTGTTCTGTGCTTTGCTGCGTTTTAAATCATGTTTGACCAACTACAGCAACGATCCACCATATATTATTAAGACTTGTTTGTAATGGTTTGCAGAGCTCTTCTTTCTCCAGGTTTTTATACCTTTTGAACTTGGGAGGAAGAAAGAATGTTTCGATGGAGGCAAAGTGCATAATGAAAGAGTGGAGAGATCAGAATATTGGATATTGGACGTGGATAAGGGAATTCACTTATACCAGGTTAATAATTTATAATTTTTTTGTGTGCAGTTTCGGTTTCGGTTTCAGTCACTGAAAAGCAGCTGTGACATCGTGAGGAAGTGTAGGTAATGCGAGTCAGGAAAAAAAAAAGACTGCAATATAATCACTGATTATTTTTTTTATTATTATTTCAGCTCTCTGGCAGGCTTGCGTAAGTGTTGGTGCAAATTAAATAAATAAAGCAGTGACCATATTGCACGTTTTGTATGGCTAGCATGACCAAAAACAAGTACAGTAGAAGCCCGCCATTATGTTCCACACTGCTGTGTTTTCCTGGCTGTTATGTCGTTTTCATCTGGTCCCAGCATAGGATGCAATGTATTAGGAACGCCGCTCTTACGTTGTAGCCATGAATACGTTCTCGCATGATACATCGCAACCTGGTTCCCCTAATCCGCTTGAGTAATGCGCTCCAGCCGCCATTCTGGCTTTTGACAAGTCTTGGCCGGGCTTGGCTACCAAACTTACCGGCAAGAAGTCGCTCGCACGTTGGAGAGGCTGGCACTAGATGGCCATACCATCAACTCGTTATGCCACCATAGCCTCGAACCCACTTTTTTCCCCCCTTCACAGTCGAGTTGAATGTAACGTCGTCAAAGTAACATCGTAACCTCTTTGTCGTGCTTCGATGGCGCGTCTCGCTAGCGGAAGGCACTTTCCCTTGAGGAAAACCTAGCCATACTGAATGCAGTCGACAGGCAGCCAGCACAGAAGAGAGTGGATATTGCAAAAGACCTTGGTTTGCAACCCTCTACGCTTAACAGCATCTTCTCAAAGCGCGCTGATATAGAAGGGAATGCCGCGCTTTTCGGCCCAAAGGCTAAACAGACTCATGGCGCCAAGTATGTAAACCTCGATGAGGCTCTTCTCACCTGGTTCAAGCAAGCTCGCAAGCAAGCTTTCGTAGATATGTCGCATCTCAAAGCGACAGCCACACCATTGCGGCCCTCCAAGCTATTGAGAAATGCGTGGTGCTTTCCAGCGAGCAAAAGAAATGGCAATCCACCATTCTCAATTATTTTAAGCTTTTTTTTTTTTTTCGTTTTTAATCTGAATAAATAGTTTCAAGTCAAAACTGCACTGTTTTCATTCATTTTCGGAACTTTCCTCTTTGTTGCGTTTTCCTGGCTGTTACGATTTTTTTTTTCCCCGTCTCGTGAAAAACTTATGAACGAGGTTCCACTGTAAGTGGTATCATTTTGTTGTTGAAACCGGAAACAAAACTGCATGAATGGAAACATTTATTTATTATTCAGTACTTTTGCATGCAATCCACATGGCTGTTCATGTTCAGGGATTTCCTGCATATCATTAAAAAACAGAACCTATAATTAAAATTTGGTGTGTCTACTCATTTAAAGAATCTCATGTGGTCTAAATTTCTGCAGCCTCCCAACCCCACTATGTCATCCCTCATAGGTGAAGTTGCCTTGGGACTTTAAACCCTATAAACGAAACCAAACTGAAAGTTTGGAAATAGTTTTTTTAGGTGAGAAATCGGGGGTGGAAACAAGTTTCTTCAAGGGTAGTTTGACAATGCTGGGCATCCTAGGTTTTTGTCTTTCTGCAAAGAATACACTCAGGAACTTGTTTTGTTGTAAGAAATAACTGCAAACGCATATTTTTCAACATTGTAGGTGCTGGTATGTTTTGAAGCAACAGGGCCATTTTTTTTTAATCTACACCAGCTACGCCAGCACAGCAAAAATCCATTGTAGGTATAGGAGATTTCCTACACTGGTGTAGCTGGTGTAGGTTAAAACATTGGCCCTAACATATCAAAGCGTGATGTACCGCTTCATAGTTTGTGCTCTTTCTTCTTGTTCTTCCTATGTTCCAGCGCTCTGATTGCTTGGGTTGTGGATGCATTTTCCAAACTTATCTCGATGTAAAGCCACCTTTTCAGTGATGAAGTTAACATAGCCATATTAGTAATAAGGGAGTCATTACTCATTGACATCCACCCAAGCGCAGCTTTCTCAGAAACTTTATAGTTAAAGAAAAATTCGTCCTGTTCCGGGGATTGAACCCTGTCCACCGCCTTTCCGGGGCAGTCGCTCTACCAACTGAGGTAACCAGGATGGTCTTGACATGCTGGTGAAGGCAAATGTTTGAACTTGCTAAATTTGGTTTTGTGCAGGCGTTGCCGAGACAAACTACACCCAGGTCCACAACACCATGGAGTTCTTCGAGATGTGTGCTGCACTCATCACTCAGTTGGCCCGCTGAGCTGCACGTCGCGTTGGTTCATGGTGCCAAGCCAACTTCTGAGTTGACCTCAGTTGCCAGTGCTTGCAACGGTGGCTAGATTGGGCTAGCGTGCTTTCCTCTGACCTATGACCCCAGGAGATGTGGCCAGCACAGATTCTAGGTCTTTTTCTTCCTTGCTGCCCACAGTAATGCTCCAACTGTTGAGAGGAGTTCCTGAGCAACAGGCAGTGGCAGACTTGCATGGCAACAGTATGTGGTGAAAGTAAACCTGGAAAGCATGAAACAAAAAAACTGCATGACGGCGCAACCTGAAAGAAGTAGCTACAGCTTGAAAAATGCAGTTTTGGTTACGCTTTGCTGTTTTTCTTACAAAGCCGAGCTCCCACATTATGGACAAGGATCCAGACGTAGTTTATACAAAAGGCAGGTAACAAAGCCATGGTATCTGAGGTTGGCCCCATCATTGGCTTTTCTCCACCAAGTAGTGTTTCCATTCGTCATTCAGCACTTGCTGTGCCTTTTTATTCCCTTTCATGCAGCGGGTAGCACATTAGCCGAATCTAGTCACCTACCCTGTGTATGACAAGCCGCCTAATACATATGTGCTTGCATGGGCCATGTGACACAGTCCACTCGTTTGGTGAGTGGAGATGGATATATATATATATAAATATATATATAGGCTGTTTTAGTTATTTTTTCTTAGTCTACTTAGAAAAAGGAAAAAAGAAAAGACATTTCTACAGTGACAAGAGCGTGTATGAAGGAAAAAAAAAGCAGATGGTGGTAATGCTGAAACGTCACAGGTGACACTATGGTCCGTGCCACAGCAGGCTTTTATGACAGTATTTTCTAATTCAACCAGCGGTGCTGGCAGAGATGTTTGCACAAAACATGAGTGTTCCAACATTTGGTTCATGGATCATCGTAGCTGTTTGTTGAGATACAGAGCGTCCTCTCATAGAAATGCAGTTGTTATACAGAAGCCTCTGGGCCGAGTTATTTTTACTGAATCACTGTAGTTGCAGCAGTTATCATTAATCCGTTCATGGACTTACGTGCAGTTCATCTCTTCACAGCCTCACTGGCAAAACACAGGCCTGTAATCTGTCTTTAATTTGGCAGATTGCAGAGTGTGTGCACTTACTGTAAAAACACTGCAAGCTTGTGCTTTATAAACATGAAGCATGGAAGAAGGTTTGACAATTTTATGTGTTACAAAAGCATGAAAACAGCTGGACTAAGAAAGCAGTACCAAAATGAAGTTGTTGACAATAGCTAATAATAGTCCAGAACCATCAGACAACCTAGCTTTGGGCTAAATTTGAAACCAAGTATCTTATGCTGTGTTACGTACTGTAGCATTTCACCGCTTGAGCAGATCACTGCTTCAGCGTCCCATAGCTCCAAAATGACTGACATCGCTGCATGCTATTGGTATTCCTGGAATGAGGAGGAATTAGAAATGCATGTTCTGCGTCATCATAATAACCGCGGGCAGTTAGGCGTGGACAATTCTTTGTGTGGCTCTGCACAGCCTGAATGCTGTGGGCTTCCCGAGCTTGTTCTCAGCCACCTGCTCACTTCCCACTTGGAACACCACGCACAAATGTTGTATATTTGTGATGTTCTACATTCTTTGCAGAGTTGCTGTTGGAAAGCCATCTAGAGACTAGCTTTGTTTGTGTAAAAAAGAAAAAGAAACAGGCCCCAAGAACGCTCTAGTAGAAATAGAGAGATATTTGTTTTTTCTTTTGTAGTCTAATATGAATTATCCTGTACATATTATAAATATATACATATGTACGTATACGTCAATACAAGGACAATACCATTGTGGCTTGTGTCTTTCTTGCTTGAATTGTGGCATTCTGAATATAGAGGCTTACGCCACAGCGGTTTTTGCAAAGTTGCACACTTCCATGTTTGTATATTTGCGTCCTTATTTTATCAAGTATTCCTGAACGATCCACGTCTTGTGCTATTGGGGCAAGTCTAAAAATGCCCAGGGGGCTCTACACTTCATTCTAAAGAATACTGTGGATATACAGCCAGCAAGAGTGTGAATGTACTTCAACTTGCACCAGTTTTGCATTGCTTGAAAATGGGAAACGTAAAGCACGGTTTACGTGTCCCTCTTGGACGTACAGTCGCTGCCTACTCAAAACATATCTGTGGCTGCCGTGAGTGCAAGAGCTAACAAATAGTTTAGACGTAAAATGAGGAGAATGAGGGGTGACTATGCTAAGAAAAACAATGACCAACTTCGAGAAAGCGGAAGGGAGCAGAAGTGGGTCAAGGAAAAGGCATGATTTCTTGACATCCTGGTCAGAATCAAGGAGCATGGGCAAGGCATGTGAAAAATGTGAAAGCCCCTTTTGAAAATTGGCCAAATTATTCAGGAACCTTTATTCAGGAGTCCGTGGTGTCCCCTTTCTTATGTGCTTATGTTGCGCTGTAATTATTCCCTGTAATTATGTATTCAGGAACATTAACTTGAAAAGAAGCTGAGGAATGCTTGGAAGCATACAGTCACTGAATGAACCGAGATCATACTACTACTATATGAACTCTTGAATGAACCCAGCCAGACTTCCACGTTATCCAGTACCTTTTAATTATTGAAGAGTCATTTGCAAGAACCTTTGCTCAATCCTTGTATGTACTCTCTTTGCAGACCTTACTCTGTTCTTGCAAAGGTCAATATGCTAGAGCCAGGGTGTCCACCAACCGGAAAAGCGGGTATTTGGATTACCTAAAAAATCTTGTGGAAAACTTGGGGAATCTGTGCTTATATCAGGGAAAATTAGTTTCAGTTCTATTTAAAGGGAACTAAACTCGCGATAAAAACGAACTGGCATTTCACGGGTTGTACAGTACGGCATTATGCGTCCTTTCCTCCCGCATTGTGCTGCCAAATGTATTATCTATGGTACTATCCCAGCAAGTGACTGACAGTGCACGTGCTTCCTGCAGATCGCACATGGGCTGTTCGATGGCCACCGACCTCCCCTTGTTTTCTCATATGATATGGTCAAGATTAGCTCTGGCCGGGCAGAAATGACAAGCTGTGGAGGGATAGATAGCCCCATGTGCGGGATTGACTCGCGGGAAAATGGCGAGGCGAGCGAGAGCCTTCGTGAACACCCCAACTTGGTAGACACCCTGTTTAGCATGCTAATGGCTTCAGCTTGGCTAGTCCCAAAATAACGAATGAATACAGGTGACACTCCTTATTGAACGAGTGACAACAGCATAGGGCCAGGTTAACACAAGGGCTACAAATTGCAGTACTGTTTCATAGCCTACGTGTTAGAAAACAAAGTAAATGCGTATTTTTGTGAATAGTGGCATGGCCATAAAATGAAAGGAGTGTAGGCATTTATTTATTTTTTTGCGTGTTTTATTCATAGCATGATGTGCGAGGCATTACTAAATGGGGACTACTACATAGTATTTGCCCTCAACTGTCAGATAATTTATAAGCAAATTTCTTTAACCTCTTTCTGCTTCAACCGAGCAATGGCTGTGAGATCAAGTCCATGTCACGTGAGGAATAAAAAAAAAACAGCTATGTAATTGTTGCTCTGTAAATTTAATTCATTACAACACTAAAGCCACCTGCCTGTGAAAAGCAGTGATTGTAAGTTTTTCGTCCATCACATGGCCTAAATTTAACTTTAACATCATAGCCATCGCTCAACTGTAGGGACTGAAACAGGTAAGAAGAAAACAATCATAAACAAACACCGTGTTTACAAACAAAGGGGGCGCTCGCGGCGTCGCAGCCGACTGGGGGTGAAAAATTGGGTTAGCGCCCACCATAGGAATACATGGAACCGAAATATTTCTAAGCAGCTTTCTAATTTCACGAGACACCTATGTCATTCGGTGCAGAGTAACCGTCAAAATCCTAGAACAGATCATGCAAGTATGAAATCTCATGACCGAGGCGAAGTATTTTTTAAACATCTCGAAACGTATGGGGATGCGAGTTGGAAGGGCGACCCATAAAAACAAGTAAACGCAACTTGCAACATTTTTCTCGTTTCGCAGAGCACCAGAAGCGGTGGCCGGTCGTTAAACATTGGCCAGCGCTTTGAAGAAGTATGGTGCGTCACTGCGGAAGCGGTCTATTTTTAAAACTCCCCGAAACTGTGTTGTGAATCCAGACACCCCCAAAAATGCTCGTGTAGCAAATCACGTAGTTTTGTTTACAGTCTGATATGCTGCCGCGTGGAGTAAATTAGCCTGATAATATTGTCCCTCAAGTGATACATTCTAGACAGAATTACATTTAAAAGGCAGTTGTCAAACGCCGTACGACAATACGGACCGAACGAGAGTCGCGCATTGCAGCAGACGACAGCGCAGCTGGCGATACCCACCGCGGCCGCCTCCAGCTCCGGAGCGTCTGCTAGCGACCGCGCCGGTGGTGCATTGCCGTCTGCAACTGTGCGCGGTCAGTTTATCGTGCTGTGAACGGTCCCGCAAGTCGTCAGACTTGCAGTACTTGCAAGGGAATGTAGTGCGACATGCAACATGATGTAGGGGCGTGATACGAGACGTTCACCAAAGAATGAGAAGGGTTCAACGCTGCTGAAACGAGTAAAATGTTGCGGTAAGTTGTTTTTACGTGTTTCTATGGGTAGCCCTCCCAACTCGCACCCGCATACGTGTCGCGGTATTTTAAAAATACTTCGCCTCGTTAATGAGATTTCATACTTTCGTGATCTGTTCTAGGATGTTCGTGGTTGCTCTGTACCAAATAACGAGATCATAGGTGTGCCGTGAAATTAGAAAATTGCTCTGAAACTTTTCGGGTCCATGTATTCCTATGGGCACTAAGCCTAGTTTTCACCCCCAATCGGCCTAGCCTGGCGACAGAAGCGCCACTGGATCGCGCTATACCAGCTATACGTCACAGATCGGTGTTGGTCAATGTGTTATTTAGCTGTCATTGGCAAAAACTTAGTGGTGATTCATGTACAGTAACTTCTTGTGTATCATTAACAAAAAAAAAAAATCCATCCAGAATTCGTGCATGCTCATTTAACCATTTCCCTTCCTTGAACAAAACCACTAAAAAGGCTCAGTGGAAATTTGCTACGTGTGGCAAGGAATTTGAACTGCAAGTCAATAGAGGCTGCTTCATCACTTGGAAGTGAAGCTTGTGGCTACAATATCAATGGCTGACTATTGAATAATTACACAATCACTCTTGCCTATTCACATGGTCAATGCTACACCTTGTCCATTTACTACTGGTATACACTAGAACACCTATCTCGAATGCAGGGACAAATTTGGCGAAATGTTCTCTACCAGGACTCGCGTTTCCATCACAATGCACAACATGCTGCCAGAAGTGTTGACGCGGAACATAAGGAAGGGTCTAGGTAGCATTTGATAAGTAGTTCGTTTACAAGTGAAAGCAACACTTGGCACACCATAGTGGAAGCATGGTGGAAGCCTCCAAATATTTGACCACCCAGTGCATTCATTGTGATCCGAATCCATCTGTTTGCCGATTCCAATATATTTGAAGATTTCTGAACATAATATCAGTGCAAAATGTTTCACAACAGTGCATCCAAATGCAGCCATCACAAGGGTGGTCACAGCCTTGTTACCTTGTCATGCCATTGTAGCAAGCATTATTTACCAGTGAATGCAAAGGAATAACTACATAAAAGCTGTACAGCATTCTGAGAGTAAAACTTGTCCTTAAGCAGGCGCATAAGCAATGCACAGCTTATGCTCATGTTTTGCAGCAACAAGAACTCTGGGCTACCTCTGGATCAGTTAGGCCTACAACAAAATTTCTTCAGAACACTAGTGGCATCATAGGTTCTTCCTTTCCCGTCCACCTTCATGGCATTGCTGCCGTGTCACAGCAGTTACTTGCTACCAGCTGTGATCACGAAGACTTGCACCATGTCTTAAATCATGCAGTCCTCAGTGGCAACCAAGTTTTTGATGAAGATAAGGTGGTTTTGAAGAACAGCGAAAGGGCACAGTAACTGTCCATAGAATAGGCTGGAATGCACTGCATCACTACACCTTCCTATTGCAGCCGTTTTGTACGCTATGCAACACGGCATGTTGCATATTTTCTCTGGAGCAGTGGGTCCTACGTTATTAGTTCCATAATTCATTGCTCACACAGCTAGCACATTTCAAACCTCCAGCTGATTTTACATCGGATAAATTACAAGCAGCCAGATGTGCTGAAATGTTTTCGGTGAACGTAAATTTGTGCCTAATCAACTGTTGCAATCAAAACAGGTGCTTTGCAAAAGCACCTGTTTCGTGGCAATTCAACAACACTATTTGGTTTGGCTAAGATCAACATACCTGAGGTTCTGTGTTCCAGAAATCCCGTCTGCCATGGGTACTTTGCTTTTAATCTCCATCAAAAAGGGGCCACAACAGCTGGGATTTTATGCCATGCTCTTATGTCTGGCAGTGCTGTGCTCCAACGAGCAAGCCACCACGTTGAGGTACACAGAACTGTAATCTTCAATGAGCGGCCTGCAGACCATTTGTTTTCCTGCCAGTGACGAAGTCTAATTTAGCTGTTTATTTCAGCTGCATGAACTGCTATCATCTTGCATGGCTGAGAACTAGTGTAAAAAACTTGCTCCACACAGCAGCCGGAGTAATCATGCAAGTGGACCAATTACAGCAGTACTTATAGTTTGTGGAGGTTTTAACATCCCAAAACAACTCCAGCAATAGGCACTGTAGTGGAGAGCTTTGGAAAAGTTCCACTTGGGAAGGAGTTCTTAAATGTGCGGCACACTGCCACCGCGCCGATATCAAAGCTGGGCTTCCTGGTCCAGCTGCAATTTCACCCATGGTGATCTGGGATGACAATGGGGCTACACGGACAGCAGAAAATTGTTTATGTCGACTCTGCAAGGTTAACACAACGGTTAGTGCCAGTGGAGTATCCAAAATAGCAATGTCCAGTTTTTTTTTTTTATTGTGAGAGATTTGTTGGCTTTTATACACATTTATTTGCCACCAGACGCAGATCCACCAGCAACTGCATGCTTTTGGGACTTTGGCAGGCCTCCCTCACGAAAACCGTTCCTGCAAAAACACAATCACCACTTTTATTAAATCTTCTAAACATGTTGACTACAAGGGCAATATCTGGTTTTAGAGAGGCCAAGAAAAGTCAGCGAGGCAGTGATGAGTGCCTGTCCATAGTTTACTCAGCCGATCTCGCTAAACCTCCAAAAACTACTCAATACTAGCACACTGCGGAATCTAGCATCAACACTTTCAAGCATCAAACGCCAGTTTTTTTCTGCTCTCATACTGGCTGGTATGCGCTACAGGTCAATCACCTAACTTCGAAGAGTTAAAAAAGTTTGCGTGGCAGCAATGGAATTTCAGAATCACCAACGTGTCAATGAGGCAACAGTCACAGCATGCCACATACACGAGCTGCAGCTGCACGAGGAGCTCTTCCATCAAGGACAGCATTGTGTCGTGTGTGAAAAATATGTTCATTCAGTTCTACAGTTCAGCAGAAAACTTCGATGTCCCTAGCATCATCGACGCTTCACATCAACCACAGATCTTTTCCACGGGTGAATAATAATCTTGCCATTACCGTATGCGAAAAAGTGTCTTTGCTGGTTTCCTCACTGCATCTGCTCAGGTCGCTCCCACACATTTGGAAAGCATAACGTCGAAACGCGGGGCTAACGCAGGGGTGTGATATTATGAGAATTTATTACGCTGCTCTTCTGAAAAAGACGCATGTTAAGCATCTATGCAGAAACAGTGGTAGCGAGAGCCGTAGGATGAGCTGGCAAAGGTAAACATTTCGTAGTATTTTCTGTACAAGTGTCATTCCCTACATTCCTTTTCTTCATATAAATTTGAAGCAGCGGAAAAGGCCACCTATACATGAGGAAATGTGGTATCATGTGCAGAGACTTGTTCCCAGCCAAATAAAAGTTCTAACTGCACTGCCACTGACAGCTTAGTCAGTCCAAACAAACATGATAGCCTGGAAAATGGCCTCCACATAAGTAACGTCCAGAAATATATGACTGCATGCACAGACCGCCTCTGAAATTATCCCAACTTCCATCTCACTTGATTTCATTTATGGGGTATAAAGACCAAAAGCAAATAATACTATGGGAGGTACTGTAGTGCAGGGCTCTGGGTAATTGCCTCCCTGGGGTTCTTACAGCATGCAGACATCTCACAGTGCACGAGTGCCTGATGTTTAAGCTCCATTGAAAAGCAGTCGCTGTGACCAGGCTGTCTTCAATGAGGGTTAGACCACACAAAAGCAGTGCACACTATATTTTACATAATTCGATAATGACAAATTCAGCCTCACAGCACTCAGACAAAAAGCTTCAAGAGAGATACAAAGCAAACCACAAGTTACAATAAGCGGCACAACCTTGGGGGTTTCTGCCGGGAACCTAAAATAACAAATGCCATGCCCTAGTAGTTCTTGTGCAAATGGATGCTGCAAGACCTTTTACCATTATGCTGGCCGGAATATTAAACATACTTTTGGCTCGTATTAAAATGCATACCACATTAACAAAGCTGTGTCAAATGATATTTGCCTAAAATAATCTAGCTCCCACACTTCAGAACTGCCAACGATTTCTAACATGTATTTTTCAACTGACTCTGTGACAAGAAATCTTAGCAATTCCTCCACCATGCGACAGCACACCACTAAAGCGCACTAACACCAGGTTCGCTATCCCAACTGCCATTTATAGGCACCGTGCATGCGCTGTGTTCAACGCAACCAGTAGCCAGTTAGGCGTCCTGAGTGCGGAGGCTCCGTATTGTTGCTGATGATTTTCGCTACCAATGCAATGGAAGCTTGCACACCATTGCTGTATTCGACTCTGCCTTTGACTGACAAAATATATATTTTCTCGCTACCGGAACTTGACTAAGGAACCGAGCTTTTTTGTTCTGGCAACATCGACAATGTGAAGAGACTTTTCAGGAAAACTAGAGTGAGGTGTCAGCCCAGTGCACTGCGCAGATATACATCACCAACAGATGCATTCAAGGCATACTGCCACTGTGGCAGGTTTATTTTTTTTTCAAACTAATAGAAGCTGATATATAGTCGCCTTAAGAAGGATATTGAAGTCTCAAAAAGGAAGGCTGTCGAAAAAGGTACGGTCGTGGACAAAAGTTTCCATGATGGTGGATGCATCATAAATCTGCTTTGCCTTGCTAGTTAGTCTCTAATTTATTTCCAGTGAAGCACGGACACCCCTCATGCTTCAGTATTCTGCGTTGCCCGACCGCACTGGACTAATTTTTTTTATTTTGTGCAAACCCACATAGCACAAATTGTCCATAACTGTACAGGTAATTGAACATAAGATACAATGTACACCATGCTGTCTTTGAAGCTGTCAACATGCTTTCAGTCAACAAAAAAAGAAAAACTCGGACGACAAAGGATGTAGCGGCTTATGAGAAGAAAAAAAAAAAAAAAAAAAAAAAAAAAAGGCTGAGGCAACTACGATTTAATATCTCAGACCCAAGCTGTGGCCAGCAAGAAGAAAATGGACAAGGTGAGGACAGCAAGAATGCTTTGCAAAGTTTACAAAATAGAAAAGGCAGGAGTTTGCACTGGTCACTCGCAAGTATCCAAGCACTGCCTAAAAAAAGACTGCATGCGAGTGGCCACTGCAATTATGTACAGAGCTTAGAAGGGTCAGGGTTCGGGCTAGCGGGTAATTTACAAGAGGTTCCATAGCATGCATTTTGTTTTTTGTTTTTCATAACCTCAAATAGAACAGAAAGCAAGGATTTCCATAGGAGTAAATTAACTATATCCACGACAGTGGCATAGAACTAGTTTCAACGCAGGCGTCGTTCCTGCTCCCAATGCCATGTCGGAAAGCAGTTAAACTCTGTCACAAAAGAATTTGTTCAAGGGCTGTTGCAGCAAACAAATATCTCATACTGTTTGCAGCGCTCATTTGTGCCCGACATGAGCTCTCCTGCCTATTGCAGTAGTATGGGCAGACTACAACCGCTGCAACGAGTACGCACAGCCTTCACACTCTAGACGTGCAGGCCGCCACTAGTGGCACACACGTTCCTGGAGTTAGATGCACACGGTGCCTATAGCTCCTACCGTGATGTGCTAACTGCATGGTAGTTATGATCTGCCAAGGGGTGGAAGCAGGCTCGAGCATTCTGGAGCAGCTTTGGAGCAACAGAACGAGTTTTGGAGCATATTTCCAAGGTCAAACGCCTTTGATAATTGCAGTTTCCTTTTATGAAATACAAAATCTCCAATCTGATTCCTTTTTATGCAAGTTCAATGCCTCTCCAATTCCGCACTAACCCCTGAAATGAACGGCCAAAGCATGTAAAGATGTATAATATAACACAGGCAGCCTTTAGCAAAAACTTGGAACAGACTAGCAGCAAACATTATCCTCGCTTCACACTACACGTCCTGCCCATGCTTATTTCTTCTTGATTTCCACTAGAATTTCAGTAACTTGAGTTCCTCTTGAGCGATACCGGTAAGCTGCTTATCATAATCTGCTAGTGCTAGCCAAATGCGGTCCATCCCAATCTTATTTCCTTTTCATGGTCCGGATCTGCAGTTACTACATGTTCTAAGTAGACGTATGCCCCTACTACTTCCAGTGCTTCGCTACCTAATGTAAACTGCCGTTCCTTACCAAGGCTGTTGAACTTTACCTTAGCCTTCTGCATATTGATTTTCAAGCCTACCTTTCTACTTTCCCTGTCTATGTCACCAATCATTCTTTGCAGTTCATCTCGTGAGTTACTCAACAAGGCAATGTCATCAGCAAATCGCAGATTACTGAGGTATTTTCCATCTACCCTTGTCCATAGCTGCTCCCATTCAATGTCTGAATACTTTCTCTAAGCAAGCTTTGTCTAACGCCTTTCATTATGGGAATTTTGTTACTTTATGCAGAACTATGATTGCTGTGCAGCCAGTATATATATCTTCCAGCACTTTCACGTATGGCCCGTCTACCCCCTGATTTCACGATGCCTGCATCCTACTGCCTACTTCCACAGCGCACTCAGTAATGATATCTCTGAAATTATAGTTTATTGCTTCTAGGGTGTCGCCATCCTCGGTTAGAGCTGAATATCTATTCTGTAACGAAATAGTGAACTCTTCTGCCCTCCCCCTCACCGCCAATTCGTTGATGGACTTCTTTCTTACTAATCTGTTGAGTTCCTTTTTCAGATTCAGACTGATTCGGGACCTCACCATCCTGTGGTCACTACACCGCACTTTCCAGATTACCTCTACATCTTGCATAATGGCGGGGGTTGAACACAGTATGAAGTCAATTTCATTTTTAGTCTCCCCGTTAGGAGTTTTCAGTGTCCATTTCCGGTTCTTCCGTTAAGAAGGTAATCATGATTCTTAAGTTATTCTGTTCTGCAAACTCAACTAGCAACTCCCCCCTGCTCTTGCTCGTGCGCTTTATACCTAACATCTAGTCTGACCTAATGGGCTTACCTATTTTGACTGGATATATTGAAATGTCGAGTCAACCACTTCGATGCACTCTAGCAGCGATACTAACTTGGAATTCAGATTAATGAGCATGACATTTCTGCTCCCTATCTTGTGCATATCTATTTTATTTTATTTAGAATACACCTCAAAGCCCCCAGACAAAGGGTATTGCATGATCCTTTGGATCCTATGCCTGGGCTGATAAATTTTGAGGACATGGATATTTCATCTGCCAAAAAGGCACCTTCAGACCACAATAACTCGCATTGACAAGCTTGGCGCCAGTGCCACTTCAGTGCTTTTTGCCTACCGTAGGATCACAGACAACTGCAGCACAACCTTGATCGTATTGTCCGTTTGTAAATATGATGGAGGTCTACAGGATTGGAAGCAGGCTAGGGCATTTTGTAGCAGCTTTGGGCTACAGATAGGGCAGCCTTTCCATCCCACAGCTTTTTTATTTCACTGCCTCCTGCCAATAGTTTATCATTCTTTGCTTGAGCAATGCTTGGGCTCCTTTTTAATATTTTGGCGATAGGCCCTGTATGCCTTTCTAACACTCTTGAGAAGCTTCCTAGTAACTGAGAGCTTTGGCGTACCAACCCATAACGCTTCAAGTATGGTTTTGTGTCGGCCTGACAAGCTTGCTACCGACAAAGAGACTCAATGGTGAACTACCTACTTGTTTTCACAGCAGAACCATTAGAATAACACATGCAGTTTTTGCAGTCGGACAAATTTTATTCCTAACAGCTCACAATGGTTTGCGCTACCGGCTTCGCTTGCTGATAACGCTTATCTCCACCCGCAATTTAAAAGGCTGAGAGTAGCTGCCACATCACATGCACAGTGCATTTTGTTTCCGCAATTATCTCCAACCGACGCTGGCTCATACTAAATTCACTTGCGAACAAATATTTATTATACTCCATGCTTTCTTCCCTTACAAGAAGCTCGTTTGTATTAATCCCAGTGCAAGATGCGTGCCACTGATACAATGACATTGTTCCCGTGTTCTGCTAAATTTGATGGCAAAGCAGCAAAACAGCCAGTTTGGAGCAGTTTTGAAGCAATATTGCATTTTGGAGCAGGATGGAGCAGGGGAATCAGTTTGGAGCAGAATGCAGCAATTGGAGCAGTACTTCCACCCCTGTATGACCCTACTGTTTGCTGTTAAGCACATTTCTCATGGTTTAACATGCTGCCATTGGCAAACTACATGGCAGTGCCTGTTAATCGGTGCAGTTTACTAGAGGTAGCGCATAAAGCCGTTATTATGTATGACCAACCAGCCGCTTTTGCCAGTCTGCTCAAGCATCACCACACTTGTTTCTCACATACTCCAAAAAAAGTGCATAATGTATAATGCCATTTTCCTGTTCAGTTTGTTGCGGCTCACCTGAAACGCCTCCAGACCTTCCTGAGGTGGCGGAGACGGCCAGTGCCAGTGGTCTTCCTCCTCTTAGCCTTGACACTCCAGTTGTCTGCATGACGATAGCAAAAAGGGAGAGAAAAATGCCTGAAGTTAAGAGCTTCGTGAATGCAGTCGATAAGCAACAAACAAAAGGGAAGACATCAGTGGTTCCTTAGATCAGCACTGTTCATAAGTGATGAAATGTTTGCATCATGTGCATGTAGCTATAGCAGTGAAAAGGTGATCAACAGTGCTTTCACCGTGCAGTCATAACAGGATTTAGTACACGTTCTTGAAGAAAAGAAAAAAAGAACAGAGATGGGACGAGCACACAAAACGACTGGACTAACAACTGTTCTTTAATGAAAAAAAAAAAAAAAAAACATTCTCCCAGGAAAGGTAGCAGAGCATGTGCAGCTGAGTAATGTAAAAACTACATACTAGAGATAAGCCGTGCTCTAGAGCTGGTACGATAGGAAGCTTAGTTCCTTCTGCATCAATAAGATGGGTGTGCTGATGCATCATCCCCTTGCATACTAAAGAGAAACGCTTCAAGAGTTTCGCACTCGACCTTTCCCTTGTGCCTGCCACCAACGCTCCCTTTAGAAAACAGCGGGTCCGCATTCCCGGCAACGACCTCGTCTCTTCTCTGTCCTCTTTGATTTTTTTTTTTCTTCTAGATCCCTGCTTTCGACGGATGACACTCGGGAGCTTGTAAGTTGTGCAGTTTACGGTATGCGGCGACAAAGGGGCTGTGGAGGACACAGTAGAGGAGGGCTCTAGATCAATTTAATCATCGAGAACGTTGGAAACAGTCACTGCTGCTGCTAAAGGTGAATAGGCCGCGTTGACTTAATCATGCATGTTTGCATACCTTGCTAGTCCTTATGCTCTGCGAGAGCAACAAGCTCACGTTTTTCGCCTAATCTTCGCTAGTTAAACGCCGTCTGCACCCAAAAAGAACGCCCGCTTTTTAACCAAAAACGATTCTGCGAAATTAGTAACACGGCTACGACACGCGGCAGGATGCATTCAACTAGTGAAGAAACAGCACCGATCGAGCAACACGAACTTTACGCGAAATGCACTGCTGATACCTTGATGAAAAATGACACGGGCTAACGCATGTAACTTACAGTGGCGCATCTTGCTGTTGGGGTAGCCGCACTGAGCACATCGCGACTTCTGGATGTGGTAACTGCTGCGACCACAACGCCGGCACAGCGTGTGGGTCTTATTCCTCCGTTTTCCGAAACTGGAGGTACCCTTCGTCTGAAAGGCAAAAGTACGAACACGTCGTATCAGTCAAAACAAACCGTGCAAAGCGCTGCGGTTAAACGCCATCGCCTAGGTGCATGGACGCCGAAGGCAACTTTTTACTAAAATAGGACTTTCTCGAGCAAAAAACAAAACGGACTGTACTGACTAGTTATCATACACACGCTTAATAAAGCTTAAATTGCAGATTTAGCTCCATATTTTTCGATTTAGACGGATTTGGAGGCAACGAAGCAGCACTCACCATTTTGACGATCTACCAATCCGGGAAAAGACTTGGCACGACAAGCGACACAAGCACAATCAGTGTGGTGGCGCTAGTGATTGTTCACAACTCAAAGCGCAACGTGTTGTTTTCATAACTTCCAATATACACAAAACTCTAAAAATTCAACCAAATAACAATGTAAATAACAAAAGTGCTCTTGACTTTGAAAATTTAACCTGCAAACAATTTTGTTTATTTGCTAGTAGTGCTCACGGTCACGGTGGAAGCTCACGGTGGTAGTGTAACTGGCCTACCCTGGCGTTACCTTTTGCAACGCTAGGGAAGCGCATTTAGGTCTTTAAAAGCCTCATTAGACTTTTAAGGACTCAGTTGCTAAAAGTTTGAAAACATAGATTGTATGCTCTTGAACCGCGGAGCGTCAGATCGCTATCGGTTAAGACGCCAAGGCAGAATGGCGCGACTTTCAAACGCTTGATGCATTCGAATGCTTGAACGGGTATCACAATGGCGCGACTACAAACTTTAGAACTAACTGGTAATTTTGTCGACTACAACCCCAGCCTTAGTAAGCTTGCCCCGCACATTGTTCGTATAAGACTTTTGACAGAGTAGTTCATGTTTGTTTGTTTTTTTTTTAAATAAATGTGCGCTTAGAAGACACAGACAGATATATACATTCATTAATTATTTATACATTCATAAATCTTTATTCACAAGGATGGCCTAAAACCTAGAGGAGAAGTGGGTAGGTTAGGTGAGGGTGAGTACCCCATACTCCGAAATGAAGTCTAGCAAGGCACTAAGCTTGCGCTTGGCGTCGGTATTGAGGGCTATCCAGTTTTGATGTAATGAGCAGATGTGTAGTTGGCCTGGAGGCTCGGCGTGCCAGCACAGGTCCAGATCAAGTGCTGCAGTTACATAAGTAATGTTTCAGTTTTGCAGCTGCGCTCCGGAAATGGCGGTCACGCGAGCCAGTGGCGTTGTAGTCATGTTTTCAATGCAATATCGTTTATTGTCTCGTGCTTCGTATGATCAGAAAGTGTGGCCAGAAAACGTCCTTCGCACCTGTCAATCTCCTACAGATCGATAATAATGAAATCGATCACTGATAAATAATTATGATAATTAAGAATTGATTATTCATAGTCATGGTTAGTCATAGCCATAATCATAATTAGTTTATTAAAATTACTATGACAATTGCGTATTACTCACAGCAGTGGGATGCCACGGCCGGGAGTCTGCCGGTGGCTGAGGGCGGCGCGCGGTCAACAACAGTGCACACCTGGGCGGTGGTGGAGTGAGGGTCTAGTAACACTGTAGTAAGGGTGAGCAACAGGTCCAGGCCTAGGTTCAGTAGTTCCGCCATGGTCGAAGAGCCCAGATATGCCAATATTTTACTGGCCGGTGCAACTTTAGGGCAAGGATGGTGGCCATGGCTGCAAGCGAGCTACTTTTTCTCTCCACGGAGCCATCAGTGTAAACAAGCAGGTGGTCACTCGGAGATGTATGACGGCTCCGGCTTGCTGTTGCACCACTCAGAGTGATGTGCTGCGTTTTCCCGCGATGACAACGATCTCGCACTCTACCTCCGCAGTGAGGGACCAGAGAAAGCAATTGCCGCGACCAACATTCTTTTCTTTCCTTTTTGATTATTATTTTAATGAACCGCTACCACCACCAGCATGGCTAATACTAACCATGACATGGCTAATTATAGATATAACTATCCGTGACTATCACTGACCATGATTATGACTGACGTATAAACCACGACTATGCCTAATCACGACTACGCTATAACTAACCACGAATATGACTGACTATATCACTACGGTAATTATGAATATGACTGTGACTAAACATGAATATGACTAACCATGGATATTACTATGATTAGTAGGCCGGATTGGTCACGTCATAGTTTAGTCAGCCATGGTTAGTCATAGTCATTGTTGCAGTATCTGACGTACGTCATAACAGCTCATGTGCCACTGCATACCCAAACATGTCTGAACACGCCAGATGTTGGCATAGTAACAGCGGCGGTGCCACTGCATGAAGGGGAGAAATCCTTTCCGTTCGCTGCAGTAACGACAAGCTAGTCCGATTTTCAAGCTGGCTTTTGCGTGGACAGTGGGTAAAATCTGTGCGCTTGACGAATTCAAGATAGGGTATATTACACATGCCACCCTGCTTTGCGCCCGGTATACACAAATAGCAGCAGAACCGATAGTACCGGTTATCACTTTTAGTGCGAAGGCACTAATCCGAACTGAAATTTGTCCGCTTGTCCCCCTCCCCCGCACTGCCCTGGTGATTCAGATCCGAGCAAAATCTTGACTCGAACGTGCCTTCTGCAGATATTAGGCTGGTTGGCGGAGCCAAACCATCTAGTTTTTTCATACCGCCTCACGATGACTGTAACCAATTAAAATCGGGAGCAGATAGTTCTTCGCAAAAAGAGGCGGGTGTCTCTCACGTTTAGGAGCATTACTTTGAAGACATGGCGTTACATTCAAGAACTATAACTATAAACACGTTACGGGTAAAGAGGTGCCGGAACTTGGCGCAAGTGCTAGCGGTGCCGAGGGGTTTGTTTAATTATTTATTACAGGACACAGAAGGGTATTAAGGGGGTCAAAGAACGACTGAAGTACAACAGAAACTACATAGTTAATACAGCATGATATACAAGGCGAAAACAATAGAAAATGTTGCACGCGGCAAAATTTAATGGCCTAAATATACCTACATAGATGAGAGATACAGTAATGATATGAATGCAAGGCATCGCAAATGCACATGTAAAAAATGTAGCGTTCACATTAGTATCATGAATCTTTGTAAAGGTAAAGCTCGCAAGAATCCAACGCAAGCCGCTTAGAAATATACTGCAGAACAAGGATAAAGGACGTTACGATATAATTCGAGATGTTCGCAAAACAGGTAGTAGAATGGTTGATGTTTAGAGATGCAGGCTATAATGTCAGGAAAATCATTTCAAAGAATCGATGGCGCATGGAAGTATGGAATGCGGGATCAAATTCCGGCCTCAGCGGCCGGTCTTCGATGGAGGCGAAAAGCAAGGCGACCGTGTGCTGTGCGATGTCAGCGCACGTTAAAGAACCCCAGGTGGTCTAAATTACCGTAGTCCTCCACTAAGGTGTCTCTCTTAGCCTGAGTCACTTTCGGACGTTAAACCCCACAAAACAAACAATTTTTGAGTTGTTTTCCTGGATACGTTTTGTGCTGCACTGATTATGCAAGCGACATGAAAGGCGTAAAGGTGCTCCCAGAGGAAATGTAGATGGCCTGGTTCTGCAATGATGTTTATGAAGTAAGCATAAAAGAGCAATGGAACGGTGAATATGTCTAATGGGTCGAGGCAAATATGTTTGATCTTTGTTGTGCTGCAATAGGGACTCTAGTGGGGACTGTAGAAACGAATATGGCTTTATATTTTGTATGGTTCTGGCATGATGATTAGGTAGTTTTGATATGGAGACCATATGTAGGCGATACGAACTCTAGATTGTGTCAGTACGAATGCTAGGTAGCTTCTCTTCTTGCGCTGCTAGGAGAGTTTCGCAAGTTCCTACTGCTTTGGGCACTTTTGGCAAGCATATACTAATATCCGCGGCGGGGTACTTGTGATTTGATTGTAGATACGCTGAAATCATTATTCTACTGATCAGTCGAAACTGGCAAGAATCGTTACAATGACGTGTATGTTGTTAGGAAAATCCGCAGTGAGTGCTGGGAAGCAATAACGTATGTGGCGTAGTCACGGACAGCAAGCAGTCGGGCGTACTGCGGCAAGTAATTTGCGCATTGTATAGGCGGCTGAGGGTCTACATAATATTTCTTATGAATGATCGGATAAAGCTAACGGCTTTATTGAAGTTTGTGTTTTTTTTATCAGTCTAACCATGTACTTACAGGTCTCATTAAAAAAAAATGGCAGCCATTGCCATTCCGCGTTACCGCGGAAATTAAGCGTCTAGAACTCAAGTGCAGAAAACACGATGTCCGTCGCCTAAGCGCCGGCTCGCGCATGCATGCAGTCCAAACTTGCATGCCTAAAGCAAGATCTTTATCTCTTTTTGTCATGACGGGGAAGAAGCTAACAAACAAACAAAAAAGTCCGGCCGCTGGAAATGCGACAGCACCGTCTTTCCGCGCGAGAGCCGCGCGGAAATGTACACCGTCACTGCACACTGCCGCTGCATGCTTCCAGCGAAAAGAGGGAAATCGCTGTCGGCGACAGTAACGCGCGTGCGCAAGAGTTGGTCCCTTGCGTGCCTTGCGGCTGAAGAAAGCTCCTGTCTGCCGCCGCCATGCACGGTAGGCCTCATTTCTCCGGTTGATATCGTCCACATGCAGCTCGGATTAGTTTGGATTATCGCCATGGATCTGAGGACACGTGGCTTCGGTGAGCTGTTATTGCATTTTTGATATAGCAGGGACATGCAGATAGGGCATTTTTCGACTGCGCGGCGTGCACACACGTAGTCCCTGGCGGCGCCGCCGCTATGCCATCCTCCTCCTCGTTGACGCAGCTTCGGCCGTTTGTTCTGGTGGCTACCGTGCAAGGTGGAGAGCCACCTCAACCAGTACCAACCAACTTTCGCTGATTAATGCGCTCGACAGAGACCCTTAGCCCATACAGTTCATTATTCAGGCGGAATATTTATACAGCTGCTCATGAGACGAATTCTTGTCCTTGAAACTTGCCACGGAAGTTGTCCGCATGTAGTGGTACCGGACGTTATGGGGAGTGTCTATGCATATAGAAAAGTAACGTAGAGTGCTGTCCCAAATGTCAAGAATAATGTGTGGTTCGGGTAACGCCTAGGGCTCGATGCCAAGAAAAAGTGGTGGGTTTGAGCCCCAGTAAAAATGGCGAGTTCGAGACTCTTGCTCTCGTCACAGTTGCAGAGTTGCCATAGCCGTTGTCGAGCTACCGAAGCGGCGAGTATGGCTAGTGTGACGAGCGCCCGAGAGGATGGCGCCATTTGCAATGAAAGCCAATTGATAGCGGCAGAGGGCGCCGCTTGTCGGTAGGGTACCACCAGAGCAGACGACGCGGTGTTCTCGCTTCAGAAGACGGCAGTCTGTTGGTGTTGTGCGTGTGTGTTTTCAACCTGCTTCTGTGCGTATTTTGCATTCACCAAGTTGTAGCGGCTTATTTCCGGTGTAGGTGCTTGCACATGCGAGTCATTCCGCACTTCTAGCTGCTCGGCAACGATTGCATCTGTTCTTTTTCACGTTTTGTGCGTGCATTCTGTGCCCGCCTGTATCCCTTCCTTTTTTACTGTGTCTACAATGGCGAAGCGAGTGCCTGAGTGTTATTTCTCTAGTGCCTCTCACTAAACTGCACAGAAAAATGCCAAACAGAAAGCGGCAGTGCAAACAGAGAAGACTTGCTTTATTGTTGGCAAACGAGGCTACCGCTAGAAAAAGGAGCGTACTATTTTCATGTTCACTGCACCATCTGATATGCTACGTGCGCATTCTGCAGAATGGAACCGAAACATCGATAGAAATGACGTAAGGTAAGCGCCAACTTCTTTAGTTTGAGATAAACATTTTTAGAGCATGCAGTTATATATAATCATAGGGGGGGGGGGGGGGGGAACTTGGGCGAGTCGGGTGCTCCATAACATGAGTGTGTAGCGCAAAGAAGGAAGCACAAGAAAATGTACACAATCAGGCGCTACACACAGCATCTGTGTTGTGTACGTTTTCTGTGTCCCTCGTCCTTTTGCGCTACACATGCACTCATGTCATGGATGCAGTTACATATTGGGCGCACATATCTTTCACCGCGGCGTTACCAACGAGCCCCCCCGTTGTGATGAACCGGCCGCGTCTCGTGCCTATTGTGAATGTGAGAAAAAAAAAAAAAACTTCGTCAGCCTCTTTAATCAAAAGATGGTTACTTTGGCAAAGCCTGGTGTGCAATCACAGACCGCGATGTATCTTAAACCATGCCGCTGTAAGGAGACCTCGTATTCTAGGCACTGTATTTGTGCTCTGCTGTTCATGTAATTTTGCCACATGCCTGGTTTGTTATACATGTACATAAAAGGAGTGTTGCGCAACTTTGTTTCTTCTGTTTTTCATATATACGAAATATAAATAAAACTGCGCGTACGTGTTTACTTGTCAGCAAGTGTACAGTGCACAGAAAGAACCATGCATATATGCATGTCAATACAACTGAAGCATTTCACTTTATTCCTAAAATTACAAATATATTTTATATCAATAAAATATATATAAGAATAGATTGTTAGAATAGAAATTCCGTGTTTCCCTTTGTGAGCACGGAATGTCCGAAGTTGCGCTAACTACGCAGAAGCCTTCATAAGCAAGAAGCGTTAAATATGTGCGCCGCTTCCAGTCCAGGACTCAAAACGCAACCTGAAACTTGTAGTTAGCGGCTTCAGTTATAGCTGGGGGTCTGCTGCGACTTGATAAGGGCTAAAATGCAGCGCGAGCAGTCCTCTAGCCATAGATGTGACAGCGCGGTAGGCTGCGGGCAGCGCAGCTGGTACCCACCTAAAGCCCGGACTTTATACCCAGGCACCCTATACCCACCTAAAGTCCCTTGATAATTTGAAAGTAGCGACACTCTCCTCCGCGCCGCGCTTTCCTCCTCGATTCTCCTCGCGCGGCGGCGGCGAGCGCTGCGCACGACACGCTTTTTCCCCCTGACGCCCGCCGGCCGGTCGCAGCAGTGAGTGAAGCGCGAGCTTTCGGGACAGGTCTGCGCTCCAGGAGTGCACAAAATTTTTGAAAAATTGCGAGAAAAGCATTGAGAATGCCTATAGTAAAGTTCATGAATTGATTGCTTTCTTCTTAGAACTGTTTGAATGGGGAATACTGATAAACAAAGCTTTCAGGCGAGTTCTGTGCTACAGACACTTTTTAAGTCTCATGATAAGGTTTTACTTTGTGCACTTAATCTAGTACTGCCTCTGACTTTATGTTTGTTTTTTTTAGAGCGTGAAATCTGTCACCGCGGTAAAACTTCAGAAAACGATCCAGGCTGGTGCTTTGAGCTTCAAGATTAGAGAAGGTTAAAGCAGGACTTAGTCTATTTCGCTACTGTCAAGCTATCTCTCTAAGCATAGTATATGTCACGTGATCAACCATGAGATTGGATTATTGGTTAATTGTACATGTATTTCAATCAATTACTGGGCCAAATTAATTGATAGTTAGTAAATTGCAATTAAAATCTAAATTTTAGCTGCAACACCGAACCGTATACCGTTGGAAAGCTTAGGCCAAGTGTAATGGCACTGTGCTAGTTAGCGATCCGCGATAATCTGCGTTCATTAGTTAATTTCGTATAAAACGAAATTTTGAGCTGTTCCTTGCTGCTTCGAGGCAAGGAACAGGTTAGCCACGGCAGTCTTGATATGATGCTGATGGAGGGATTAAATAATTTTATGAGTACGCGGCCACTCACTGACTTCGCGTGTGGTTAAAAGACAGCAGGGTACACTGGGAGAAGTGGTGGGCCCTATTGCCGATACACTGAAGTTCTGGGGCAAGCATGCTGTGGTCTCATGCGCTGTGTAAAAGAGCTTGATTTCATTGAACGCAACAATCAAATAAAAAAATTACAAGGTGCACATAGGTCTTCAACGTGCGGAAATGAGAAAGCATATAACTGCCAATTCATTAACTATCGCTATCCTATCTATCACTATATCTACTAACGCCAGAGACCTATCGTAACTGTCACTATCCGCAACGAACACTATCACCTCACTATCCGGGCCTATTACTATAATTTACTATTATTATCCGTAACAGTCACCATCATTACCTATCACTATTCATAACCATCACTATTTAATCTGATGCCGTCCCATGACCCATTGATATACTTCAATTTTCATTGACTTACGTTGTCAGTCATATCTCTATTATCTCATAATATCTGACGAGACAACTATACATTGACTTTTAATTCGTATACTTTCTTGTTTTCTCATAAATGGAGGTGGGAAAAGGGCAAGCCACAGAAATAACTGACTACTATCAGCGCGAGGTTCATGTCTCTGTCGAGGAGGCTTCCTTTACTTCAGGACAGGTCGGTGAGAGAAAATTGATGGAACTGCGTTTGGTCTGTTTTTTTTTTCGAGTTCGTGTAATATTGGCGGCTCAAACTGGTCTTCAGTGAAATGTAGCTAGAACATAGAGCGATGAGATAATTACTCAGGCTAGGTGAAAAAAAAATCTTGCATACAATTGAAATGAGTAATATGTTAGTGTTAAGAATTGTTGCTCGCAAAATGTTCCCCTATTTTTACATAATAACTATAATCATCATTGATTGTTTAAGTTTCGTAAATAGAGAAAATTGATGCAATGATTCCGGCTGATTTGACATCGATGGGATAACTTTTCTCGCAATAAATGAACACGCGGAATCGCGCTTTTAGAGCTCCAGCTTTCAAAGCGAAGGTAACCTGCCAACGCCTTGTAGTCATGGTCAAAGAGAAGTGTGTGATCATATGAACACCTCCTGCACATTGGCCGTATCCCTGATAAAACGAACGCATATTTTTTAACCCACGCGTGCGTCGAAGCATGGCAAGACACATTCAAGAATTGAAAAAAAAAAATGCCATACGACCTAACTAGTGCAGATTACCCGCAATACCTCGGGTTTACTTGCCAAACAGTTTTTCAGGGCCAGCATTCAATGCTCCCGAGTAACCGACGCACACTACAAGTAAAAGCTAGAAAGGCTAGCTCCTCTACAAGCCCGAATTTTGATTTTTAGTGAAGGAGGCCAGGGATCCTAGCATAATCGCGACAAATGCAATCGAGAGACTGTAATTTTCCAGTTATTTCTGACAGCAAAAAGCAGATTATAGCGCCCTGTTTCTCACTGTACAGAAGTCGAAGCGTGTTAAATGATGGAGCCTTGGAGCCTCGCAGAATATTCAGCATGCTGCAGAGGACAACCTTATTTTTATACAATGAACATGCTGCCGCCGCAAAAATATTGAGCAGCAAGCAGGAATAAAAAACGCAGCGTCAGGTGACGTGTTATTACGGGGAGTGAGAAAGGCACTCGACGTCGCAAACAACTCTGTTGTTTCTAGGAATAAACTTCTTTCGACTAATCTTGTGAATCCATTGACTCGTGCGCGAGCCGTCACGCTTGCCTTGAGATATCATGAATACCGCATAACCATCTTCAGGTCGCTTGCTGCAGTTGTACGCGCAACAGCACGGCATAGAGCTTGCACGCTGCAATAAAAGCACAGCGCGCAATATTCGCTCGCCGAGACTGGGGGAAAAATGGCGCGAAGGAAAAAGAAAACACAAGGAAAACGCCGGACGCGCGTCGGTTTCCAATGGCAACGGCAGGGAGACCAATCGTCGCTCAGGAAATCGGGCGGAGAGCCGGCCTTCAGCGAAGGGGCGCGCAAGGGGCGAGGAGGTAGCGCGGCGGCTGCAAAGTTCAATCGTTGGCGTAACTTTCAAAGTATCAAGGGGTTTTATACCCACCCAGTTTGCAGCGCTCCTGGCGGCGGCCGCCGGCATTCATCGTTAGTGGTGCCACCCGGGAGGCCACGGTCGGCACACTAGCTAACAGCAGATACTCCTCTGCTGCTGACGCTGGAACGCTGGCTCTAGGGAACCTACATGTTTCGCCGCGACGCCCGGCTAAGCTTGGCTAAGCCCGGCTCATCTCCTGCCAGGGTTACAGATTTTGGTCCCCAGCTTAGGAGTTGCACGCTTTGTATATGTAGAATCAGGGTGAGCTAAGATGAGAAATTGGCCTAATTAACTGATAAGGAACCTTACGTGGATTTTTGTGGGGACCAAAGCTTGGTAATTAAGCCAAAATGACATTCCTTAGTAAAAAATATTGTTAGCCGACGCATTGTTTTAATGTGTATCATTACTTAGTTGATGAGCGTCGTGTACCTAATGTGTAAGTGTTCACGGCCACTGTGTAGTCTTTTATTCTAACTACAATACCACAACTGCTATATAAGTTGAAAGCTTATGTCGAGTATAATAGCAATAAAATAGGCCGCTAGCTAATTAGTTAATTGTGAATAAAAATAACTTTGCGCTGCAATATCAAGTGATATATCGTTGGATACCTTGCGTCGACTATAATTACACTTGACTATTTGCAATTGTTAATTAGTTGGCATTCGTTACCTGTGATTAAAAATTGAACTTCTGACTATGACATCGTCATATATCGGAGGATAGCTTATATCTAGCACGATTGCAATACACTGATTGCAGTTGTTAATTACCGTTACTTAATTAACTATGATTAAAAGTTTAACTTCAGACTATAGCATCATCATATATCATTGGGTAGCTTAACTTTAACTGTTAACAATTAACTGTTAACTAGTTAATTGTGATTAACATTTGGTCATTAGTTAATTTTAGTTAATAACCGTTAATTAGATAATTGTGATTACCGCTTGAACTTAAGGGTAGAATGCCAAGTCATATATCACAGGATAGCTTGTATCTAGCACGATTGCAATACACTAATTGCCGGTATTTGTTAATAGCCATTATTTATTTAACTAGATTAAAAGTTAACTTCAGACTAGAATCATCATATATTATTGGATAGGTTATGCAGAGCACGTTTGCACTACACTAATTGCCGCTTTAGTTAACTGTTAACTAGTTAATGGTGATTAACATTTGAACTTTAGCTAATATTAGTTAATGACCGTTAATTAGATAATTGTGATTAACGCTTGAAATTTAGGCTACGTCAAGTCATATATCACAGGATAGCTTATACCCATCACGATTGCAATACACTAATTAATGGCCATTAATAATTGCCGTTAATTAGATAATAATTGATTAACTTGAACTTAAGGCTACAATGTCGTCATATATCACAGGATAGCTTTTATGTGGCACGATCGCAATGCACTAATTGCCAGTCTTTGCTAATTGCCGTTATTTAATTAACTTTGATTAAATATTGAATTTCAGGCTATAGCATGAAGTTACATATTATTGGACAGCTTATAGCGAGTATGCCTGCAGTACGTTAATTACCGGCCTTAATTAAGAACTGTTAACTAGTTAGTTGTGATTAAAAGTTACGTCAAGTCATATACCACAGGATAGCTTTTATGTGGTATATTCCAGTACACTAATTTCGGGTCTTAGTTATTAGTCATTAATTAGTTAATTGTGATTAACATTTGTACTTTTGGCTACAAGTGATATCACGGGGTATCTTATATCAAGCATGATTGCAGTATGCTCACTGGCGGTCTTTGTCTATAACCGCCCAAACAGTTAATTGTAACTAATAAAAATAGCCATGCCTGTGACTATATGAGTCAAGATTGCACATTTTACTCTTTACAGAAAGCTATTCTAAGTGCTGAGTCATGCTATCAAGCATATGACTAAGAGCCATGAATCATGATTATGACTATCAGTCATTATTACAGATAATGGTTTTGCAGACTCCACACTTTGCAATATGCTTTGTAAAATGGTTAGTCATGCTACCTTGTCCAAGTGATTCTTTTCCCTAATATCAGTAGTGTATGCTACCCTCTCTCTAAAGTACGCAACATGAAAAGAACATCAAATTCGCTTCGAAAATGATTCTATATCCGCAATCACCACGATTGGTCCTCTTGGGTGTTTGCCACGCCCAACAGCCTTCACAATGTTTCAGAAAACCTTTTCTGCTACTGGAGACAAGAAAAAAAAAAGAAAAATTGTAGGCAGACCGAACCGTTCTCATGGTATCCAGATATTCCTTGACCCTTCTCCGCCAAGAAATAAAGCAATTAACGCACCAAAAAAGGCCAGTCAGTGTGGTTGAAGAAAAGCCGCATCCCATTTGCCTGGTGGTATTTCGCGCCCCGTGCCCACTTTGCCAAGGATACCGCTTGTGCAATGAGTCCCACGGTCTCTTGATATTCCTTGACCTTGTCCCTCAAGAGTCAAGCAATTATCACAGCGAAACAGATCACAATTGCCATCGCTGAACAATGGCTGTGTCCCTATTTCCCGGTGGTATTTCGCCTCCTCACACCTCACTTTCCCAAGAATGTCGCTTATCTTCGGACGTCAGGGCCACCCCCACTCGGGCAGGCACACTCGAATGCATTTTCCCTTCAGAGCGCAGCTGTCTACGAAGTGCACACGCTGGCGCTTTTGAAGTGGTGGCCGGCACGGAAACGGGCCACAAATGCGATAAAAAGATAACGTGGCCAAATACCTAGAAGTACGGCCATAGATTGGGCAGATCAAAAAGAAAAAAACCCTAAAGGAAAATAAAATACAATAGTTCTGCAGATACGGTTTGTCAGGAAAGGGATACATATGGGCATCTGCCTCCTGAAGCTCGGAGGACCGAGGCACAAGGTTCAATCAACGGCAGAATATGGAAACCACGGGAACTATATAGACGAACACGTGTGGGCAAATGAATCGACCCTTCTCTCGCGTTTAGCAATTGAACGACTCCTGCCAATCGAAGAAGGGCGATTAAGTAACGGACATAAGAACGACCAAAGAATGTTTTTTTTTTTTTTTTTTTTACAGTAGCTATCCAGAGGACTGTTGTCCCTCACCCCGTTTACTGGCTGGATTTCTTGGTGACAGCGACACAGCAAGGGAACAAGTGGATGTCTGTTTCCTTTCTTTGCTTATCATACTATTACGGATGGGCGGCCACGTATGATAAGTCCCAGAGTGCCGCTACATGTTGAGTGACGACGGGGCGAATGACGTGAGGCAGCGTGTCAGGGTTTATGAACTGATGTTTTTTTTTAATGTTTTGCGAATGCAGCGGGGCATTTGGATACGCGTTTTTCTGACATCGGGCGCCTGTATCATCCTCTTATTCTGTAACCATGGTATTCAGTAACACCCGTTTCGCGCCAGCTTTGCAGAGGCTAAATACGTGTATAAGCCCATGATTCTCTCGGAGACATTTGTGAAAATGTGAAACCCGTATCGGCACACTGTACGCCTTGAAAGCTAAGTCAGCTTAGGTGTCGCTGTAAGCGGATATCCTACCCCAAAATTTAATAGATAGAATGATGGTTTAGTTAACCAATCTAAATCAATAATTAAGATATAGGTAGAAAAATGAGCATGATAGCTACTGCTTCCACGCCGTTTCAAAGGGGACGCTCCTATATTCCATCCGTCCGTCCGTCCGTCCATCAGCGATGAAACAAAGTTTGGTCACTGCTCCGGTCAAGGCCAAACGTTGAGGAGACACACATGTAATTGTCAAAGGTGTCTCACAAACATCATCTATGAAAAAAAACAAAAACGTGATGTTGCAGGTTAGCGATTCTAGAAGAGATGAGAAACAGTTCACCTGTCAACTGTTTTTCAAATAGTTTCTGCAAAAATTGGTTATTGGTTGAAATTGTTTTGCAGCTGAAGGCAAGGGGCGTTTTAACTGTACTCCCCCCCTCCCCCTTCCCCCTTTCCTTGTAGCATACTCGTAAACGTTGCAGAGATTTCTTTCATGACACGACACGTGCGGTTAATTGTAGACATCAATGATGCGACGTGAGGCCCCTTGCACCATTATCTTTCTGGTGGGAAAAAATGCCGGAGCTAATTGTGGCTGCTGCGAGGAAGTGCTATATGTTACCGCTAATAGGCCACGGGCCGCTAAGCACTGATATCTCCAGCACAATGCACGGATCTCTATCTTTATTTTTCCGTGCAAAACAACTCGAGAAACCGCACCGCTTTCCAGTCTCCGTTGTCCTTTCCCGCTCGGCGCTCATCACGAGTTGTTTCATCTCTTTTTCGTACGTTATCGTGACCGCTCGGATATCCATCGTTGCATCGCAGTTCAGTCGATTCGCTGATCTGTGTGTTGTGCACGCCTGAGATTGTGTATCTTGGACAGCGGCAGTATACGCGTCGAAATACACCATCGAAGACCTTGGAGGTTCGGGCCGGCCCTTGGCGTCCAAGGCTGTCTGTTGAAGGAATTCCAAAATCCCTGCTGTCCAAGATATTCCCGGGTATTTTCTGTCGACGATGTGGCTGCTTCGGAGCTTCTAGCGGGAGGGCGCCTCTCATCACCTGAAGGAGGATGTCCAAACGCGACGCGGAGGCTGCGACGCCCTCACTGGCGGCAACCTGTTGGACGGCGTCGTTGCTTCCTCGTCGTCGTCGTCGTCGTCGATGTGTCCCCTGCGCTTCTCGCCGCAGCGCCGTGCCAGAGCCACGCACGAGAGACAGGCGGCGATCAACGCCAGCTGGACCAGGAAAGCTGCCACCACAGCCGCCGTCAGGACGCTGGGTGTTGCGCACACCATCCGCGAGTCGCTCCTGGAAGCTGGGAGAGGAGAAAAAGTGCGACCAGGGCTCAGCACGATCCGGGTCTGTATAACGGTGACAACACTTCACTGCACTGCTTTGACGTAGCTCTGCAAAGGGTTCTATCCGTTCCTTGCTGATATGAAGCGCTCTGCAGAACAAATACTGTTAGACATTTATTCCTCCGCGAACTACAACAACCGGAACTGCTAGAAATGAACAACGTGATTTAAAGCGTTAATTTTTTTCTATGTCTTGCTCTTATTTTACGATAAAATACATGTTTGAACATTGTTTTGAAGTTGGTTTAGCTTTTTTTACACCACTAAATCTCCCGTGGCTGTCACGATTGCGAATTCGTTGTGCATTATATTGCAAAATTTCCCATTCCGCGATACATGCATCAGTATAGCGATACCCAACAGCCACATCAGCGGCCACGTCTCCACTGGCGCAGATGCCTCCTGCTATCCTGGACCCGGATGAGCTTCAAAGAACTCACTCCTGTCCCTTCTGCTGAATATGCCAGAATCCGTGGCGCCCTCTCCGATGCCCTGCACGATGATCTCCCGCTGCAGGGGATACTCTGGAAGCATGGTAGGCAGTATGTTCTTTTTGGATGCAGCTTTTGCGCCAGTCTTGTCACTGGTGCTGGTCGACGCCGCCGTGGCGTTCGACGCAGTCTTGGGCGATGTCACCGTGACCGACCTGCGGCCCATCCGCCTTTGGAGGCCCAGCGGTCGGAAGTACATGCGGCGACGTCTCCGTCTCTTGCCGAAGGACCGAGCCGCGCCTGAACCGCATGTCGCGGGCGCACATTCGTGCAGGCAGAACTGGACCGTGACCTGCGAAGGCCGAGCGGAGGAGTCGCTGTGAAGGAGTCTGACGCGCGTCCATGCTGAACACATGTGCAAGTACAAATAATTTCGGAGTCATCTCTCGGGACGTAGTGACAAATGTCATTTTTATTACTCCATTAATGTTTATCAGAGCGTTTTACCACCACTAAGTGCATCGGCATTGTCATCCTTACTATCATCGTTATTGCTGCAATCTTCATCAACTATAAGTGCACCGTCATTGTCTTCGCTACTAATATCATCATCGCTAACTGCAGCGTATATATCATCATACTATCGTCATTATCATTATCATTGACTTCACCGGCATTGTCATCGCTACAAGCATCCTCACGCTGGACTAGGAATATTAGGATCTGTTTCTCATTACCCCGCCGTCTACCCCCCCCCCCCCACACACACACACACACACAAGACCGGTGTGGCGAAGTGGTTAACGAGTTCGGCTGGGGATAGGAAGGATAGTGGTTCGATTCCTGGTGGAGACATTTTTTTTTCTTTCTTGTCAGTTCATATAAAACACTTTCTGCGAACACTTCCTGCGAAACAGCCACCAAGCAGGCCTCGGATATGGGCTCGGATGGGCGTAACCGTTACCCCTACACCGTAACCACGGAGTAAGGCCTCATTCTCACAGCCGGTGCTCCTCTCCGTCGCGGCGGCATCGGCGGGGGACACCGCACGACGGATGGAGCGGCGCGATGTTCAAACAGAAACGGGCGCCGGACGCCGTCAAACTTGTTTGGGCGGGGCCTCGCCGCTCACACGCGAGCGGTTTTTTTTTTTCTCCTGCAAGAAAAAAAAAAAATGCGGAGGGCGGCTGCCCTCCCTGCAGCGGTGGAAGTCGTGTGTTCCGCGTCTGTACAGAAAAAAAAAAAGAAGCGTGCTGTCTCACGTGCTCTAACAGCAGTTTGGAGCTAGAACGCGTTTTCATCTCAGCTTCGGTAACGGTACAAACACCACGCGTACTGCGCCAAAGCAAATGAGTATAATTATAGCAACCATGTATTAAACCGCAGAAAATTATGCTCACTCCAATAACATTATTCTTCACAATCAGCGAAAATATTCTTCTCAATCAGCACAATCACAGAAAGCATAATGAACTATTCTATCAATAAAATAATTGTTCGCGACAGCATGGCAATATGGTATTGATACAAGCATTAAAAATCAAGTTAGGATGGCACCGACTGAAATAATATTTCACGCAAATCTGTTGGAAGTCGAGGTTAGCTGTGCTGTCCTGCATATTGCAAAATTAAATAAAATCGGCATTTTTTGTTAGCCTCTTGTGATTTGGGGCTGGAAGGCATTGCTATCTTAGCTTCAGTAGCTGTACGCAACTCCACAGTTTACTGCAAAGCGCCGCGCGTACAGCACGGAAGCAAATGGGTACGAATATAAGCAGCGAGTACTAAAACGTAGTGTAAATGCACACTAGTTATATTACTTTTGATAAGCAGTTTCGTCACAACTTTCATAAAAGAGGTTCTCTGCCTGGCAGGTAGACTGCGGCCTTTTCTTGAATTTTTTTTCCCCATTGGTATGCTTTTTCTTTATTTCTTTCCTTAGACCTCCTCCCATTCATGATGTTTCCTTGCCGCGCCATTCACCCACTGTTTGCTTTTTTTTCTCTTTTCTTTGTTCCGTTTTCTCCTCTGCTCCTTTCCTCACCTCACCCATTACCTCTTTCTTTTCCTTCAACTGTGCTGTGCGGCAGTCACTTTGACCTCTTCGCCTGCCTAGCCAATAGATTTTCCGCCCGTCCGAATCTTTACTGTCCCGAACCTTGTTTGCTACGCCGCACTTGTTTTTGTTTCTGGTTTGTCTATATAATGGATCTTAGCTCAAATTATGAGCCACATGCCAAGCACTTGTTATGCGTTTGGATCGGCTTAGGTTTGCGAGAAAAACTACCCGCTTAACTGCTTGCAACGAGGTATCGTTTGCGTAGCTCCAGAATGGAAGGGAGTGAAATTCCAAATCTACTACTTGAAAATAGTACTGTTACTTCAAAAAAAAAAAAATCCCCGTCTCTTATATTCCACATTTAGTGTCGCGACTTCTCGCAGCAGTTCGGAGTTGGAACGCCTTCTTATCTCAGCCTCAGTACAAACACCGCGCGTACAACGAAACAACAAATGGGTACGAATATATATCAAGGCAGTATCCAAGCTCAGCATAAATGCGCACTCCTATAATATTTATAATATTATTCATGGCAGTCAGCGAAATCGAAGAAATCTATAGGTACATATAAATAACTCTATCATCAATAAAGGAATGGGTCGCCAGAACTTGCAAGATTTCTTTTGATAAACCCATTCAAATATACAACTGAAACATCGTAAAGTTTTGCAGGAGGTCATGTTTAGCTGCGACACCCGGTGCATTGAGAAATGAAAAAAAAAAAAAAAAAAAAGGAACAGCATTTGTTGTCTCTTGTCAGAGCGTGCTTCGCGGGGCACCAGACAGGAGGGCAACCCCCGCTTTTTTTTTCTCTCTCTGTGCTCGCGCACCGCCGTCTGCACGCGAGCCCGCGATGGCCGCGCGGCCGCTCCGCCGGCGCTCGCTTGGTCGCGACACGCAGCCGTGACGTAGAGTCACGTGAGAGAAGCGAGCGCGCTGACTGGACCGTCTTTCGTGGGGCGGAGTCCGACGTACGCCGGACCGGCGGCGCCTTGGAGCAAAACCCCACGGCGCCGGCCACCCGATTTCGGGGAGTACTGGCACCATCAACTCCCCTTCTCGGGCGAGCGCCGGCGCGACGGAGGCGACGGAGGAGAGAAAAACCGGCTATGAGAATGAGGCCTAACAGCGTCACGCTGCGCGCAGAAGTCATGGTACTCGCCCCTAGAGCTTTCTGTACTTGTTACGTATTCCGCCCCTCCTGTCGGTGGTCAGTGAACCGCAATATTTGCTGCCATTTCACGCAGCTTGTATTCGGGTATCTGCGTTGACACTTGGCAAAAATGCTGAAGACTTTAGTCTTTCTTACGGCGCTTAAAGAGGAACGGAAACAAGGAAGGATGCGCACTTCGAACTGTGAGAAACCTTCGGTCCCTGAATTTTGTTGGTTAGCATTTTTGCTCGCGCTAGTCTGTCAGCTGTTTCGACGATTCTTCATCTTACGACTGCCACAACGATAATAAGGAATGATCATCGGCCGTTACGCATTTAAGTGGATGACACAGGTTTATTTATTTATTTACTCATACTGCGGACCAGGGGCCGGCAGAAAGTTAGGTGGGCGGATGAGATTAAGAAGTTCGCAGGTGTCAAGTGGATGCAGCTAGCACAGAACCGGGATAAGTGGAGAAATATGGGAGAGGCCTTCGCCCTGCAGTGGGTATAATCAGGCTGATGATGATGATGATGACTGCAGACGAATATGTTGGCCCAAGCAGGAGGGACAATACAACAAAAATATTGGAATATAGAGCAATACAGAGCAAAAAGGACAAAAAACTGAGGACAAAAGTTCAACTCTGGTCACTATGAAATGGACAAAATTCAAGAACACAGTTCAACTTAAGGAGTCTTTGTTCCGAAAAGACATTCCAGTTCTTTTAGGAAGTCGTTTGATACATAAACATTTGGTGGCAGTTCATTCCAATCGTTCACAGTTTTAGGGAAAAACTGTTTTATAAGAGTTTGTTTTTGCGAAAATTGGAGGTGGAGCTCTGTTTCGTGACAAGCGTGCGAATATACCTGAAAGCGGACGACAACGTCGTCGGCGAATTTGAAGGCCTCAAAGCGGCTCTGCAGCGTCCTCGTCTTGTCCCCAGGCAACTTCTCCAGTGCTGGAAATATGTTCCTGTCCGTGGGACACCTGCGTAGCAAGCAGATTGCTAACATACAGACTCTGAATGTATTTGTGTTGAGCCGCGGTCGCGTAGTGGCATTTCATTCCTGTAAATCAACCACTTGATACCAGTAATTATCCTACGACTGGTCTACAGAGCCTCTTCATGGCGGTGGTCTTCAGCCTCATTATCGTGCATCCGTTTAGTGCAATCAAGCTATGATAGAAGCGACACCCTATAATCCTTCCTCTCGAGAACGGACACGGCCACAGTGATTCGTATAGGTTGGTCAGAAAAAACACCACGTGTCTGCTGGATGTGTCATTAATTCTCTGCTACCTTCATGGTCTGAAAATCTTGACTGATGCAAAAAGCCGTGTCTTGGT
This sequence comes from Amblyomma maculatum, assembly GCA_023969395.1. Taxonomy (NCBI): domain Eukaryota; kingdom Metazoa; phylum Arthropoda; class Arachnida; order Ixodida; family Ixodidae; genus Amblyomma; species Amblyomma maculatum. Next base: position 61,539 of record JAJIZL010020807.1, on the reverse strand, counting down.
GCCGAAAGGGCGAAGGTGACCTGCTGACCTGTAGGTCCTACCTATTTTTAACTGCCTGCAACATCAGAGGCACCTAAACGGGGTTATAATTCGTCTTCGCATCTTGATGACGTCACGTTGGGTAACAAACAAACAGCTCCAAGAAGTACGGTCTTGGGCCGCGTAAGGAAACATTTCCTCTCCCTTCCACGTAACCAGGTTATGGTCGGGATCAGTAAGTGAGATTCTGATGATTTGGAGAACAGGGGCCGTGTAATGACTGTTGTTATCTGAATTCATTCTTCAGTCCACCGCTTACGTCCTATATGATCAGTGTAGCTTTTAATCTTTATTTGCAAAAGAAAGGGAATGAAAAATGGTGCCCCCCGCTATTATATCAAATCTGATTCAGCACGATCGTGGGGGGCTGATTGCACTTACCCAGAGCTGTCGATGAGCACGATGGAATCGTCGTTCTGGCCGCTCGTCGCTACGAGGTTTCTCGCAAACAGTCCGAACACGCCTGCACAGATAACCTCGCTAAATAACACCTCGGTTAAAGGTCAATAAGAGAACAAGTGCACCTTGTACTGGCCAGACTTTCAAACAGAGGTAGCAAGTGCACCTTGTACTGGCCAAACTTTAAAACAGAGGTAGTAATCACACGTGTCCAAAGCTATGGAAGTTGAACATCCAACAGTTGTAGAGGGTGCTTAAGACTGCTTACGTGCTCTGAATGCGAAAGCAATTATGGCCCATTCTGCATCAGACTGCGTCGCTCACTAAATATTTTATACTAGTGTCGTTTAAGCGCACCACTATTGTCGATGGAAATGCGCTTACCCACTACCACCTAACGTCACTTTCATTACTGCTGACTGAGTTCGGCATTCACTAGATCCACCTTTGTTCAGCTTGGACCAACGAGTCTTCATGATGAGACGTGGATGCTGGACAAGATAAGGATGACAGTAACTATTTTACTCATTTTCATTGTTCCTTCAGCGCTCGGCTAGACAGGATTTACGTTTCACTAGACGGATTAGGCATTGTTTTTGGTTACTGGTTGCCGCTCATACTCTTCATAGATCGCTGCATGGTGCCTGTCCAGATACGAAAGTACAGTCGGTGCGTAATGCATCCTCGTTGGGGGCTGTGGAAACTGAACAGCTGTCTCCTGTCAGATGGGATCTTTCAACGTGCTGCATTTATTTGCTTGCTTGAAATACGCATGCTTGTGCATTGATCTCTTCGTTTTTAAAAAGTAGGGCTTATCTAAAAAAACGAGGCAAAAGCATTTGGTCATTGAATCTTTAAGAAAGGTCGCATTCTTAAAGAACCATCCCGTTCGTGAGCTAGGGCGTGCGTTAAGTGAGCTACGTGAGCTAGAGAGAGTTCGCTCTGGTGCTTTTGCAGAAGAAATCAATAATTTTAAAGCGGGCCTTCAACAATCCGCAACCGAGAGACATAAGGAGGCCTTGATAAGGTCTAGATCCAATAGGTTTCTATAACGAACATCCGTCTCGACGGGCCGTGAGTGAAGAAAGGGAAACTGCTCTTGCCAAGGAAATATCCCAGCGACGTCGATTCCGAGGATGACGATCTTCATTGTGTCTGGAAAGTGTGCGATTCAGCGCATCGCATAAACTTGTCACATGAGGAGTCGCTGTAAAGCTCCCTACACTAGAGTTGCTGTATAGGCTATACTATATAGGCTAGAGTTACTATATAAGCCTGTATAGTAACTACCCTGCAATGCTTTGCCGCCAGGCGTCCACAACAGGCATGCAGAATGTCACATGCGCCTAGGTTGTTGAGGCACTCACCATTGTAAACACGTAGTAAACACCTATTGTCATAGTGAACACCTACTGTCATCGTCCATCTCGATGCGCAGGAAGAGCTCATCCCCCAGCTTTGCTCCGGCCACGTCGACCCCTTGCCTGTCCGTGATGCGCAGGCGAACGTTCGGCGATGGGGCTGTGGCATTGACCACGCCGGGAACCCTGCTCGCCGGACCCACGCCGCTGCAAAGAAAAGTCGGGGGGAGGAGGCGCGAGAACAGCCCTGCGTAGTTAGGCTACTTCGTCTTCCTACTCTCCTGGTACTGCCTATTCAGCCAAGAAATAGCCACAATCATGCACCGGATAAATCGGGCTATTTGCGGCTGATACGCCGTAGCGCAGAAGCCTGGGAAAAGGAGACGATGGGCGCGGACGAGTGCTAGTTCCAGCAGATTGCAGGTCCCCGAAAGATATCAGCTGCTTATCAGCTATCGCTTATCCTGCTCCCCATTTGCCATGATGTATAGACGAACATGACTTCCAGCAAGCCTGTCTGCTAGACTGTACGTGTTTGGGTACGCTGCAGTTTCGTGACTTTTTTTTTTAATTGATGAAGATGGCGGCAACTTTTGAATGGTGCAGGAACGTTTTGGCCAAAGAGCACCAATGGGACAAGTATGGGGTCTGAGATCGATTTTCTCAATATCTCACCACAGAGAAGCCGGATACAAGACCAGGAGACATCTTGTGGACATTGCATCACCGCTGGCCACTGTATCGGCGGCAGTGGGGACCGAACCACGAACGTATATACCACATACAAAATGGATGCTCACACCAATGGATCACCGCTGCTCTGTATTTTGATTTCATTGCACTTTTTTATTGTGACACCGTGCGACGAAGGCAGAAAATGGCGGTGTTATGAGCGAAGCATGACTATGGAAGGCTGACCAGCCGCTGATTGGTCAGCGTGACGTCACAGGCCCACTTAGCAGCTCCTTCTAAATACGGCGTGGTAAAATGGGAATCGAATTCACTGGAAGTAAGACACCCAGGCACATTCCTGTATTGAAACGGGCTTTATGTCGGGTGGTAGTCTGACACACATAATGGAATGCAGCTTACGACTGCAGGCTAACGAAAATGCGCCAGGTAACAGCAGAGGCACAAGGAGCAAAGTGCACGTACTCGAACGAGGACCCGCTTTGGATGCCGCTGACGGGAACCACTAACGCTGTCGTACCCTTAAAGGCCTCGGAGCTTAAGTCCTGCTTTTCTGAGAGAATCAGCTAGTTACCGTGAACCATGGCTTCGCGCTATCCGCAAATTTAACACAGTTTCCAACATACGTGAACAGTGCGAACAACAATCTAGCTCCATGGCTTTGCTCGCTTAATCACTAGTGATTTGCTTTTCGATTGCACATTTTGACTTTTAATAAGGTCTTGTTGTTTTTCTTCCTGTCTCTCTCATATTTTATCTCTCTTCAGGATACTGTGTAGACTGATAGTATACAATCTGCAGAGCATATATTGCATATACGTTTCATACTTACGCATAATCTGAGCTCTGCCTTATAGTTGCTATATAAACCAAGCAACTCACTGCCTACTGCTGCCGAATCGGCACTGTGTCTTCTTCCTCTATAGCTCACCTTGTAGGCTCACTATTCGAGAACCGGTGGGCTACAATCGTTGTCGTAGTTACTCGCCACTATCAGTGGAGTCGCATTGTACAAGCACAGCATAGAGTGGTGCACGCAAACTCACCCCACAAGGACCTTGTAGGTGTTGGTGACCGTGCGATTGCCGGTGTCGAAGATGCAGAACAGCTTGACGATCCTGTCGCCCTTCTGCTGTATGACCGGGTGCTGTTGGATTACTATCGTGCTCGTGAACCGGCCACGATCCTGCGAATAGCAACAGTGTGCGGCAGAGCGCGTCTACTTAAATGTGTAAGATAAGCCCCCCCCCCCCCCCCCCCCCCCCCCCCTATTCTTTTTTTTTTTTTTTTTTTACGGTGGCATTTCGTTTGGTTTGACTTCACAGAAGGGCAACCGGGTTAAGGGACATGTTCAATGTGCGGCTGACAAGGCCAAATCTCTGTTAATAGTAATTCGCCTCTCCTGAATACTGTCAGCTCCACAGAAATAGATACGCAGGTCCCCCATTTGCTAACCATCCTGGTAAGAACTCAACCTTGTGTTTGCGCCCACAGAAACAGATACGCAGGCCCCCCATTTGCTAACCGTTCTGGTAAGAGCTCAACCTTGTGTTTGGCGCATGATGGCCTCAGTTGCTTATGTGATGCCATTAAACGGAACACAACATACAAATAACTATCCTCGTAAAGAGGGTCTGAGAACAATTGCAGCCGAGTTGTGGTCCCGGTAAACAAAAAAAAAAAAAACGATTCTGTGGCTATTTTCTGGCAATGCTGATGCTTGTCCGGCGGCAAAATGCGCGTTCATTATGCATACAATTGAGTATTAAATAATCTTCTCGCTCAATCCCGATTTCAACACTTGCCACCAGTAACGAAAGTGACTCTGTGATCGTAGTCTCGGAGCGAATAGCAGTGTAGTTTAGCCTGAAGGGCCTATGCGGAGAAAACTGCAGTAGAAAAGTTTTTGCAGCGAGGTTTTTTAGCACAAAGATACAGCAAAGCCTGCATTTCATTTATTGTCTTCTTTTTTTTTTTTCGAACTTGTAAATGTTCTTTTTTAAGTGAGAATACCGTCTTCGTCAGCACACAGAAAAAAAAAATCCTGAATGAACGTTTGTGTGATCGGTAGCCATGCGTCATAACCAATGAGCCGCCACGTCGGAGATAACCTCCGGGAAGGTATATGCATGATAGCGTGGCAGAAGCACAGTCCATTCCCTTCACGCAGTGGACTGAAAACGCGGTGTCTCTGTGCTTCTTTGCCCTATTTGGACCAGGACGGACGAGTGGTACCCCTGAACGCCCCTCTTATAAATTTAACATTTACAGCACAGAGGAGACTCCGGCACAAACCAAGGGTTCGAAACGAAATTCCAGCATTTCGGGACCAACTCGGTGTCTTCCTTAGAAGCGACTGACTGGTCAGCCCGCAGCAGGGAGTGGCATGACATCCTCTGTGTTCACGTGATCTGTTCTGTTACGTGGAGTGCAGAGACAACAGGCGCCTGACCACTAAAATAGAAGCCTGGGCGAGTTGATATGTATACATTCTAAAACAGCGCAAAAGAACAGGGACGAATCAGCGCTCGTGTTGTACGTTTCGTTCTCTCGTCCCTGTTCTTTTGCGCTGTTTTAGAATGCCTGACTACTACCCGCTGTCTGCTGACCGTTGGGCCGCCCCGCAAAAGAAAGGACCGAGTTGGTTCCTAAATCTATGGACTTCATTTTCAACCCTTTGGGGCAAGAGCCTCATCTATGTTGCAAACCTTGCCCGATGGACTTCTGTCAGAGAAGGCTTTAGACACTATCTGAGCCTGCACACGCCTATCTGGTGCGCAGTCTATAGACCTTTTCAAAATTGGCCAAAGCGTGCTGCCATGTTGGAGACTGGGCTGTGCTCATAGCACAGGTAAAAGCTGTGGATTCTCCCCCCACGCCTGCTTCACAGCCCAGTCAAACCGGTTTCTCCCAGGATCGTGAAAAGGTCTATAGACAGGTGTGAAAAGAGAGCGAGAGAGAGAGAGAGAGAGAGACGCACGTCCTCTGAGACTCCGCAGTGGCGGTCCATGAGGCCCATGACCAGTGTGGTCTCCCGGGAGCCACGGCCCTGGACATCGCAGCCGGCGGTCTCCTCCCGTGGGTAGATCCTGCCCCCGAACGGGTCCTTGGTGTGCAGAGTCAGCGACATCGACTCCCGCGTGCATGACAGCTGCACGGCTGCGATGTCATGGAAGGAGGAGAATGTCTGCTGCAGATAGCTGCATCATTGTACCGGCAAGCCTGCCACTATAATGAAAAAAGTAGGCTTTCTTTTGCGTAGAAGGCTGTCTTCCGCAGCACTGTACGTAGTACTTGAATTTTCGAACATTGAGATCTGTTTAATATTAACTAAGCAATTGGGGAGAAGCATATAAAAGTTTACATATCTTGCACCTATTACAAATATGCGCCTGCTTCTAATGACAGGTTTCTGGGTGGCCACTACTAATAAAACCACATAAGCCTTTTTTGCACTTTCAAGAACGCGATTACTCTCGGCAGTTCAGTTAAGGATAACTTTATTGCCATTGATGTAGAGGCCCCTTCGCTCCCTCAGGAAGACCCAAGGGGGCCTCCAAGGAAGAGGGAGCCCTGCAGGGGGACGTCTTTCGCAAAGCGTCCCGTGCTAGACGGATTACTCGAGCTTGCTTCTCCGGAGCCCGGCTCTAAAGACATCCCAGGTTTCTTTCTCTCTGATTTCATCAATATTCCCGGGAGAATCGGGGCATTCCCAAATGAGATGATCCTGATTGGCTAATATCCCGCATTTGGTGCAGAACTTTGGAGGTTCCTCTCCCTCACCGTATAGACAATATGGAAAGGATCGGTTTGTTTGTAATTTTCTCCAGTCTCTGCACTCGTTAGGTGAGAGACCGAGAGACCGATGTGTGAGAGACCGATCTGGAGGTGGGACTTCTAATCTTTCATTCCTGTGCGTAGCCGTGATTTCCCTGTACGTGATGAGCGGATCGTTCGACCCGGGTAAGGGTGATTCCACGGCCATCCGGGTGTAGATGGCCGAGACTGGTAGCAGCCTCGTTGCCTGGAATCTCCTCGTGAGCCGGGACCCACATGATGGAGATCTCTCTATCCAATACCGATTGTCCAAGTATCCTATACTGCACGCTTTCGAAACGATCCCCTTATTAAAGTTTTTTACTGCTATCTTGCTGTCGCAAAGTATGAATCTGGCTTTGGTGCTCCTGCAGGCTAATGCCAGAGCAGCCTCTTCCGCTATGAGCGAGTTTCTAGAGTTGAGGGATCCGGTGACCACTGTCTCGTAGTCTCCATCGATTACTGCCATTACTCTCGGCGTTGTGGCTCCACAAAGCACTTCATTTACTCCCGCGATTCGAAAAACGCGCGTCTCTACGCGCGCAGGGCGACACCCATCTGTGCACTCCACTTGGTGGCGCACCTGAGTATCTCTGTCATATGTCCCACCTCCGGTATAACGCGTTCATAATGCTTGCTATGTGATGCATGTAAATTCGTGCTAGTTCATTTTTCAGTCTTTTCAAATTTGGTTTGGTTCAGTTAACGCCCCAAATCGAAGTCGTCGATGAGGGACGCTGTAGGGGAGGGCTTAGAAAAAAAAAATGAACAGCCACCTGGGGTTACTCAACGGGCTTTGACAACGCAGAACACACGGGTTCCTTGAATTTCGCCTTCATCGAAACGCAGTCGCCGAGTGGTTGGTCGAGCCCAACGTTATTAGGTCGAACACGCGTACTCTCGACCAGCTGGGAAGCGCCCTAATCACTGAGCCACTGGGACCGGTGAAATTTCAGCAAATCACCCGCGAAAAGAGGATTGGTATGTGTACTTTGTTTCGCTTCTGGTACATTTCCCTTTCGCGTTACATATCAATGTGCATACTTTTAATGAAACTGTCCTGTTTTCTGTCTTACAACGGAGCTTCTGTGTTCACTCATTATAACAGCGCAAAGACGGACGAACAAGAGGAGGACACAACAGCGCTGTTGTGTCCTC
>JAJIZL010020807.1:28854-45772 GCA_023969395.1 Amblyomma maculatum | reverse complement strand
ATTATTATTATTATTATTATTATTATTATTATTATTATTATTATTATATAAGCAATGCACACACTGCAAGGTGGACGTAGTCTCAGCAAGACTGTTCGGAAGGCAAAATCCGTGACCACTACTTTAAGATGAGACAACATATGTCAACAATGCATTTAGAGTAGCGAAATCGGTGCCTTCATAGGTTGTAAAGAGAATATAGATCCAGAAGCGGTCTCATTTTTCTGTCTTCATTGGGACACGCCAGATGGATAATCTAAGTCGTCGAGCAAGACATTGTTAGCACGAGCCGAAAAATGCATCGACGCTTAGTTAAATGACATTTCCAAAGCCTTTATGCAGGGGCGGACTGTGAAACGTCATGAGCCGTGTATACCGAAACAAAAGTAGACCATTTCACGCCCCTCACTGAGGTCTGAAAATAATCGGGCTTCCAGGATGACATTGGCAAATGAACACGATGTAGATAAGGGTCAATGGAAAGCCACGATTTCTTTACACGAAGGCAAGCTGTTGTCTCGCGGGAAGAATGTGATCCCTGGCATAAACTCTCCCCGACGCAGTTTATATGCACCTTGTTATCAACATTCGATGGTAAAAACAGATACAGGAACGTAATAGAATGGACCTGATTATCATCTGGTAGAGATGGTTCCTTTCACCGAGTTCAAGATATCATGAGCAAATGGGTATATCAGGGAATTTTTGGAACGATAATGCTTTCATCATGATGATGATGATCATCATCATCGTCGTCATAAGCCTGACTATACCCACTGCAGGGCGAAGGCCTCTCTCATATTTCTCCAATTATCCTGTGCTAGCTGCATCCACTTGACCCCTGCGAACTTTTTAACCTCATCCGCCCACCAAACTTTCTGCCACCCCCTGCTACGCTTTCCTTCCCTTGGGATCCAGTTTGTTACCCTAAGCGACCTTGCTTCCATTGGCACGCAGTAACCTAGGCTTTAGACATGTGTTTCGACAGAAGCGCGTCCTTAAGAGTTTGTTTAGGTTTTTGAAAAGTTGGTAGATCTGGAGGGTGGACATTATGCAGTGCCAAAGCAGGTCTGCTGAGATTATTCTAGTTCATATCTTTGCATAGGCTTCGCGCTTCGTCCAGGAAACAAAATAGCTACCAGCGCTGAGTGAAAGCACGGCCATCTGTCGAAAGACTGGGAAAACATAGACTATGGCGTCATGCATCAGCGGCGGCAAGAGGTGGTTTACGGGAAGTGCCTTTTTGCGAAGAACTGACGGCAATACGTTGTTGTGAAAAGCCATTTTTGAAATTTATGCTTCATTTTTTTTATAGTATAAAACGCATATTGTCGCCGATACTTTCGCGGTTTGCTGAAAGCAGGTGTTTAATAAATTTGCTACGAACAAATTGCGGCTTAATATGGTAATAAATATTTTTCTTTGTGAAAAACCTTTCACATTGTCTTGCCATCGAACTCACACGCAAATTTTGGTTTGTGGGGTTTTAACGTCCCAAAGCCACTCAGGCTATGAGAGACGCCGTAGTGGAGGACTCCGGAAGTTTCGACCACCTGGGGTTCTTTAACGTGCACTGACATCGCACAGCACTCGGGCACCTTGCTTTTCGCCTCCACCGAAAAGCTGCCGCCGAGGGCGCTCAAGTTTTACTGTGGCAAAGCGTTAAATTGTATTTTGTTCACAATACTGTAGATACATCGTAGCAATTTTGGGCGATCCTCCGACCGCTGTAATGATGTACAGCCTTTGTCAAAAGTTTACAACCCAGAGGGTTTGCTTTTAAGATATAATATGACTTCTGTAATAATCGCAAAAGTTCTAGCTATTGGAGAGGGTAGGACGAAAACTCTTCTTGCCTTCAGGAAGTATGGAAACCTGGGAATGTATTACGAGCCACATAGTATCGCTCAGAAGTAGACCCCCTGGGCTGCAAACTTTTGATAAAGGCTGTACGTACGCGCACGTACTAGCGGGAATGAGACATGTGAGGCCTACAAGAAGGGCGCCCTTTTCTAACGTTGACGACAATGTGCAGAGTACTGTGGACACTGGAAAGATGCAGCTAAATGACATATTTGCGCATTAAGTGACCCGAAGCAGTGTGGCTTGACAATTTGAAAGCTAGCTCGACAAAGGTTTGATAAAATTCTTACATTCTATCCCCAACTCAGAGATCATCACCGGCGTAGTACACCTGTCGCCGAGTATTAATGCTGTTTGAGGATTTTCTCGTGAATATGCAGAGCGCATACATTTTATAGGAAGGGTGTATAGCACGTGATTTGCTCCATTTTACAAGTCACCTTACCGACCAGTGCCGTATTGTCACGCCAGGCATCGGATACAATTTAGCTCCTGAGCGCCTGTAATCAAGAGGTGGCAAATGACATAAAAGCTTGTCGCTATTAAATGTGTACAAAAATGGCATTAAAATTAAAAATTAACCGGAAATTTCGCGCCACTCCCCACCTTGGCGTCCATGTAGTACCTTAACCAAAAAGATTAAATTGACGCGGTGATCGTCATGTCCTGTAAGGAAAATCAACTCGTCGCTCGCATAAGCGCGAAGATTGGCGTTACTTAGTTGACAACTCTGAATCAGTTCAGTATTTATCGTCGCGCTTGAGATCATCTGTACATCTGCGGCTTCAGAAGGTGTGCGCATGTCGAATGATGCGCCCACGCATGATTGGTCGACGCCTGACCTAAATAATCGCTAATAAGAAGCAAAACGACTTTCACCGCCTAGCTACACGGGTGTTGTCAACTTCTTGACACCCTCAGCGTTCCGTGGGCGTGGCTGCCCCAGTGTCCCTCGACGCTGCTGTCATGTAGGCTCCTCGTCACAGCTAGCAGCCCTACAAAGACTCGGCGGCTTGGCTGGCTCGCAACGAACGCTTCTCAAACGCAGTTAGCGACTTCCTGGTGGCGTTCGAGGACGACTCCCACGGTAGGAGCCCCTCGGCACCCTATGGGACAGCACCATCACGACGACCACCGCACGCGTTGGGGGCATCGGCCGTTCCGAAATAGAAACTCCGGCGGCACTGTGCGTTTATGCGGACCATTCTCGCTGGTCCATATGGCCCTATTCATACGCATATGCATTCTCTTCGTCATTGGGGCACCGGCCTCGCATTGTGCGCCACCTTTCTTGCCCGGCACCGCTTCATTTCGCTAGTTGTTCATTTACACGCCTGGCCGGCTTTTGGTGCACGCATGACGGACCCCGTGTTGACCGGATTGTCTTCTGTTGGCCCTCTGGAGAGGGGAAAAGGTTGTCAACTCTCTCTCTTCTCTATGTAGCCCTAGATTTTATTCTAATCTCTTTTTTTTTCTTTTACTTTTACTTAGTAAGCTTTCTTCACTCACCTCGCGCCTGTGTGATCGCTGCCGAAGTTGGCAGTGGTGAACACTCCCCCCATCTCCCCCCCCCCTTCCCCCCTTTTTTGGTTTTTTTTCCTCGTTGCGCCCAGATAAGGAAAAGCGAGGGGATGTTGTACACACATGCACCCTGTCCTCTTTTTTTTCTTTCTTGTATTTATCCTTTCAGTTTACGCAGATTTGCTGTTTCTTTTTCCCCGTGCTATCTTTTGTTGTGTAACGGCATTTTCCCCTCGCACTCTGCCCCTCTTTTGTTCCGAGTCACATATGTGGTGCCAGGTATATGGCCTACTTAACAAAAATAAGGGGGGGGGGGGGGGTACTAACAATTCCTTTTAGAGTGACGCTGGCGCATGGTGAATTCAGCTGGCTGTTTCGCATTTCCAGCCCGCAAGGTCAGCAGCGTCAACTTTTTCACGCCGGTTCGTCAGCCTCTTTGAGGACGCGCTGGAATTTGTTTAGCTCTATTTACTTCTTGTCTTTTATTTTTTATCGCAGTGCTCTATGGCCCGTTCGAAGCACCGCTTTCTGACGAAGGCCTCCCCGTCGTCGCCCTATGCATCCCTCAGATGCAATATTTTAACTACGATTAGTGCCTCGGGAAGGAACAGCAGTTTACATTAGCTAGCGAAATACTGGAAGTAGTAGGCGAATATGTCTACTTAGGACAGGTAGTAACCGCAGATCCGGACCATGAAAAGGAATTCACAAGAAGAATAAGATTCGGATGGAGCGCATTTGGCAAGCACTCGCAGATTATGACTAGCAGCTTATCGGTATCGCTCAAGAGGAAAGTATACAACAGTTGCATCTTGCCTGTACTCACCTATGGGGCTGAAACGTGGAGGCTAACCAAGAGAGTTCTATATAAGTTGAGGACAACCCAGAGGGCTATGGAACGAAAAATGGTAGGGGTAACATTAAGAGATAGAAAGCGTGCAGAGTGGGTCAGAGAAATAACTCAAGTTACCGACATTCTAGTTGAAATTAAGAAGAAGAAATGGACATGGGCAGGACATGTAGTGCGAAGAGAGGATAACCGTTGGTCGCTGAGGGTAACAAACTTGATTCCAAGGGAAGGAAAGCGTAGCAGGGGGCGGCAGAAAGTTAGGTGGGCGGATGAGATTAAGAAGTTCGCAGGGGTCAAGTGGATGCAGATAGCACAGAACCGGGTTAAGTGGAGAAATATGGGAGAGGCCTTCGCCCTGCAGTGGGTATAGTCAGGCTGATGATGATGATGAGTGAAGGAAACTGGGCAGATTGACATATATTTATGATAGACAACAGGGAGGTGTAGAGTATGGACTTGAAGGGAAGGACGTATATTATGGTGGGGCTGCCCAAAAATAATAAAAAAAATTATGTGCAAACGAAACACCTGCTCAACGGACAAGAAGCGAATTAACGCCTTATCTTGCCTTATTATTTGCTTTAAGTCCGTCCTGGTCCACTAACATGCTGTTTTTCGTCTCGAATCATGCAACCCTTTCATGGTGCAGGACAGCTGGGCTCTAGCCGTTAGCAGCTTTTTAAAGCCTGTGGCCAATTAAAAAAATTACCAGCATACATTTAGAGTTTATCCTCTTCTAATAAACATATGCCATAATCTGCGCATATTTTGAAGCGAGCGCAGAGATATTTTTCTTTAATACCATTCACTTAAGTAATCAGTTTCAAACATTGATATCCATTATAGAGCTTAGGCTCGCCCTTCATAAAGGAATTTTCATTGTCACATATATGAGGATAATTTGTCTAAGAAGTACAGAATTAACTAGGCAGTCGTAACATTAAAAGAAGTAAGATTACATGTTCAAAATATTTGGCTTTTAAGGCGGGGCAGTGCTAGTGCCTCCGCCCGAGGCTCCCCTTGCTCACACTCGTTCGCATACATCCACCTTGTCACTCGCTTAACTATTAATCCCTCATATTGTGGCATTGCTACTTTAAACATACTGCTGGTACATACGGTCGTGGAATATCCCACGCTATGTGAAAGACGTCGGGACACAGGTGTGTAGAGCCCCACTTTCCAAGTCGAACGAATATGGTTGCGTTGCTTGTCTGGCTCGGGACAGAAGGGTCTGCGAAAATCGGGTTATCATTCCAGTCACTAAAATCAGTGGAGCAACTCATGAATTACAACTGTCATCCTGACATTGACTGATGACGTCACTTGGTGATGATGCCACGAGGGGACCAACCTCCGGCGACACATTTTACGGACACTTCCGGCGCCAGTGCTGTTGCTTTCGCATTAATAAAATAGTGCGTGCTCAAAATTATTAAAAACAAATGGAATATATCCTGTGCATTCCGAATACGTTTCCGATTAGCTCTGTGTGAAGAAGGTCAGCAGAACTTTTCTTCGCCGGCTTTTCCAAAGATAGAACGCAGACACCATGCCCCATCCTCTCGCGATCAGTATATGCACTGTCTCAGCACCCTGATGCAGTCCATTCATGTGGCGGCATCCGTAATGTTCGCGCTGTACATGAACTGGATGAAGCGTTAGGTCGTAGACAAGTTTAGCGAACTTAGATGGCCGGTTCTGGATGCCATGGCTCATAAATTTTTATTTTATTTGATATAAGTAGCTGTCACTCGACTCATGTTCTGAGGTATACAGGCTTCAACAAGGTTGACGACTGGGCAAGTTGGTAAGGGTTCATATTTAACCAGCCAAAGGACGAGACACAGGGAAGGGATGAGGGAACCAGCCTTGTCCTGTCCTCTTCTTCCCAGCGTCTCGTCCTTTGGCTGGTTAAGTATAAAGGCTCTAATTTCATATCTTTCGTCCTCCATTGCGAATTGTTAATTTTGTATGCGTAGAGCGTTATAGTAATCGAGGTGATATACTGACTTCGATTTATGACCTCTTAAAGTGGAGGCAAGAATTCCGTCGTTTAAATGGTTCAGAACTCCATACGTCTCAACAGCACCGTGCAGCAGCTCTGTCTCTGGTGCTTTATTGTTTCGCACGATTGCTCGTTTTGCACGAATATTTGTTAAAGTGGTTGAGCGAAGATTAGCACGAATAATCTGCTCGTATTTGATTCGGTGCGGCAAAAGCATGCCCACCCCGCCGGGGTGGCGCAGTGGTTAGGGCGCTCGACTAGTGTTCCCAAGGACGCGGGATCGAATCCCGGCCTCGGTGGCCGCTTTTCGATGGAGGCGAAAAGCAAGGCGTCCGTGTGCTGTACGATGTCAGTGCACGTTAAGGAATCCCAGGTGGTCGAAATTTCCGGAGTCCTCCATTACGGCGTCTCTCATAGCCTGAGTCGCTTTGGGACGTTAAAACGTTAAACTCCAAAACCAAAACCAAACCAAAAGCATTCGCACACCCCTTATTAAATCTCTTCGAGCAGAAATGCAGTATCCGCTGTTTGCACTCATTAAACGGAAACAAACTCTTGTTTACGAATTCTATGCGCGCGTGCGTGTCTTCTTTCGTGACGCGTCTTCTACGTGATCAGACTGAAAAGCGTCACGTTCTGTGCGCTTTCTGCGAGGGTTTGCTACATGGAGCAGCTGCCCGACGCTTTGTTTCAGGTGCAGATATCTCAAGCGGGATACCTTATAGGCCGGGTCGGCAGAGAGCTAGATAAGTGGACGAGATTAGGAAATTTAATTGGATAGCTTGCTCATATGCCCGCCGCGGGACAGGGATAGTCTATAGATGGGCTGAAAACCGAGCCCATTGAATTGGTGGGAACGTAACAAGAACTGACCACTATGATGATGATGATGATACATCGTCCTAGTCTCGTAAGCAACTTTGCGTGTTGTCTTTACTGCCTACGCCGAAGAAGACGTGCTGGAACCCCCGAGTGTGAGCTTGGCGCGTCCACCTCTCGACTGTCTTAAATTTTCACAGCGCTCAAACTGGGCCAGAGGATGTCCTGCGGATGGCCCTTGTAGTGCGTAGAACAAACATCTCTCTGCAGCAGACACGCATCGCTTGCTCCGTTCGGGCAGCGCTCGAGTTCTTTTTTTGCAGTTCTCGCTCGTTTCTTTGTTAATGTTGTCCCTTTTGTTCGACGTTTGTGCCTTTTCCATGCTTCACGATCTAACAAGCGTGTCTGTAGTTAATTCGCCACCCCCTTCCACTCGGCCGCTCCTGTTTTGAGAGCACTCTTTTCGATTTGTTTGGAGCGCCGTCGCGTGCGGACGAAGGTGGGGTTTATGACCTTCACTGTACGAACCTGCAGCGTTCGCTTTTTTTTTTTTTTTTCAATGCTTTCTTTGAATAACGTTTGCCGCTATTCGTGTCCGCGCACTCCCAACTCTAAATACCGTCGCCTTGTTTTCTGATAGGGAACCCAACTGCGGAGAAGCGTTCGCGATCGGAGAAAAAAAAAGTGTAAACGCATTCTGGCGGCGGGTGTAGATGTAAATTTTAAGGACCTCGAAGAGTCAAAATTTGGAACTATTCACACACTACGTACTACGGCACCTTAGAATGAAAGTTGCAATAGAGGGTTGTATCAAGTCGAACATGACGTTTTTATATCACCTCTTATGACTTAGAGCAATGACTTCCTCATTACAGCAATGCTGTGACAATGAACATATGTACTCGAAAGAGATGCTACCTGGAAGGAATGTATCGGAGACTTATATGTACTATACCATGCAAAGCGAGTGACAGGTCGTTGTGAAGGGTGGCACGTCATTTCTGTGTCGAATTTGTACCATGAAACCGACGGCAATATCGATTATAGACATCTGCATGGGCAGAGATAGTGGAATGATTAAAGCTAACAATTCATCCGGTATCTGCCAGCGTATTAACAAAGCGGATAACCTGGTATCTGATCGAACGGTGAAACGTAATCAGGAAGATTATCAACGTGATTGGTTCCGTTGCTTGTGCTCTTAGCAGGCACACGCGGCGACGATTGGTCCTAACTTCAAAGTGAATAGGACTTCGTTTGCTTGTTCACTCGCACCTTTGACATTGTCGCCAATCCGATGGGTTACTTATGCTTTCGCATTCTGGTTCTTTTCTAGACACGCGGTCACATTTTACATGCTGCCCTACTTGAGTTCGTCCTTTGTTATCGATTTGCCTGCAAGCCCTGCACGTCATGCAAAATAACACTTCGGCGCCCCCGAGGAGGCAAATAAACTATTGTGAGATGCTCCTGTGGAAACCGTTGGAAAGAGTTGGACTTCGTCGTAGGATGTGTGGGGTGATCATTAAGAAAGGCACAGCGACTGTTTCACCCACGGTGAACATCTGTACATAGCCCGCCCAGCAGTAAAGTAAGGTGGTGAAAGGGCGTTAAGAGAAAGCAACACTTTAGTAGAGCCCTCCCCCCCCCCCTCCCCCTCTTTCGCCCAGGGGATTTCTTCAATGTGCTCTGGCATTTCACTCCATACTCCATCAGGTCATTGACCTTTGAAGGCATATGATGCGTCGAAGAGGTAACCGACGGCTTATACTATCGAACGGAGAGGTTGATAGACGGAGAGAGAGAGCAACCGTGATAATGAGGCGCAGTGATGATATTAAGAAATCTGCAGGCGCTGTACCATTGCCACTGGTCTTCTGGGGATCGCAAAGAAACACTTCTCTTGGCGATCCCACCGATACGCTTATCGGCAGATAACGTGAGTGCAACACGCACCTGGGTGCGGCTTACCACGTTGACGTCAATCCAGCCTTGGAAGAGGTGGTCCGTCAATATTGCACCCCGTCATCTGGGTCTCTCGACCCATCACAGGCACACACACGCTTAACCTCCACTGTCGCTGTCGTCCTCACCCTTAGCCACGGTGATCGCCTTGAGCGTCAGCGCAGTCTCCAGTTCGCACGGCACTCTCGTGGCCCTGCAACTGCGAGCCACGTGACGGATGGTTTCATTTTTGGAGTCCCCTCGGTCTGCATCTTTGTGTGGATCTTTGTGGCCCCCTCTGTAGCGACCCTTTCCCCTTCCCCCTGCTTCCATTAACCGCCTTCTTCTCTCACGTATTCGTTTATAAACGCGCTTGTAGCGCGCCTCGCGGCGTACAGGCGTCACGCTACGCTTGGCGCGTCCCGTGAATGGAGCGTCCACGGCGGGCTCGGAGGAGGACGGGGCGGCGGACAACGGTAAAACGGCGGAGGACGTGTGGTGGGGGTGAGCGGGGAGAGGGGGGAACCATATTTTATGCCGGGAAAGTGGACTAGAGGATGATGGGGCCAACCTCTTTGATATGCGTGCAAGATGGGGACGCCAGGTTGCCGGCCGCCGGTCGGCGGCTCCCAGATAGCCGCCCACAGCGAAACGACGCCATTAGAGCAGCATTGCCTCTCTGCATATAGTTTTCGTTTTGATTGTTGTTGGAGGCAAATGCATATCTTGTGCAGCCTCTGTCGCTGGTTCCCTTTGTTACGCGAATGTTACCTTTGTTTGGCGATACCAAATGGTGCAGATATGTTGTACAGGTTTGCCGGGATTTTTAAACAGGATCAACAGATGAAATATGCATGGGCCCGCTGCCGTCGCACCCAGACATATTCTTAGTCGGCGTGATTACTTATTACGCCACGCTCGTTCGCACCGGACTATATAGGGCCAAGCCGTTGCTCGTGGACAGAATGGTATGCAGGGGTTGATTTCATAACTTAAGAATCGTCTCTATATAGCACTCCAGCCTGGCGGATCCTTTGTGATCACACTGAGAAACGGTTTGGGGGGGGGGGTTCATCATGCAAAAATCAGGTCGAATCAGCGTCGCCAGTATTCGCTTGTCGTGATGCCTCTTGCTAATGTCTGAAACTTTCAAATGTAGAGCGGATTTAATACTATAGCTGCCTCGAAACTTTGCGTGTTCTAAATATATTCTTGAGCTACAAAAAAAAAAGAAAAAAAAAGAAAGTGAAAGCGTATAGAAAAATTTTGCTTCTGAAGTTTGACGTCCGCTCACGAGCAATTAAAACTGCCATAGTAAAGCAGTGCTTTGTTGAAAATAAACAGCAAAAAACTTCCACCTTGCCAAGGGTGGATCTGCAGATGTCCTGACTGTTATATAGCAGTTGTACAATATGTAGAAAAAAAAATGCGTTCCGAAAGTATTTACCAGAATTCGTCCAAACTTTCTGGGTATGTGTAATAAAGGTGTTTCAGAACGGTTAAGCTATTTTTTCTGTTTCATTTAATTATAATAATTGTGTTCATGTTTCCTGACCGCCGTTTGAAGCAGAAAATTCACCCGAATAGCGATTGTGAAGTCAATTTAAAATCAAAAAGATCGAAATGGTCCGCCACCTGCATGCTGCGCGGTTCATTAAAACGAAACAAATGCGATAAAGAGGGAAAATTAGGAACGACATGCTTAATTACCTGGCCGAACGAGCGGCTCATCAAAACACTTCACCACACTTGCCAAATTATAACGAGTCTTCGATCCTCTCTCCCCGCTTCCCCATCCGTCACAAAAAAAAAAAAAAAAAAAAAAAGTACGTAATTCCGAGTTTTGGTCCGATGGTCGGTCATACTGCCCGGCGCATCGCCTCCCCTCTTAGACCTACCCTACAAGCCAGACATCGTTAATGCACTTAGAAAAAAATATATATATCTGCTACCATAAATTGGCTTGTTGATATCGAAATACAAAAAGAAATTCAAGTCTTTCTGGCAAAGTCTCTTTTCCAAAGTTCAATGTTACTCCCCTCTATCTTGTACTGATTATCGTCCTGAGAAATGTATTTTTTTTTCGACAATTCCTTCATTATATGCTGGAGAACGAAATCAGCAGGTGCGCTAGCCATAGGTTTGGATCCGTATAATGCTATCTATCAGCTATGTTTAGAACCTATTCTGTTATCTATATACAGCAAGTGTAGTCGAAATCGCATCGTGTCTTGTTATCGAAGGGCACTTAAAGTGGTGAGAGCGCGAGCAAGTTTCACGGCGCTACTGAAAACAGAAAGCAAACAGGTTGCAGCAGAGTTAACCCGTGGCAAGGCACCGTCAGGTGCCTGTTCGCTCTCGTAACAACGTAACTAACACATCGAAACATCCATTTGAATGACAGATGCTCCAGCTCTTCTCCGGTGTTCAACAACTGAATAAGGCATTCATTTTGCAGATCGCCCGACACACATCCAATAGTCTGCTGTGCAAGAAGTATTTCAGTATTTAGCTAAACGTGGCAAGAACGAAGTTCTAGAAAGCAATACTTTTCTAAACATGGGCTGTAAACATCGCATTTATATCCTTGCTTTGCCAAGGTAAACCGCCGCTGTTTATTTATTTTTGTTTTTTCACCGTGAATTTTATTTTCCGAATAGCTAGGTGAGCAGCTTAAGAATTACAGCATTGGGTTAGATGTAATTTTATTTTCGGAATCATCGTCTTGCTTTGCTGCTGATTTTGCCTGGGCTGTTTAATTTGTCTGTTTTTCTTCCGTGAGCCAAGAAAAGAACACCTGCTGCTGAAGACAATTTCATTACATAATTGATTAGCATACACTTCAGCATTGAACTAATTTCTAAATTGCCGCCATTTTTTTATTTTGTTTGAGTTCTTCAGCGGCATTACTTAATTAATAAGGAAAACCTCGGGGAACTGAGATGCTTGCAGGCTGTGCTTAAATGAAATTCTATAGCTACCCTCATTTCGTGTTCACGTTCGATGCTATGAGTATACTAGCCACTGTACCAAAAGTGACCGAAATGCCACGTCGGCTGTGGGAGCAAACTCGAGGCCAAAAAGCAACGTTGCGCTCTCCGGCGGTGGCCATTGTTTCCCTGCTACGGGTGTATAATCTGGCTGCAGGCGCGAAATCACACGACACCCATACTATCATGCATACTATGCTCACACTCCTCATTCAAGAAAGGAGAGCGGAGTCTTACGTCAGCAAATTTACTGCCTGGAGGCGGGGCAGCGAGCGCTGCGTCGTCGCCTTGCTTGGAGCTTACCCCAGCAGTCTGCGCGGCTGCTCGGTTACTTTTTCGCAAATATAGTAATTTAGCGTCCGTGTAAGTAAGGGCGAGGTTTTTAAAAGCGGCAAAGCTTCGAAACGGCAGTATCGCAAAGTTGGAGTAGCCCGAGCAGAGATTTATCAGTGTGGTCACGAGCACCGAGAGCAACCGCCTTCCTGTATACTCTATACAGTATTTATAGATCAATCGGTTGATTGACTGATTGATTGATCAGTCGGTTTCCATGAGCCAAAGTTACATGCACTGCAGCGCTAAAGCCAGTGCTCCTTCCACATTCGCCTTCATGTCACAGTTGGTGGCGTCACCCATTTAGCGAACTGGCGAGAGATAGAATCATTAGCAGGGCGAACTCCGTGTTTTCTCATGAGCGTCTGGTTCTATGCAGATGCCAGTGCGAATTATCCCTGAGGACATGTCGGCCGCTGTCGTGTAACTGCGAGGACGCCGATGCCGCACCGATGAACTTCCTGTGTTCGGCTTGGCTGGTATGTATATCGACTGATTTGCCTCATCCGTTAGTCAATTGCCATGGGGAAAGTGACAGGTCCACTGCATTGTGCGTAGCGCAAGCAGCCGTACAGATAACGATAATTGATAATTGGTTCACAGGAAGGGAAAAAGGCGCAGTATGTCACACTTGCTCTACGGACACCTGAACCGCACCGTAAGGGAAGGGTAAAAGGTGGGAGTGAAAGTGGAAAGAAAGAAAGGGGAGCCGTAGTGGAGGGCTACGGAGTAATTTCGACCACCTGGGGATCTTTAACGTGCGCTGACATCGCGCAGCACACGGACGCCACTTCGTTTTGCCTCCATCGAAACGCAATCGCCAGCCGTACAGTAACCTCGACCTCTTGGTGTTGTTGGCATGAATTGAGTATTTGCTCAGCGCAGTGACAGAAAAAATAAAAATAAACAGCAGTTACAGGCAATTAATTAATGAGGGGAAAAATACACGTGTTCGCGACGTTCGAAGACAGCACTTCTCATAAGCAGGTTTCCTCACATACTAGAGCGCTCGCTTCCAGTGCTTTCCGTCGCAGATGTGAAAGTAATATGCATTAATTTGGCGCGAAAACGAGCAAAGGATGAAAGGTTTCCGGGCGACACCGAGCATTATACGTGGTTATACCTTTGTTCTTAAAATATTCTGCGTCTTATATACCTGATAGTTATGAGTTATCATAATATTGATGAGACTACTTACACCCACTGCATGACCACGGCCTTCTCCATGCCCCTCCGATTAAACCGGCCCTGGGCCACCTGCGGCCACTATTGCGCCGCGACTTTGTCCTTTGACCCATCCACCTTACATTTATGGGGTGGCACCAGACCGTTACAACAATGTTGCGTTTAGTTTTGTCCAGCGTTGATATATTGATGTTAATGCAATCTCTTCAGCGCCCGTGAAGCGTTGCGAATGGATATTAGAGTGGGTATTTCCCCAGATTTTAATTCGATATTTAAACGAGAAATATGCAACCTTCGCTGAACTTTAGTAAAGCAGCCCTTCGAGACCTGAGTCGCCAGTTGAGGTCCGCTCAGAACTTGGGCAATTTTCAAGGATCGGACAAGGGGCAGCGAGGGCAACGTGCGCTGCAATGCGCCTCAGTCAGTATAGACGCAATTCGTGCACTCGCTCCCTGACGTCGCATGGTGTCGAGATTTTATGACCAGCCGTGAAGCAGTGGCGCATGGGTAACATGCGAAGCTCTGCAACTAACTTTTCAGGCTGCGTATGCAGTAACGCCAGATGTTTAAATACAAAGTTCCGCGAGCTGGAAAACATTATCGCGTACTGCTCTGTGGGAGAAGTTCCAAGACACAATGCTTGAAAACATTTGCTATGTTTATGGTCATAATCTGACCGTCATAATAACATCGTAATTTGTGATCTTCCTTAATTGGGACCCTATCATAAAAACGACATTTCGAACTGGTCAGGGTATAATCAGTTTTACGGCTTAGCTAATGGCTGCCATGGAACACGTAAGGTTATTGTCCATTTTTAACGCTAACGTAACGTTCCAGTAAAATATGTGACGTCACTGGAACTTACTCAACTAATGTAGCATTATTATGACGTTGGTTGCTATGTTTAATTTGTAAAGGAAAGAAGAAAAAAATCACACTGGCTGCTTAGGGTAACTGTACATGCGGCCTGACTGAAATCAATCGCAAACACGTACCCGGAGAAAGCAACACGTACCCGGAGAAAGCACAACCTTCAGTCGGCTGCAGTAATCGGTTGGTGCGAGCCATTGTTCTACGCAACGGATACTGAGCAGTGTACTACATTTACCGACCGATTACAAATCGATTTCGTCCCACATACACACGCCGGGAACATTGTTGGCGTTTTAATCTAACCCGGCAGTGCACATTGATCACGTCCGCTCTCCTGGCAGCTTCGGCCGCACACCCTAAAAAACGGCAAGATTCCCTACCGTGCCCGCTCTCCGTCAGGCCGGGCATAGCAAGGCGTCTTATCAGGTGTGCAACAGCTGCAGCTCCCTCCCTAGTCCTCCTTTCCCCCATCGCGATTGCGGCTGCCGGTCCGACAATGGGGCGGTGACAAGAGGCTGTGTTTCGTCTTCAACTAGCGGCGAGCGGTGAGCGCCGCGCAGCGAAGCCGAGCCGGATCAGCAGCAGGTGTGGTGACGGAATCGACGGCGGCGACTTCCCTCCTCGACGGAAAGCGAGCGCTTGCGCGTGTTGTGTGTGCGTTTCGCCGGCCGCGGGACCGATTATGGATTCGTCTTGCAGCACACTAGACAGCGTCACCGTGCTGTCAGGTGAGGTGCGTAAATTCACACCTCTGAGTTGTGGCGACGCGTGGGGAGATAGGGAGAGGGCGGATGCTGTAAACACGCCCCCGCTGTAATCGGTGCCCGGGGCCCCAGTTTGTCGTTTCCAGCCGGGCCGAGATCTTCGTCGCACGTAGTGTTTCCGTAGGGGTCAACGACGCGAGGGGCTAGAAACCGCACTTTAGCCACAATGACACTGGGTTTGTACTACGACGTAAATAGGAAACGGAGACAGCCACAGGAAGTACAGTCTTTGTCAAAAGTGTAGATTCCAAGGGGTCTGCTTCTGAGCCACTTCGTGCGGCTTGTAATTTATTTACAATGTTCCAAATCTCTTTAGAGTAAGAAGATTTTTCGTCCTACCCTTACCTATGGGAAGAACCTCCACTAATCCTAATGAGCTCCGCTAGACGGCTACGATCCACTGGGCTCTGCACTTTTGACAAAGCCTGTACCTACATGCACACGCGCGCTTCCTTATGTGTGTGCATTATGATGCTCATTAGCTACCCTAATCAAGTGTGTATATGTGCTTGCGCAATAACATTTTACAAACCGTTATGCAACACCTGTCCTGAGTCGATTCTTTTCGTGTATGTCTGTATAAGCTCGCCATGATTTCTTCTCCCAAACATAAACTACCTAGCCCAATGTTCTCACGGATCATTATGCACAAACTCGCACAAGACGTTTTAGATTGTATCGCAAAAGCCTTCGCGGTTTCAATTTGGTTCCCATGGTCCAACATAATCATTTCATTGGCGAGAAGAATGAAAGAGCGTAAATATGCACACTTATATTAACCTTTTTTTTTTTTTTTGTGTGGCTGCTTTCGTTTTGCATTCCGGCGACTTGTGCTTGATGATCAGATTCTTCGGATATTCAACGACCACGCCACTCGGCTAATCGAACGATCGATCGCTCCACCAGCCCATTGCAGCCGCGTGCTGCAACATTATCTTCCGTCGATGTACAGTTGTGTAGCTTCTGTTTGCAATGCCTGGTGGCCACGGTTATCAGGCGCCACTTAGCACGGTGTTCGGACGTGGAGTGATGCAGAGGCGTTTGAAAGGCTGCAGCTAAGGGAGAACACAATCAGCGTTGCTTTGTCAATGGGCCTCCAGCGTTTGCGCTACGCATCTATAGACGTAGGTTACTCGAGGGATAGAAAATGCAAAGCGGTAACGAAAGTTACATGGACGGGCGTATGACTTGCGTTGTTTTTGGAAGGCGTTGCATAGTGACCTTGCCGACAAAAAACAATTCGCGCAACATTTACTGATGGGTCATAGTCTGCTACTGAGATTCGCCTCGTATCTCACGATAAACAAGGTATGGATATTCCGTTCCGGCATTCTGTTATCAATTTACACCGTTTTTTTTTTTCTGCTATATCACAAGTTACTGTCCGCGTTTATGAGGCATTTTTTTGTCTCGCTTCATTGTTACTCCAAAATGCGGGGGGATTACATTGAGCGGGTGGATTGGAGAACTAGGTAGCGTATGCGTGTTCACTAAGGAATGTGACTGGCAGAAAACATTTCGGCTTTGGTTGGCAAGTTGCTCCTATATTAATCAGTCCAGTAGAGGAATTCCTAATGTGCTCAGAAGGGTTGCTTATTCAGCCGATTATGCGTGGTTTTATTGCTGACGCATGAAGTGACAGACGTGCGTACATGCTATAACGACATGGAATAGGCGATACATAATAAAAATGCAAAATCTTCTGGCGGGATCCAGATTTGGGACAGGGAGGATTTGAAATATATTGTCTATATATATATATATA
>JAJIZL010020807.1:12719-26380 GCA_023969395.1 Amblyomma maculatum | reverse complement strand
ATTATTATTATTATTATTATTATTATTATTATTATTATTATTATTATCATCATCATTGTCATCCTCTTTAAAGCTAACTCCACTCATCTTTACTATTCAGTACGTGGGCCTGTTTCCCCGCCGCGGCAATTCAGCTCACTCACTCATCCAACCCTCTCTCAGCCCATTAACAGCTCCACCACGACAGACGACAGAGATCCATCACGTCCTCGATGTTATTGCTGGCGGCGTCTAGTTTATGCCGAGCTTAGAATTACCTTCTACGGCAGACCAACCCTCTCAGCAGCCAGCAATAAATGCAAGTCTTGAACTATTAACTAGGTTCTTCTCTTTCATTCAAAAATTTTCCTGCCACTAGAATCAAACATGTGAAGTTGCGCCAAAACAGCCTCCATGATTAGAGTTATGAACCGAATAGAGGTGTAGCTTGGCCCAGCTCTGACCCACGCCTGAAAACTGCGTCGGAAATCACGTATACATTCAAAATGCGCCGCAGGCGTTTACAGCGGTGTAAATTCTCGGTGTTTTCTTGAGTATATAAACGCACGATTTTCCATCAAAGTAGTGTCTTTGTCGTCAGCATGCCGTGATCTACCCATAAAAGCCGACTCCATTTCCAAACGCCTCCTCCGAGCGCCTGCTTTTATCTTAAAACAGCGCTAGAAACACGGACAGATAGAAAGACAAACGAACATTGTCTTTCGATCTGTCCGTGTTTTTAGCGCTGTTTTAACAATGTCCAACCAACTTGCCCAACAAGCCACTTTTGCTTTTACCTGAACGTGAGGCGTTAGAGAGACCAACCCTTGACACTTTTCTGATATCAGTGAAGTAAGTCACCGCCGCTTGCGGCGGGGGCTAGCCTGGCACGAATTTGTATCTGTTGTAGGCCGTCATTACACCCGCCACCGCTTCGGTGGTGGACGACGGCTGTTGCGGCGCGCGTCTTTCTCTCCCTCTTTTTCTTCTCTATTTTCTCTTCTGTCCGCACGAGGCAGTGGAGGTGGCTGAGCTACAGAGCCAGTAGCAGGCCCGTGCATTTTTTTTCCTTCTTCCTACAGCCACAACTCTCGGCATCATTATCAGCCTGACTATGTCCATTGCAAGGCAAACAACACTCCCCATAGCGCTTCAATTAACCAATGGGCTTCCGAATCTCATAAGCGTGCTCTGTTTATTCATTTACGTTACTTATTTTTTTCTACATTCATTTTTACTAGGCATTCATTAGGTTAGGATGGAAGGTGAAGTTGGCTCCAGCATCTCCTTAAATCTTATCGCAATAAACAAAAGACGGTATCTCTAGAATGCGGGGTTTCTTATGATGCTACACTGTGTATATTGAAAACACTTTCTCTCTTGTGTACGTTAATTTGCGGTCTATGTTTCTTCCGTAACCTAAGACAGGTCGTTTTTGTGCGCTTTTGCTCCTCTTTATTTGCTCTATACGAGCCGTGGTGGTGCAGTGGTTAGGGCGCCCGACTACTGCGTCCAATGATGCGCGATCGAATCCTGACTGCGGCTGTCGCCCTTCGATAGCGGCGAAAAGCTATAGGCGACCGTGTGCTGTGCGATGTCAGTGCACGTTAAAGAACCCCAGGTGGTCGAAATTTTTGGAGTCCTCAGCGTATTTCATAGCCTGAGTCGCTTTGGGACGTTAAAACACCGTAAACCGAATCGAATCTACTCTCTGAATGGATGCCGTCAGGCAGTACTCATTTGTTACGGCCTGAATAAGCTAGCAGCAAACAAAACTATGCACACTGATAAACTCTATTGCTTCAGCTTCCTTGTTTAGTGGCATGCGCGGAAATAAACGACCGCTTTGTTCCTACCGCATACGGGACGCAGTTGGTAATTTCCAAGAACCTTACTGCAGGCGCAAGGCTGGCTGAAATGCGATACGACTGTCTGATTTGCGCCGCCTCTGTCGTCTGGCTGTGCCCTTCTGTACGCACATTTATTTTATTTTTATTTTATTTATTTATTGATACCTCAAAGGCCCCATTATTACATGAGGGAGTGGATGACGAGTACATGAATCATTCGATGGATGATCTGAAGGTAGATGGGTCGGAATGAAGTATGACGGTGTTTGGCAAGTCATTCCAGTCCCATGGGGTGCGAACAAAAAAAGATGACAGATGCGCAGATGTCCGGGCAGGTGGAGGGTAAACGGTCTTTTCATGGTGCGTGCGGCTGGATGTGATAGAGCATTTAGTGTAATATTTCTTGTCCTAAGAGGACGCCAAGTTCTCTTTGGAGTCCCTCTGTTATGGAAACGGAGGCGTCGAGGCGAGTCGGGTAAACCATTTCAAAACACGCGCCAAAATGACCTCCCTGAATTCAGGCTTGATCGAGAGGCACGTGCAGGAGGGGCCCACAAAGCGCGCATGAATACTTCCTCAGCCGATGGTGGCTCAGCTAACAGAGCCACCCGTACAGGCCTATGTAGTATTTTCGTTTTCTTTCCGTATACAGTCGCAAAAACAATGCTCAAGCTTCCGTAGGGCATCACTTAATACGCTCGTTCTTACGTGATCAATGATACGAATATGACTAAGCCTAACTGGTTACTTCGTTTTCGTGATTTAAAAAAAATGCTGGGAACGGCACTTTGAAGATGGCACGCAAAAAATAATCAGACGACTACGGCGACACCATTGTTTATTTCTTTAAGCTAGGCTCTAATGCACACGCACCGGATACAGCACGTGCAAAATTACTTATTGCATGACTTAAAATGATCAGCTCATGAGCAGCGAATCGCTTAACTCAAACAGGTGCCTGCGCTGTACAACGTTGGTGCACGTTCAAGAACCGCGGGAGGTTAAAATCGCACCTTGACGCTTTTTGCTATACGGAGTCATTCACAGTGTCGGGTTATTTAAAAACCGCATAGCGTCTATCCGTGCTGGTTCTAAGCAGAGCTTTTGGGTCATACCAGTTGAGAAACCCCGCTTCAAAAAGTGACACCCACCTCCGCTGTTTTGTGAGGACAGAAAGGAAAATAGAGAAGAAAAAAAAAAACAGAAGAGGGAGAGAGAGATGCGCGTCGCAATAGCCGTCGTACACTACCTAAGCGGTGGCGGGTGCAATGACGGCCTACAAAAGATACGAATCCAATGGCAGGCTCGGTGACCTACCAGTCCCAGCCTCGTAGTTTTTGTACGCATTTTTCTGGTGCCTATGAATTGTCACACTATCTGGATGTGATCAATAGAAGAAGTTGATACTGCCGTCATTGCCGTTTGGAAATAACGTTTTTGTCTAATTTTCAATCTTCATTAACTATATGGCTGTTACATTTAAGAATTTTTGCCATTGCAAGTCATCGACTTAGTTTATTTTCCATAGTGGTTGTGCGTTTATCAATAACCTGGAAGTTTGAAATTTAGACGCAGTTTCCTTTAATGGCCGTGGGCGCCGCCACTCTTCGTTTACATCTGAATTTTGACCAATCTAAACCGCAGTATTTTGATACATGGGCCCTGTAGTGATGTCGGCGCCTCGGCAATGGGAGATTCTCCCCGCCGGGCGGGCCTCGATGTGCGCACTCCAAGCCCATATATAACAGCCGTGTTTCTCCGGAGACAGAGCACCGCGACGGTAGGAATGCATCGCTCTCCGGTTTCGCATGTGTCTGCAAAGACCGGAACTGCTCGGAAGAAACCGCCAGACTAAACATTGTTAACGGCGAGCAATGCCCCCGCGGGGAGAGGCGGCGATCTCGGCTATCTTCCGCGTGAAAGTAAAACGTACACGAGTGACACGGCTCGTAAAACAGAGAGAGGGCGCGCTGCGCGTCGCGGGGCTATGCTCTGGCGGGGAGGGAACTCCAGTTCGAATGGAGCCGCGACTGTGAGCAGTCGCGTGGTTTGAAGCTCCCGCGGTCGCCCGAGGGCTCCGCGTATTTACGGGCAGTCGTGCGCGCCTGGCCCGATTTTTAACGGCTTGCGAGCCGTGAGTGTACCGTGCTCGGTACTACTGGTAAGTTGCGGCGAACTGCGTAACAGATAGTGTTTTGTGTGTGTGTTGTATTGTGTCGAAGGCATACACGCCGGTTGTGCTACGTTAATACGCACCGTCTGCTGAGTGCCTCCCTGGAAGCCACTCCCATCCACGAGCGGACACCCAAACGTAGAAGAGAACATTACTGGCCCTATGAGAAGTTTCGCAGCTGGTAGTATTGAAGAGCGCTGGCTCTAAGAGAGCAAGGTCTACAGATACAGCTGACATACATTTCAACGCAACTTTTAGAATATGTAACGACTTAGATGCGATCCGTGATCGCATTTCTAAGTATCTGAATACAAAATAACATCGCGATGAAAATCGAAGTGGATTTTGTATGACCTTACTTGTTAGTTCGCTCCGGGGATCAGCAGTTCCGTCTCGGTGATGTAGAAAACGGTCGAAGGAGAGTGCAATTCTTTGCGCAATAATGAAAAAGCACTGATCGAAGAAGCAAAATGCGCTGCTTATCCACATCCTTGTTGTAGGAATGAAGATCTCCGTTTACCACTTTTGCACATACACCCCTTTATGTCGGGATGAAACTGTGACATATTGAAGCCTATGCAAGCGCCGTACAGCACACTGCTGGAGCAATGCCCGACTGCTGCACCTTGTGTTTATATATGTGCCCACTGGAGGCCTGCATGGTGAGAAAAAACTGAAGTTCACTGATCAGTTGACACTGCCCTTTGGCAGAGCTATAAGTTAAGTTCAGTCGTTCAGTCGTGTCCGACTCTTCGTGACCCTATGGACCATATCACGCCACGCTTTCCGGTCTCTCACTATCTTCCTAACATCACATAACTTCATCTGCAGCGCCTCGATGATGCCATCTAACCATCGCGTTCGCTGCCTACCCCTTCTCCGGTGACCCTCAACCTTTCCCAACATCAAATCTTTCTCCAGTGACTCCTCTCTTCTCATCAGATGACCAGAGTAGCTGAGCTTTAACTTTAGAATTTGACCCTCCAATGAGCAGTCAAGGTTTATGGTCGAGAATATCGACTGATTAGATCTTCTGGCAGTCCAAGGAACTCTCAAGAGTCTCCGCCAGCACCACAATTCAAACGCGTCAAT
Source organism: Amblyomma maculatum (assembly GCA_023969395.1). Taxonomy (NCBI): domain Eukaryota; kingdom Metazoa; phylum Arthropoda; class Arachnida; order Ixodida; family Ixodidae; genus Amblyomma; species Amblyomma maculatum. Next base: position 21,286 of record JAJIZL010020807.1, on the reverse strand, counting down.
TCTTCGGCGGTCAGCCTTCTTCACAGTCCAACTCTCGCATCCATACATCACAACTGGAAAGACCATAGCACGAGTTATACGGTTCTTGGTTGGCAGTCTAATGTCTCTGCTCTTTACTAGGCGGTCAAGGCTAGCCACGGCTCTCTTTCCATATAGAGCTATAGCATATCTTTTAACTATATTCATTAACGCCATTGGTACTTATACCAGCAATTCAACACCACCGATACCGCCCTAGCTGGTATACTACCCTGCTAAAATCACCTACGCGGATTGCAGTGCTGATAAATTAAATAAATAAGTAAATAAATTAAAGTTATTGGTTGAGATCTCCCGCAATTACGACAGATGGTCCTTACATGCGCGTTTTGTTGTCCTTAAACTGCCACCGCTGCACCTACAAGCGTGCACGTACAAATGCCTGCCGGCTCTTGGCTTGGACTCCCCCCCCCTGCGCACGGACGGAGTTGACGGAGGCATTCAAAGCACAGACCGAGAGGCCGGCTATTTAACACGCTGAATGTTATAGGCTGTCAACGAACCCCAAAAATCTCAAACGAAAAAATGCGGACATAGTAAACAATGTTTCCGGAAACAATGTACAGGTCCCTGCAGAGGGAAGCTCAAGGCTTAACAAAAGTATTGTCCCAGTAGGAATTGAAGCGTCCTTCGAACTGCATACTACCAATGGCTTTCCAGACGAAACATGGCGTCAAGATGCGCTTTTCTGCCGTGGGCTATAAATTACACGGTATTCGAAAAATCGCGCCTAACATTGCTTCATGAATTGCTGGGAAGCTGTGCTTTCTGGGACTTCCTACAACGTATATACCTTTACAAAAGATCTCCCGCTTATTACTCCCATGGACATTCGATTTCTAGGTGTTAAAACTGGTCGTATGCTTTCAGTTTTGATCATTTTGGCTTGCTTACTGAACGGCTGAGTCGAAAGGGGGTCAGTTATTGTGAACTTGGCGCCTGCTTTGTGTGCCCTTATTAAACGCCTCAATGGGAAAGCGCTTATTCGTGCTTTTGTAGGGCGTCGATGGGTCGCTGTCATATTCGATGTGGCGGCGAATTTTTGGAATAGAGACTTTGGGCCCCGTCCAACATGCGTAACTGATAGAGTTTGAATTTCTCTGCAGTCTAGAAAATATTCGATTGTTTCAGCTTGCCCCAGCCATCGGTCGAGAGTCGAACCGTAAACCAACGCACGTATGGGCGCCTGGCGATGATTATGGGCCCCCAAATCGTGCACCACGCGGGACTAATCGCGTTATGTTTGTGAGATCTAAAGCATAGAATTGCTTGTCGCAATCTGCGCCAGCCACTTCTATAGGGAGTCGACCTATCAAGCTGCACGGCGTATTCAAGAACCGAGATCGTTCTGTTGAGCTCATTAAGTTACCGGACGTTTATGTAAAAGTGAATTTTGAAGTCATACGTATGGGCGCCTGGCGACGATTATGGGCCCCCAATTCGTGCACTACGCGGGACTAATCGCGTAATGTTCGTGAGGTCTAAAGCATAGAATTGCTGGTTGCAATCTGCGCCAGCCACTTCTATAGGGAGTCGACCTATCAAGCTGCACGGCGTATTCAAGAACGGAGGTCGTTCTGTTGAGCTCATTAAATTACCGGACGTTTATGTAAAAGTGAGTTTTGACGTCACCCTATCCTATTCGATTACGGTGTTTCTGTACTTACTGTAAGAAGCAATAATAATAAAAGGTGCTGATATAGCGTAGTAGCTGATAGAACGGCCAGCGAAGCTGACCTCCTCGTTGTTGTTGTGGCTGTAGCAAGAAGGAAAAGAAAATGCACGGGCCTGCTACTGGCTGTGTAGCTGAGCCACCTCCGCTGCCTCGTGCGGACAGAAGATTGGTTGGTTCACAGGAAGGGAAAGGCGCAGTATCTGTCACACTTGCTCTGTGGACACCTGAACCGCACCGTAAGGGAAGGGAGGAAGGTGGGAGTGAAAGTGGATAGAGAGAAAGGGGAGCCGTAGTGGAGGGCTACGGAGTAATTTCGACCACCTGGGGATCTTTAACGTGCGCTGACATCCACACGGACGCCACTTCGTTTCGCCTCCATCGAAGCGCAGCCGCCGAGGTCGGGTTCGAACCCGGGAACTCCGGCACAGTAGTCGACGTCTTACCACTGCGCCACCCCGGCGGGGCCAGAAGAGAAAATAGAGAAGAAAGAAAGGAAGAGGGAGAGAAAGACGCGCGCCGCAGCAACAGCCGTCGTCCACCACCGAAGCGGTGGCGGGTGCAATGACGGCCTACCACAGATAAACATTCCGTGGCAGGCTGGCCCGCGCCGCAAGCGGCGGTGACCTACCTGTCCCAGCCCCATCAGGGGAGTACCTCAACTCCTCGTGCCGGCGCATGCTCGAATACCGCTCGTAGGTACGAAGTACAGTGTGTATATTAAATCCACGATGCTTCTTGTTGTACACGTGTGTTTGGGACTGGAAGTGATCCTAGCGAGCCCGCCTGGATGACTCTCGTTAGCGCGCTCGACTGCCGATACGAAGGACGCACGTTTGATGCCGGCTGCAGCGCCCGCTTTCCATGCCGGCGAAGGGCAAGGCGCCCGTGTACTGTCAAGGGGAGTTGAAGTATATGTGGTCGAAATGTTTGGAGCCCTCCATTAGGACATTACCCAGACTGGGTGAAGCTCACTTGGATTCGGTTTGGTCTGGTTTTGTTTATAGGGTTCACAACTCCAAAGCGACTCTGGATGTGAGGGACGCCATAGTGAAGGGCGCCGAAAATTTCGACCACCTGGGAATCATGTACTGACATCACGCAGTACACGGACGTCTTTTCACCTCCGACGAAAAGCGGCTGCCGCCGCAGGGATTTGATACCGTGTCCTTGATTTCAGCAGTCGAGTGCCCTAAGAACTGAGCCACCGCGGCAGGCTCACCTGGATTCAACTCCAGGTCCAAATCAAACCAATTTCAGACTAGGTTCGTTTCCTGGCTGGGGCACACCTGAATACGTGGTGTATCCAGGGAAGCGCGCAGGGCCATTAAAGGCAAAAATGGAGAGGCAAATTATTGATGTCGCTCGTGCCTTTCAGGGATGTTGTGTTGCGGTAAACAGAACTCTAAGAGCCAATACGCGCATCTCTGTATAATGACACATGTGGGTGGTACATGCAATTTCAATGTTTTGGCACTGCTGAGGTGTTGACTAGAGACATTTCTCCTTTTAAAGGTACTAATAATATGCAATAGCCTGTCTCTCGGGTAAGTTTAAATTTCTGAAGATGAATCTGGCACACTATCTGCGCTGCTTTAAATGAGGATCCCGCAAAACATGAACTATCCGGCATTTAAACTGTCATGGATCTAGCATGTGATCCTGCACTCGGACCTTCAAAGGTCCAGCCTCTGTACTGCGCATCGAGGGACTGTGATGCGGAGTCACTTCGATGATTTGTGCGAAGGCCGCCGCTCGGCGGGCAGCAGGGTGTAGCCACCATCGACGTTCGTGCGCCTCACCAGCGTCTTTCCCGTATATACGATGGCCGTGCGTCGCTCCAGCGTCCTTCCCGCGAGTACGAGTAGGAGGCAGAGGACGGCCAATGCGGCCAGGGTGTAGTGGAAGGCCATGGGATCGCTTTCCAGCTCCGCTCCGAGGCAGAGAGGCGCGAACGCCGAACTGACTCCGACGGTGAACACGCCGAGAGCGAACCTGCTCACGGAGACGCCCGAATAGTCGTGCAGGAGCAGTAACGTGGACGGCATCACGGGGGCCATGCAAGCGCCGGCTAGAGCCGTGCCGATCCACATGACCCTCGTCTGGTAGCCGGAGACGGAGCCGAAGACGGTCACGGCCACCAGGAAGACGTTGCAGCACAAGAGGACGTTGAAGGAGCCGTGCTGCTTGAGCCACAGGATGGAAACGCCTCGAACGGCGCTGAAAGCGGCCCAGAAGAGCGACGTCACGTAGGCTGCCACGGTCTCGTTGTGTCCCAGCAGCAGTGCAAATGCAGCAATGAGTTGGCTGTATATGATCTCGATGGAGACCGAAGCGAACAGGTAGAGGAACAGCACAGCCACAAGTCCGCTGCAGGGTACGGCGGGGCACTGTGTCTCCATAGGCCCAAGGTCCTGGTGGCGAGGATCGACGAAGAATGTAATCAGCGCCAGGAAAACGACGACGAAGACGTAGATTCCCACGGCCCAGTAGGCGTAGGCGACGTAAATGAAGTCTTTGTCTTCGATACTCGTCAGATAGGCTAACTCCCGCTCGACGGCCGGTGGCAGGTCGGAAGGCGGCTGCAGAAGGCTCCTGCGTGTCATGAATGGTTCGCCCAGGATGGGTGCCAGGGTGCAGCCGATGCAGTGCATGAAGCTGATTGTCTGCAGCAGGAATCCGCTCGAGTCCCCATGCAGCGACGATATCCATAACACACCAACTGCGTGTGTACATCGAGGGATGGGCTACACTGTCAGAAAAACAAGAACTCCGAAGCCGTTCTATTATGAAGCCCATTGTCACATTGCACATACAGTGAAGAAGCTCTAAGCTCGAGACGGTACCTTCCGATAGTACTAGATGTCGGGTTCGGCTGTAATGACGGGCTGATTTATTTATAGGAAGGGAAGGCGCGGTAACTGTCTCACTTGTTTCTGTAGACACCTCAACCGCGCCGTAAGGAAAGAAATGAAGGTGGGTGTGAAAGTGGAAAGAGGAGCAGTAGTGGAGGGCTACGGAGTAATTTCGACCACCTGGGGATCTTTAACGTGCGCTGACATCGCACAGCACACGGACGCCTCTTCGTTTCGCCTCCATCGAAACGCAGCCGCCGAGGTCGGGTTCGAACCCGGGTACTCCGGCACAGTAGTCGGCGGGGCACTGTGATGACGGTGTATTTATAGAAGCTATCGCATCGCAAATCTTCCACTCGTTCTTCCACATTTTGAGAGAAAAAAAGTTTTTGGTTTCAAAAATCAAGAATATCTGCAAAATATATTGTTAATCAAGGCTAGGTGGCATACGCCACCGCTCGATTGATAGTTTTGGAATATTTATTCATGTGTTCTTAAAGAATCCAGCGCGTCTACGGCGGTTTCGACTTCAATTTAATTTTCAAGATGTAACCGACGACTCAGAGCATGCGCCTCCATGAAACTACGAGATACGTACCACACACGAAATCAAAAATAAAATTTAGGACTTAAAAGGTTTGGTGAGTTGAGGCACTCGTACCTGAGGCTTTCGCGAATCACCGGCTCCGCTACGTGCGAGGAGCGCAATGTCGATTAGAGTCCCTCGATAATGTTTCAGAGTATAGACTCCCGTGTTCCCTTTCGTATTGATTCTAGCTGTACATCAAATCAGCTATCTACAATCGCAAACGGCTGTATAGAAAAAAAAATTCGTGGGGAGACTCGTGCATGTGTAAACAGCACAAGGACCAGCAGAACAAAGAGAATGGAGTTTTGAAATAGGCGAAAGAAGTAAGTGTGTGAGCACTTTAATGTGAGGCTATGGCACGTCATATTTTCAGCCCTGGCATGAGCCGTTTCAATTTGCTGAGCGCAGTGCTCATCACAAGGTTATCCTGTATAGATGGCTGCTTATCAAATCGGTATCGAATTCCGGTCGCAGTGGCTGCGTTTCGATGGGGGCGAAACGCAAGGCGCCCATGTGCTGTGCGATGTCAGTTGCACGGTAAATAACCCCAGGTGAATTTCCGGAGCCCTCCACTACGGCGACTCATAGCCTGAGTCGCTTTGGGATGTTAAACCCTGAAAAGCAAACCAAACCATAAACTCGTGTGCAGTAAAAAAATTCCAATAAGAACACTTCGTAAATTCAAATTTTGTGGACATCAATTTTAATTTTTTTGAGCATTGTAAGATTATGGGAACACTGATGGGAATTTGGCCCAGTCTTCAGGTGTACAACAAAATCTTTCCTAAGACATTTGTCCCTCAATCGTATGGATTATAACGCTGTCACAGAAAAGTACTCGGCGAAGCTTTTTGACGATAGCAAATAAATTATTAGCAAAAAACCACGAGTCTCTCAAGTGGAGATCACGGATATACTGATTGTTATGCCTGGATCTTATGATATCCGGAAGAATTGCTTTCATAGACAACTTCTGGTCGTAAAATTCGCTTTTCTAGGATTCGTTTGTATATTGTGTTGTCGGTGTCGTTCGCGCTTCGTTTTCCAAATTTCTCGTCGTAGCATTAACCTAACTCGACTTTAAAAACATGAGCACAGCTCAGTCTCTCAATACCACGCCATGCAACCGACGTAGTATCAAACGTGTGCGCTCCAAATTCACGTTTGAAATGAATTCAGGCATGTTCCGTGCACCTTTGCTTATGGTCAACGACACGTTATTTTGACATAGCATCGAGCGGATTGACATGAGTCACCAAAGCGTCGTGATGATTGAAGACCTATTGTGTAGGCGGAGACGATAGGTTTCTATTCACGTGGTCCCATATCGACGATATCGGCACATAACACCATTGCCGTAATGGACGTTATTGCCACCGTTAATATCTTGTTCACGTGTGTGCACTAACCGATGTTGATGGCTCCCAGAGCGAAGCCTCCGAGCCCGAAGACCAGCTCGCTGTGAAAGAGTGTGTCGAAGTAGGACACACCGAGACAAGCCATGGCCAGGAAGAAGTCGAGCACAATGAGTAATACCTGAGCGTTTACGGGCCTCAGGAGAACGCCACCTGGACACACAACATCACGAACCGTGCTGTTTGTCGTTAGCCGAACTACGGCTACTACAAGATAAAGACAGGTGTATCTTTCCGATTAAAATCCTGCCCCACGTCGCCCCTTATTCGTGCAGTTTTTCTTGTCTAAACTGCCCACCTGACTCTCGACTTTCGCCTATATTTGAAGACATCTAACGCTCTGTAAGGCTCCTATATATGCGTATATTCGGTGTATTCAAGTGACGTTACGGGTCTCACTTGAGCGTCATCGCGTCTGTCGACATTGCAGCAGCAGCTGATTATGCTGTCTTTGTGTGCTCGTTCAAAATCACTTCGGGTATCTATGACAAGTTCGTCTCATTATATATTGTTTATTTATCCAAGGGAAATTTCTATTAACTGTAGAGTATAGAGTATCCAAACGTCGCCCTGCTTGGCAGTGCAGAATCTGCATGGCTTGACGCGGTGTCTGCCGGCACCAACCAGTCCTGGAGCACTGCAGTGACAGCTCGTATTGTGGGTACAGACCACAAAGCAGCGCGAGCTATCACTACAAGTGGTTCTGTAATAGCAAGAGCACCAGCTGTTGTTGGCTTGCGTGACACCACATCGTCCATACGGGCGTGCCAACGACGCTCATGAGTTGCTAACACTTCACCTGGACAAAAAAAAAATAATAAAAATAAAGTCCTCACCGGCCACGGCTCCCAGAAAGTAGCCGATACCCCTGGCGGCTAGTAGAAAGAGCGCATGGTACAGGTTGACGTCTAGTGTCACCGCCAGATCTTGCAGGGTTGGGCCGAACATCGCGTAGTACATGCCCTGTTCGTTGAAAGGTTAGTGGAAAGATATGCAGGCTAGCGCACAAGTGGACTGTTTTGTTTATTATTCTAGAACATGTCAAATGTTGCGTTTTGTGAGATCGATCACTTACAATATAATTTGAGCTGGGGTTGCAAGAAACTGGCTGAAGCTATTAGATGAGATAGGCTCGAAACTTCTTTGGCTGTGGAAACAGGTTACGTGGAAACTTGAATGAGTGGAGGAGCCGATACACAACACGGCCTTCATCGATGAGAGAATCCACTGAAAATTTCTGTGATTAAAGTTATACTGCTAATGTGGTTATCGAATCGGCTGATTTGAGTGCCAATTCATTTAAATGTTCCTTTCTGGCCCTAGCCGTATAGCTACGTTATGTATTTAAGCCGATTTCCTGAACTCAGCACTTATGTAACTCAATCATTTGTGTTTACTGTATGACGATAGATGAAAGGTTTTCAGTGCTAGTTAGTAAACGTTATTCTCTATTGAGTGAGTATGTAGGCACCTAATTTTTGGCTGCATGCTTTTCTTTGTAATGATGCATAATACATTAGTGAATGGAGAGCAGTATACGTTGTATTCGCCTACGACCGATAAATAATTCATAATCGAACTTTTCTCTTGCCAGTTCCGGTTGATCAGATGTCCTGTTACACTAATTAACACCCAAATTTTCTTTAGGCAACGTCACTACGTGTAACGCCATAGCTGGGTCACGAACCCCTATAGATCAATCAGGATTATCCTGTTGCAACGCCCAACGCAGTTTTAAGGAGAAAACCTTTAATGCCTCATCGCTGTAGACAGAAGGTTGTCAGCAGAGGTGTCACGCTTTCGAGAGCGAGAGTTAAAAATAAACTAATAAACCTTGTCGCCACCAGGAATCGAACCACCATCCATTGGATCCACAGCCCAGCGCTTTACCAACTGAGCCACTTTTTTTCCTTTATTACCTAATTTATTATCAGATTTGACACATAAAGAACATTAATCCACACACACACACACACACACACACACACACACACACA
>JAJIZL010020806.1:191979-247161 GCA_023969395.1 Amblyomma maculatum | reverse complement strand
GGTATCAGCGAGCTCAAGTGGACCGGAATGGGAGAATTTAACTCCGGTGACCATTATGTCTTTCATTGTGGGCACGAATCCAAGAGAAGAAATGGGGTCGCTCTCATAGTAAACAGAAGAATGGGCAAAGCAGTGCTAGGGTACAACCCCAAAAACGACCGAATGATTTCACTTTGGATCCAAGGTCACCCTTTCAACATAACAGTTATCCAAGTCTATGCACCGACCACTACTGCTGAAGAAGCTGATGTTGAGAGATTTTATGCGAACTACAATGTCTTTTAGACCGCACCCCATCACCAAACGTCATTTTTCTCATAGGAGACTGGAATGCTAAGGTCGGGAGTGAAGAAATATCCGGAATTATAGGCAAGTTCGGTCTTGGAGAGCCAAATGAAGCTGGGCAGAGGCTAGTAGAGTTTTGTCAAGAAAACAACCTGACCATAGCGAATACTCATTTTCAACAGCACAAGAGGCGCCTGTACACATGGATTTCACCGGACGGTCTGTACAGGAATCAGATCGATTTTATTCTTTGCCGGCAGAGATGGAGACGCGCTATACAAGCCGTAAAAACAAGGCCTGGAGCTGATTGTGGCACCGATCATCAGTTTCTTGTTGCCAAAATTAAGCTTCGATTGAGGAAAACGCGGAAAACTAGAAGGCCTTTCAGGTATGATCTGGATCAAATTCCATTAGAATATGCTGTGGAGGTGAGGAATCGATTTCAAGAATTAGATCTAGAAGACAGAAAGCCCGAAGGGATGTGGACTGGTGTTCGTGATATAATACAAGAAGTTGCTACTAAGGTAGTTCCAAAGCAAAAGAAATGCAAGAAAGCAAACTGGTTATCTGAAGAGGCTTTGCAAATAGCTGAGGAAAGGAGGATGGCAAAAGTTATGGGGAAAGAGAAAGATACAAGGTTCTCAATGCTGATTTTCAGAAAATAGCAAGGAGAGATAAGATTGCCTTCCTGAACATACAGGGCCAAGCAGTTGAGGACAACAGCCAATTAAGGAACACAAGAGCTCTGTATAAGACAATCAAAGATATCAAAGGAAGCTTCTGTGCTAAGCTGGGCGTGATATAGGACAAACGAGGCAAGGACCTAACTGAAGCCTCAGAGATAAAGAAGAGGTGGCAGGAATACACAGAACTGTTCAAGAAGGACCCGAATGTGCAAACCCAACATAAGACGGTTGTGATTACTGATCTCGAGCCGGGAATCCTGAAGAGTGAAGTTGAATGGGTCTTAGCCATCCTTGCTAAGAACAAAGCTAGCGGAACTGATGGCATTCCAGCTGAGTTGCTTCAAAACCTCAACCATGACGCTTTTAACATTCTGCTTACGTTATGTCAGAAGATTTGGACAACCCTGCAGTGGCCACAGGATTGGAGGAGGTCAGTTTACATCCTCATTCCAAAGGAAGGCAGAGCCAAAGATTGTTCCAACTACCGCACGATCGCGCTTATTTCGCATGCTAGCAAGGTGATGTTGAAAATCCTCCAAGGTAGGCTGCAGCATTATGTGGATCGGGAGCTTCCGGACGTGCAAGCTGGGTTTCGCAATGGCAGAGGAACTAGAGACCAAATTGCCAACCTTCGCTGGATCATGGAAAAAGCAAGAGTTCCAGAAACCCATCTACTTCTGATTTATTGATTATGCGAAAGCATTTGACTGCGTAGATCACAGCAAATTGTGGCAAGCTCTCCAAGAGATGGGAGTTCCAATTCACCTCATCTGTCTCCTCAGGAACCTGTATGAAGGACAAGAGGTCACAGTCAGAACTGGGCATGGTCTTACTGATTGGTTTCCGATTGAGAAAGAAGTGAGGCAAGGCTGCATACTGTCGCCCTGCCTATTTAACCTATATGCCGAGTGCATCATGAGGAAGGCCGGTCTGGACGAGTCTTCAGCTGGAGTGAAGATTGCTGGAAAACGTATCAACAACCTTAGATATGCGGATGATACCAATATAATGGCAGAAAGTGAAGTGGAACTCAAGAGACTTGTGATGCGCGTACAAGAAGATTGTGAGAAGCTTGGACTTAAACTGAACATTAAAAAGACAAAGATCATGGCGTCTTGCCCTATCAAGTCCTGGAGCATCAATGGACAAGAAGTGGAAGCTGTGACAGATTTTCTCTTCTTAGGCTCCAAGATTACCTCGGAAGGAGACTGCAGCCATGAAATTAGGAGGCGCCTGCTTCTGGAAAAAAGAGCAGTGGTTAGCCTTGACCGCCTAGTAAAGAGCAGAGACATTAGTCTGCAACCAAGATCCGTATAACTCGTGCTATGGTCTTTCCAGTTGTGATGTATGGATGCGAGAGTTGGACTGTGAAAAAGGCTGACCGCCGAAGAATTTACGCGTTTGAATTGTGGTGCTGGCGAAGACTCTTGAGAGTTCCTTGGACTGCCAGAAGATCAAATCAGTCGATATTGTCGACCATAAGCCTTGACTGCTCATTGTAGGGTCAAATTCTAAAGTTAAAGCTCAGCTACTTTGGTCATCTAATGAGAAGAGAGGAGTCTCTGGAGAAAGATTTGATGTTGGAAAAGGTTGAGGGTCGCCGGAGAAGGGATAGGCAGCGAACGCGATGGTTAGATGGCATCGTCGAGGCATTGCAGATGAAGTTATGCGATGTTAGGAAGATAGTGAGCGACCGGAAAGCGTGGCGTGACATGGTCCATAGGGTCACGAAGAGTCGGACACGACTGAACGACTGAACTGATATATCGGACAACCCAACTGAGCTGTGAAATTGGGCGTATGCAGCATTTCCAGCATTTATGTGGCAAGTGCGTCCAAACGCGTGAAACGTACGCCTAATTTTTTAACCGCAAGAAGTACCGTGTTCCTATCTTTGTGTTTGGAGAGCCAAGTCTGAGTAGCGCGTGTCATTGCGAACCACTTTTGCGCATCGATTGTGGCATCGTACGCCATGGCGCAGTTCGCTGGCACCGAATGATCAACCAAGTCAGGGCCTATTTCTCTTGAGGCTCATCATCAGCAAATATGTGGTCCATGTATTTATGGAGCTCTTTGTCAGCGATGAGGTTGCGTAAGCCGTCTTCCGCAGGGCAAGAGGAGATTACGCACTGGATCTCAAATACATCGTTTGCAATGAGCTTTGACACGCAAGATATGTACCGTTTGTCGATGATTTTCTTTTTGCTCCCCGGATGAATCCGAGTGCTTGGATTTGGGTCCGCTCTAATCCGACGTTATACTGAGTATAGAAGTATTACACGGGGGCTATCTATCGCCATTAAAAAAAGCTAAATCCTATTTTAGCCTTGCGAGATCTTGAGAGCCATTTGCCCGGCGATCTTAGAACGTCCGCGCTGAAGTATCTTTATCACCACTCAGAGACTAAGCGAAAACAAGGTGGGGCCTCGTGAAGAAAATATTTTATCCCCGCTCAGAGGCTTAACGAGAAGAAGAAAAGATGGCATCTCGTGAAGGTCTCAATGTCATTCTCCGGCAGGCGGCGAACTCTGTTTTTGCAGCCTGGACATAGAGCTTCCGTTCTAAAGCGCACTCTTATCTGACCACGTGAAAGGAGCCAGCACACGGAAAAATGAATAAAAGCGCCCAGATAAAGATTCGCATTCAAGAGCAGGAAAATAGTTATCATTCGAGGCAGCTCAATTTTCTTATGATTTTGTTTAAACCGTGTAATAGCAGTACTGAATTTATGCATGTGAAAAGACCCTGATTTTTTGGCCATGATCAAATGATTGGCTGGTAATCGGTACATTTCTTGAATGGGAAGCGTTCGGATGGATGTAATCATGTGCGCAATGGTTGCTAAGATGCAATGTAAAGGGTGCTTCAATATGACCGACATGCTTCTGGTTATATACGGTACACTAAAGTAGATAAACATTGTGTGTAGTATAGCAGGCGTAGTTTTTGCGGATGCTTAGCTTAAAGAATTTACTGCTACTACTAACGCTCCGAGATGTGTTCATTTCCAAGCCTAGTTTTCATCATATACTTGTTGCAGGGATGGCAGATAATGGGATTGAGAAAATTTGTCTTTGACGATGGTTATTACATCTCGTACGTTACGGCATCCCCTGTGAGGGGATCTAAGTGGTTCTGCGAATATGTTCTTCGTACGCTAACACTGCGTAAGTGTAATTTATGATTCTTTCTTTTAAGGATTGCTGAGACTTTCGAAGCGGAGGCAGATTGCGTAAGAAAAGGTTAGTGTGCAATAAAGTAGGTTTCGATCTGCCCGTCGTTAGTATAGTGATCTTCGGTTTTGATTATCAGAGCTCGTGACTACATTATCAGTCAGCTGATGTGATCTTTTATCGATCTTATTAAACTTTGATAGAAATATCTAATGCCTGGCCGTAGTGTGCGCTGGTTTTGACATGCTTTACACAGCTATTATATACATGCGCGTAGAGTTGGTGATCAGTCGGCTTTCTGTGTACGGTGAAACTATCGTCAGAGTGAAGTGTGTGACACGGAGAAAATTTCTTGTACATTTAGGGTACGAATGTCAAAATTCGTATCGGTACTTATAGTCTTAATATTAGTTGTTACATTACGTATGTTTATGTTCTTCACTGCAGTACCACACATAAAAAAGGTTTAGAGTAGGAACATTAAACTTCAGAAGAGCTTGATGTGGATTGTAAGTTTTACCAGAAGGAATGGCGTATGTGTATGCCAAAAGTTTGTCCAAATAAGTTTAGCACGGTGTTCATTTCTGCAGTGCAACGATATAATCAGGCTTTAATTATGTACTCGTCATTGCTACGTCAAATTAGTGTCAATGTAAAGAAATTAAAAACTTTAACGGAAATACCAGCAAATATCTTCATAAAGGACCAACTGAGGAACAACGGAAAAGGTGGCATATATATTTTGAAGGCATTGCTGTTTTACACTTTCTCAAAGTGGATATCTGGGCAAAAATTCTTCAGAACAGCAGAACTGAAGTTGTGCAAATAGGTCTTAGTACGATAAATTAAGCTAGGTCTGTAATACTAGTTGAAGTTCTTGCATGCCCCATTTCCTGTCATTTGTCAAGCACCCGCACCTCCTTTTCCTTTCTCTGTCCTTTTTCTAAGCCCTCTGAAGGACAAGAATAATTGTTGCGATGCCAATTCACTATCTCATTTCAGCTCAAACTTCATAGTCGGTACAATCATGAGTGCTCACTCACGTTCCCTCACAAAAATTAGTTCACCTATACGAACTCAGTCTGGCTCAGACTCACAACATACGGACTCACGCTCATGAGCTGAAACTCGCGCAGGCTGGCGACTCATTCGGGCTCACTAAGACTTATGAACTTAAATTTGTGAAGGCTGGAGACTCACTCGTGCTCATTGACTCATTTCAACTCACGTCTGATATAAATTTGACGTGACTCATCTGAAATGACACATGAAGTGAGTGACTCAACTGAGTCACTTCAGTTGTAAATCAGCGCCTGTGCTGTTGATTTTATTTACATTAACTATTGGACTTAAAGCTGTTTGAAGTTATTTTATACCCTGATTCTTTTTTATTTTTAAACACTACGCACCTCCTTCTCAATAATCAGGTATTTTGCTTAGCCTCTGAAGGAAAGCGATTATCCACACAGAATCTGAAGGAGCCAAAGCTGTAGCGCACAAAGGCTTCATGCACCTCAAGTATCGTGGTCTCCAAATTGAGCACTGAAGACTGCTCGTCCTTTGACGTCAATTTTTAGGTAACCGAATGCAAAATTTCTAGTGCATTATAGTCTAAGCCTAGTTTGGTATCATGCTGCATCGACAAACTGTGTTGAAAATCTGGTTGGCATGCACGCCCTCATTTCAATGCACCAGCCTTCATTAATTAATTGATACCTAGCAGGGCCGTTTGTTTATTCGTCTGCTGAAAAAAAAATCATGTTTTTTTGTTACTGACTCCATACGATGGGAGTACATGCTTGACGCTTCCCTTTGAGCAATTTACAAGTTCACAATGCGCTCCTGAATAACAAGGGGACATGTTCGGCAAAGGTTCGTTGTCATGCTGCTCTGGTGACACCGCATGCCTCGACACTATTGATAAAATAGACCAAGTCCATTTCGAAAGCGCCCCTCCAGGCGGTGCTGGGACAACTTTCATTTATTCCACTTTCACTGCCGGACGTTTTCTATGGCCGCAGGATGGTCCTTGTCGGAATATTGGCCATACCTACACTGATAGCTTCTATATATCTATACTGCGGGCCTATGTATCAGTCGACGGCGTCTTAATGCTCATGGAATCTTCGTCAACAACAGTGCCATAACATTCGAACAATACACCGGATCCCAATCATTAACACTGGCGTTTTCATTTGTATCTCAGTTTCAAGGATTACACAGACAGCGGATAAGGAAAATAAAATTAAGAAAGAACTGCGACAAGTAAGGTTTGTGCGACAGTAAATCGTTGCCATTTGCCTTACAGAACATAACCACAAAGACAGACAACCAGTGATGTCCATGCACTTCCTTTCGGAGTTTTGTATTGTCTTTCCGAAGAAGAAAAACTTTTTACCCGATCTTGAAAATTCCATATCCTTTTACCGAAGTATTTGCCTCCAAAAATGGCGATATTAATAATAATGTCTGGTCACTTAGCTGACTCATTTTACACATACTTGTTACTGCTCGGTGGCTGTACTTGCTTGTGTCACAAGAAGCCAGACCATCCAACTCCTCGAAACACGCTTTGCGTTTGGGATGGTGATGCTCCGAAGTCAAACTATCAGTAACGACTTCAGTAGGCTCTTGGTGTGTCGTCTCCTGGCATTCGGCAGCAGTAGCAGTCCTATCAGAGACGCTTGGAGCATGTTGATCAGCAGCAACACAGACATCGGACGGTGTAGACCGTACACGCGGAGCTGCTTTGCAGGGTCCACGCTGAGTAGCATCAACGTCGCTTCCTTAGGGACAGGGCATGATTCAATTAACGTAGGTTGTTCACAAATGGAGGCGGATGAGATCGGCGTTCTTTGCTCTGGATCTGGACAGCCAAAGAGAGTGAAGCGTTGCTTCTCACCACGAAATCAATGCGATGCACGCCATTGCTTCCTCAGAACGGACTCGACATTGAGCACTCATTACAGCTCCATGGAAGCTGCATTCAATAAATACTTTTTTATCGTTGGTAGCCTCATTTTACGCTCTTCTGTTAGTAACCTTGTTTTTGTTTAGACGCACCGCTTTGATTTTCCCGACCGGATATCGCTTTCTCCTTTGGCTATTACCTCGTGAGTGACAAAACGACTGGCAAAAGTTTAGAGTTCCCGAAAAATGAAGTTCTCAGCTTGGCTGCGTTTTCTCGAAACGGGGGAAGTGGAGATAAACTACTAGCCCAGAGCACTTGGGCAGGCTCGCGGAACAGATTTTCATGCATTGCAAACGAAAAACATTATTAGCCCCTGAACCCACCTCACATGATTAAATTCGACAGTGCTAATAATACCTTCACTAATGTTATTACACCAAAATAAACACCGAATTCTCTTTTAAAACATCGATGTGTGCAGCGAGACAAAAGTGTTTTGCTTTGCGAATCGTGCGCCACGCACCTAAACATCAGCATTGTTACAAGACCTCTCACGCAGAAAACTCCGGAACACCACGATCTCTTGATGAAACATGTCACACACATTTTATTTTTTCTGCACTTTCCGCTAGGATTTTACCGTCCTTGATTTCAAAGCTTTCACATAACTTGGGACATAACCCACGGCTTATTAGGCTTGTTTGAGATAGTTTGCCGTGCTTCGCAAAAGCCTTAGTGGTGCCATTGAAAATTAGGAGCAAATCTGCAAGGGCGTTCTTGAAGTAGCTGTTTCAGAGCATTATCATGGCCAAGGTTGTGTAAGACTTTGGAAGCTGCTCACAACCAGTGGCGTCGCAAGGGGGATGGAGGGGGGGGGGTGCGGTCCGCACCGGGTGCAGCACTCAGGGGTGTGCAGCTGGGCAGTGAAAGGGAAGAAGGGACTGGGAGCGAAATGACTGAAGGCGCGCATTGATGCCGCTGAGAGACTGACTGACAAGTGTGATCTTCCCGTACAACGAAATATTCTGCTGCGAGGACTGCTTGAAAACACACGCCTTAGTTAATGCTAGATAATCCACGCCATTTTAAGGTTGGACCGGGCCTGTGTACGGGCGTGTACCCTGTAAATGCCAGCATTAACCCGACACCCGTTGGCGGCCGCGCCGCCACATCGCCTTTTTTGTATGTGCAGTTCACTCTCCTTCCCAAGTGAGGACCGCTGACAGTATTTCTACGACAGTGTTTTTTGTTCATTTATCTCCTGTGTTTCTCACTCCTCGACCCAGTCACGCTTACACTTCACACTTTCAAAACGCCGGAAGGCCCGGGATGCTTGCTGCTCAGTGGAATGGCGTCTGATGACTATAGAGGAGGTACAAAGGAAATTGCGATCCGGTGCTTAAAACGCGAGGACAGCAGTGGAGGGGAGGGGGGTGCCGCGCCTTCGCACCGGGTGCGGCTGACCCTAAAGACGCCACTGCTCAAAACCACATCTGCCCCTGCCACCCGTCCTAAAAGCTCCCTCGACGGGCATGACGGCAGATACCTGCTTTCTGAGTGCATAAAGGAGGGCTTTGACAGAGACACGCACCTGGGAAAGAGGTTAGACCTAGGTAGCTCTAGGTAACAATGACAATACATAACTTGGGCAGAACAGTTTAAAAAAGAGAAGGTTGCAGTATGAACAAGACAGTGAATCATTTATTGGGTGCAGCGGTTTCAAATATTCAGTTCTCATATAAATTTGTGTTTCTCTTCCTGTGTTCATTCTAGTTTGATCCCGCGTGCATTACTTATTTCGTGGCCTCCGTGCATGCAGAGAATTACGCTGCATTGTGCGTTACATTTCCGCAGACGGGTGCTCGTAGGTAGCGCTGAAGGTTTTTCGGTGTGTTCATTAACTCCATAACATCCTGTACTTGAGTAGAGGGTTGGGTGCAGAGGTGTAGAGCATTTAAAAGGTTTGGAACAGCAGCAGCTGGCACTGACGCTCCGCACGTTACAACGGTGGCCACGTCACCTAGGTATTGAGTGGAAGCTCTCCCTTCTTGTTCTTCATTTAGATGGCTGGCAGTCTTCAGATGCACCCTGATGGGCTGTAAAGGCCAACTTCAGCGGGCTGGCCTAATGTCCGCTTCATCGGCAGCTCAGGCCCAGAACGTATCTCGACCAGTTGTTCGTTTTGCTTCGGAAGCAAAAACGAGTTTAGAATGGCAGCTGGCGCCAGTGTATGAACCTCAGCAAGTTTCCGGCTTCTGCAAAGCCTACTATTTACCCCTACGGTGCCTAATGGGCGCGCGCCCTTTGCTCATTCTGTTCTGCACGTTTCACGTAGACACTAACGATACCAAGACCAAGTGTGAGGAATCGGTGCAAGCGTGAGAGCGCTCCACTTCGCTCGAAACTGGCAATTCGTTTACCCGCAAATATCTGTTTAGCGTGTTGGCTACGCGGGGCATAAGGACGCACCAGCTGTCAACCAGGCGCTCGCCAGGCACGAGTTTTCTGCAAAGCGGGGCCGTTATTAGCGGGAATAAGAATAGGTTACCCTGTCAGTTTGTGGAATGGGCAATAGCGGGGTGCGAGCTCGCATCCCCAGAATGAACGTCATGCCCTTCGCCCCTTCAGCGCAGCATTCTGCGCATGCGCCCTCGAGCCCCCTTATTCCCCAAACCGCAGGGTTGTCCAAGTCTAAAGATTACAGTGGTGCATCTAATTCTTCCTACATATTGATATTCACAAGCATTCCAAGTTGCGTTCTAGATCCGTTAAGGTTTCTGTGTTCGTTACTCAGTACCGTTAGTTATTTACTTCCGCGCAGCACAGCACATGGTATAACTATAGTGCCTAGAATAGTATAACAGTTAATGCAGCCCCCCCCCCCCCGCCGCCAGGCGGAATTGGCCGACTGATGACCAACGGCCGGCCATCGACTGCTGGTCGGCAGCCGACCTGGTCGGCCAAATAGCTCTTTGATTTGGCTGCACCAGCTGCACTAGTTCAAGTAGTGCAGCACCGCCGTCCTCGTTTTGCTGGTGCCGCGCGCGCCGTCTGCACTTCTCTCCTCGTTTTGTCAAAATGGTTGGTTGGTTGGTTCATAGGAAGGGAAAGGCGAAGTATCTGTCACACTTGCTCTGTGGACACCTGAACCGCGCCGTAAGGGAAGGGATGAAGGTGGGAGTGAAAGTGGATGGAGAGAAAGGGGGGCCGTAGTGGAGGGCTACGGAGTAATTTCGACCACCTGGGGATCTTTAACGTGCGCTGACATCGCACAGCACACGGACGCCACTTCGTTTCGCCTCCATCGAAACGCAGCCGCCGAGGCCGGCATTCGATCCCGGGAACTCCGGCACAGTAGTCGGGCGTCTTACCACTGCACCACCCAGGCGGGGCTTTTGTCAAAATGCAGGGCTAGTTCTGCACGAGTTCTCGCCCATCCTACACTCGCTCCAGAGGAGGCGCAGAAACAAGTGCAGCATATCGTACGCGCCACTCGGCCAAGAGTGGATGACGCTGCGCATCGTTACCTTCTTCAGAACACGGACAGTTCGCTGCTAAAGGATCCGCGAATGGTTGAGAATAGAGGGTAGTTTGGCTGCGTGCTGGTGATTAGTATTTTGTTGACGGAGGAGCGGTATTATATGTATAGTTGTGGCCACATATGTAGTGGTACGTGACCGCGATACGGCACCTTCGCGCGCGTATTCCTATGTAGTATTTTTTTTTATCGTGTTATGACCTAAGAAAACGCGGATAGCTGCGAACAGAAATCAGTAGCGATCCATCGAGTTTCTTTCGTGCCAAGTGTGTGTGCCACACGATAGCGTGCGCAGCGACTCTGCGACATCAAACTTGTCGCCCACGGAGTACACAGGCGTCTTAGAGCGCGCAATGAAATACGTGCGCGTCTATTCAGCACCTAGCGCTTTTGGACAGACGTCCGCGGAAACCATAAAGCATCTCGTTAGGCAGTCTTATTTAATACTTGTGGCAACTGCTTACAACGTTCATTCTCTCGTGCCAGGCGCATGGCATCTTCCCAGACCGGCCGATATAACGATCGTGCAGTCGCGCATTCGTTGGTCAATTGGTCGCAGTCAACGTCACTGTTAGTCGTCGTTACTTTCCGATCGAGTTCAATAGGTCTACGGCAGCTGCCTTCGAAATTCGACGTGATCATGTTACAGCACGCGATACATGAAATTTATACTGCGCGCATGCGTCTGCTAGGTTGCTGAGTCCTACACTTGCGCACTCGTTTTGGCAGCTGCCGCCGCACGCTAGTGTCGGAACTGGCACTGCACGCTCACGTGACCGCCTGGCACCATTGCCGCACTTTTTAGATCTAGTACAGCCAGCGCAAGCCAAATCGAAGAGAATACAAGGGTGCTCGGCCAAACGACGGCCCATGGTTTGCCACGTAAAAGGTTGTACGGAAGTCGACCATCGACCAAGGCGCAAGCTCGCGCATCCGACTAAACGACGACCAAATCAGCCACGGTGCTCGTCCATTGGGTGGCCCATGGTCGGCCATGTACTAGGCTGGCCGTAGTTGGCCAGCGCTCATGGCCCGAGCTCGTATGCTCGACTTAACGACGACCTTTTTGGCAATGGTTGCTCGGGCATTTGGCAGCCCACAGGCGGAAGAGAGGATAACCGATGGTCGCTTAGGGTAACAGGCTGGATTCCAAGGGAAGGAAAGCGTGGCAGGGGGCGGCAGAAAGTTAGGTGGGCAGATGAGGTTAAGTTCGCAGGGGTCAAGTGGATGCAGCTAGCACAGAACCGGGTTAAGGAGAAATGTAGGAGAGGCCTTCACCCTGCAGTGGGTACAGTCAGGCTGATGATGATGATGATGAGCCGGCCACGTACCAGGTTGGCAAGTAGCCGGCTAGAGTCCACGACCAAACAAGTGCCCTTACTGAATGCCAACTACAGCCATATAGAAGCGCCGGAATGCTTTACGCACTTCGTAGGCGGACTTTTCTGACCAGCTTTTAAAAAACGTTAATAAATTGAAGCGCAAAATAAGTACTCATTATTCACTGCTAAGTGTCATCCATTTAGTTGCACGCAGGTGTGCCTTAAAGGTTTACATTTTGTTGCTTGCACAAACCTGCGCCTAAAGGAATATGCAGTCTAGTCTACCAAGAGGAGTGAATAAGTTATTAGTATTTGGTCAAGTTTGTCTCTGTAATCCCAAGCATATTTTATGAAACAATAATAACTGGCAGGGAAAACGTTGAAAGATGTGGTAATGAACCGATATTCTCATATCAGTAGAATTCAGCCGCCCTAGCGGTTATTTTGTGTCGCCGAAAGAATTCTTGCCGTTATTTTCGGCATCAGCATGATTTTAAATATCTAGCGGCTTTTTTGGCGATGGTAAAGTATTCGCGGCAATTATGCAATAATGGTACAGGAAGCCATTGATTTAACAAGAGTACATAGGTGCCTAGCACATTCTGTATGCGAACGTTCTGTAAAGCGGCCCGCAGATTAAAAACCCCATGGTTGACAGCTCTCAAAAAGCGCTCGGAAGATGATCCCATCGCCGGATTTTTTTGTAACAATAATACTGAACCAATCACAACAAACAAGCACATATGTCGCGAGCACAGAGGACCCGAGCGCCGAAGAAAATTTGAAACGCGAGCACGCACAGAAAACGGAAGGGAAGGAGGACACACAAGTCAGTGTTGAGTAAACCATTGCCGCAACGAAAGACGTGCGCGTCAAAAGAAAGCCCGGCCTGCTTGATTGCAGCTACCAAGCGTACTGTTCATGAGGACTCATCTGAAGGAACGGATTGAAATAGAAGACGTTGCTTTCAGTCCAGCCCGCGATCCAGCGGCGACGGATCGGCGCTTATTCAATGTAATTGAAAGGGACGTCTGTTTGACGAGGTAGACACACGCCAGGAACCAACATTTACAATCGCCGAAACGAAGGAACCCGTATGTTAAAAAACATTTCAAGGTCGCCTAAGAAGCTTTTTCTTAAAACAAAACACGATAACAATTTTTCCACCTTCGCCTCGTTTTCTGTTTCAGTGTATGATATGATGTTACTGATGTACTTACCTTGTTTACGATGCCATGGTTCTTATATAATTTCTTAAAATGCCAAATATAATCTATGAGATGTTTTTTTCTTTACGATGGCTCTGAACGGAACATCTCGTTTATGGGTTTTTGCCGAAAAGAATACTTCCAAATGAAATGCTTGCATTGTTTCACCTGTTCACGTATCCGTTCAAGCCCAAGATCATCTAGAAGAGCCATAGCCCTCTCTTTTATCATGGTCGCTTTCATGGGAAACCTTTTGAAATTCTTCTCAACTGCAGCCTCGGCTTTTTCTTGAAACTGACTCTCAGAACCATCGTATCTGAGAAGAGCACGTGGCAGCACCTGGTGTCCAAATATTTGCAGAAACACCTTTCCTCGTTGACTTTATCAGACCCTCTAAGGCTACCTAACTCTGAAGCCCTTGTTTTGTTCCTCAAAGAACACAACCCAAGAAAATGTGTCGGCTTCAGCATGGATGTCAAGGATTTATATTATAGCCTCCCCCATGACTGCCTCCTTAAGCGTGTACAAATGTGCATTACAGAAGACAATAATGAATGTGACTTCATTGACGCCTCAGGTGTAAGTGTTGAAAGTTTCCTTGAAATTTTGAGGTTCTACCTGGAATCCATCTTCATAGGCTGGAAGAACAAGCTATATACGCAGAAGGCTGGAGTATGCATTGGGTCGAGTGTTGCACCGGTCTTGAGTGACATCTTCTTAATGTACGGGGACAGACACCTGAAGGATAACTTGGAGGGCATACATTATTCCACCTTCAGGTATGTGGACGACTTTTTAGTATTCACAGACCGTGAAGGATTCAATCAACGAATGAAGGATATTATGGATGTTTTTACTGAGTGTGGATCCGGTCTGGAATTTACTATTGAAAAACCAGTGGACGATCGGTTACAGTACTTAGATATTTTGATTCAATTCGGTGATGATCACGTTTGTTGGGAATACAACCCGAGATCGATGAAGCCGTTGCTAGGCTCCAATTCGGGACATTCCAAATTAGTGAAGAATGGGATGATAAACACATGCTTATTAAATGCGTTGAAGAAATCTTGTTACCACGGCAGGGCAAGAGTTTTGAAAGACAAGTGACGAGAATTACAAAGGCCGGTTATCGGGAGTCAGTTATTATTGAGGCCATTTGCCGGGTACTGAAGAGCCTTAAAAGAACGCACAGACTGAAATCCCTGCCCAGCATGGGTGAGAGGAAGAAGAAGGTTGCAGTGGTACCGTATGTGCACAGAATTTCGCATGGCCTCAAAAATGTAGGCAAGAGGTATAATGTGGACGTCGCATTGACCGCCCCGCTCAAGATGAAGAGGATCTGCCCGGCTATTCAAAGGGAAAAAGAAGCGAAGAAGCAAGAATGTGGGGTGAAACATAGAAACCCATATGTTGGATGCAAGACAGGTGTTGTGTATAGGCTTCCACTCTCTTGTGGAGCCAGTTATATAGGACAGACAGGACGGTGTATTAATAAGAGACTACAGGAACACTGTAACAACTTGGAAAGTGGAAAGGACAAAACGTTTCTTGTATCTCATTGCCAGTCATGTGAAATAATGAAGAAGGAGAAGAAGTGCACTCCTAAGTTTGACAGTGTTAAGATTTTATATCGCCACAGAGAGAAGATAACGAGAGAGATAGTGGAATCGTATTTTGTTTCAACGGACAATAAGTGTGTCAGCAAGACTTCTCTAGCTCTTCCAAGCAAAGAGGTGTCTTTTTTAAGTGATTTTTTAAAGTAATTTTTTATGCAGCAGGTGAACCCAGGGGTTTTTTCACGTGACTGTTTCGTTTTCTTCATGTTTGTTTGTTTTTCTGGGCCTTGGAGTAAAGGGCTCAGGCTTAGTTGTGAGTCAGCGCTTGTACTGTGGCTTTCTTGTTTCTTGTCCCTTGTCTTCGTGTTCGCGCTGTTTATATTAATAATGAATAAGTACCAACTCGCCCAACAAAGTATCTTGGTAAGCCATATTTCTGTGTACATGTTTCATGTCCGAATAAACTTATTATTATTATTATTATTATTATTATTATTATTATTATTATTATTATATAGCACAATACTCACACTGTGCTGCACACACCAAAGCACAGATTTCCATGAACTCCTCTAACACGCTTGGAACAATGAGCATTTGTAGTACGAGCAGCGTGCTCATTCGCTACGCAGTAGGCATGGGTTCAATCCACAACATCAGTAATCGGAGCAAATTCCTTTATAGAATTATCTGCAGACATTTTGAGAACCTGCGCTCGTAATTTTACCCTGCGTAATTTGGCGGCTTCACTTTAAAAAACACAAATCATTGTTTCTAACGGACTTCAAACACCGACAGATTTTCTGTGCCAGGGGATCGTTCATGCTTTGGCGTAAATAAGCAACACGCGTTTAAAATATTGTCACGCACTTCCTGTGGTCCAGTATTGCAGGAAGATGAGGTTTGGCGGGATAAGCAGAAGAGGAAAATGAAGCTGGTCTGGACCCACTCTGGTGTGCTAATCTCCAGCGCATGCTAACATCTGTGTAAATAAACCTCGTAACAAGTGTGATGGAGGTGCGGGGTGTAGATCACCACGGAACGTCTCTCACACCGCAGAAGAGCAGTTGCTGGGCTACCACCCCCTACGGACGGACATGGCGCTAGCAGATGTTTCAACGCAGTCCATGCCAGCAGCTCACCCGACACAGCACAGCCTTATCGGGAACCGCAGCACTTTTTTGGCAAGCCCGGGGAGGATGTGGATGACTTGCTCACCTACTACAATCGGGTGAGCAAATACAACCGCTGGCATGCGAGTACTAAGCTGGCGAATGCGGTGTTCTTTCTTGAAGAAACTGCGCTAACATGGTATGACAATCATGAAGCATCCTCTACCACCTGGGATCGCTTCATGGAAGAAATGAGAGCGGGATTTGCTGATGTCGATGCTCGAAAAAAAAGCGCCGAACAGACTCTGGCTCAGCAAGCGCAAGTGCCGGGGGAGACCTGCACAACGTACATAGAAGAAGTCCTCAATCAGTGCAGAATAGTTGATGCTCGGATGACTGAGGAAGAAAAAGTGGGCCACCTCCTCAAAGGAATAGCGCAAGACGTGTACAACTTTCTCATCTGCAAGGACGGTTTGAATACAACCGCTGATGTAACCCCCTTCATGGAACACCGCCTTGTCGTGGCGGAGGGGCTTGCGAAACTCGATGAAGTCGTGAGCTCTGCTGTGTAGGGCCACCCAAGATAGACAGGTGACGGCAGAGAGTTCTGACAAAATGTGATTCACTGGAGAAGGTAATGGCAACCCACTCCAGTATTTCCTGCCAAGAAAACCCTATGGCCAGTCACAATATCATTAATGATATGGTGCCGGAAGATGAGCCCCCCAGGTTGGAAGGCGTCGCACATATTACTGGGGATGAACAAAGGGCGATTCCTAGTAGCTCCAGGACGAATGAAGCGGCTGGGCTAAAGCCAAAAGGACCCTCAGTTGTGGATGTGTCGGGAAGCGACCGCAAAGTCCGATGTTGCAAGGAGATATATCACATAGCAACATGGAATGTAACAACTATGACGGAAGGTAAACTGGATGTCGTCAAGCGAGAAATGGACAGATTGAACATTGATATCTTGGGTATCAGCGAGCTCAAGTGGACCGGAATGGGAGAATTTAACTCCGGCGACCATTATGTCTTGTATTGTGGGCACGAATCCAAGAGAAGAAATGGGGTCGCTCTCATAGTAAACAGAAGAATGGGCAAAGCAGTGCTAGGGTACAACCCCAAAAACGACCGAATGATTTCACTTTGGATCCAAGGTCACCCTTTCAACATAACAGTTATCCAAGTCTATGCACCGACCACTACTGCTGAAGAAGCTGATGTTGAGAGATTTTATGCGAACTACAATGTCTTTTAGACCACACCCCATCATCAAACGTCATTTTTCTCATAGGAGACTGGAATGCTAAGGTCGGGTGTGAAGAAATATCCGGAATTATAGGCAAGTTCGGTCTTGGAGAGCCAAATGAAGCTGGGCAGAGGCTAGTAGAGTTTTGTCAAGAAAACAACCGGACCATAGCGAATACTCATTTTCAACAGCACAAGAGGCGCCTGTACACATGGATTTCACCGGACGGTCTATACAGGAATCAGATCGATTTTATTCTTTGCCGGCAGAGATGGAGAAGCGCTATACAAGCCGTAAAAACAAGGCCTGAAGCCGATTGTGGCACCGATCATCAGGTTCTTGTTGCCAAAATTAAGCTTCGATTGAGGAAAACGCAGATCCAGACCATGAAAAGGAAATATCAAGAAGAATAAGATTGGGATGGAGCGCATTTGGCAAGCACTCGCAGATTATGACTAGCGGCTTACCGGTATCGCTCAAGAGGAAAGTGTACAACAGTTGCATCTTGCCTGTACTCACCTATGGGGCTGAAACGGGGAGGCTAACCAAGAGAGTTCTACTTAAGTTGAGGACAACCCAGAGGGCTATGGAACGAAAAATGGTAGGGGTAACGTTAAGAGATAGAAAGCGTGCAGAGTGGGTCAGAGAAATAACTCAAGTTAATGACATTCTAGTGGAAATTAAGAAGAAGAAATGGACATGGGCAGGACATGTAGTGCGAAGAGAGGATAACCGATGGTCGCTGAGGGTAACAAACTGGATTCCAAGGGAAGGAAAGCGTAGCAGGGGGAGGCAGAAAGTTAGGTGGGCGGATGAGATTAAGAAGTTCGCAGGGGTCAAGTGGATGCAGCTAGCACAGAACCGGGTTAAGTGGAGAAATATGGGAGAGGCCTTCGCCCTGCAGTGGGTATAATCAGGCTGCTGCTGATGATGATGATGATGATGATGATGATGATGAGGAAAACGCAGAAAAATAGAAGGCCTTTCAGGTATGATCTGGATCAAATTCCATTCGAATATGCTGTGGAAGTGAGGAATCGATTTCAAGCATTAGATCTAGAAGACAGAGCTCGAAGAGATGTGGACTGATGTTCGTGATATGATACAAGAAGTTGCTACTAAGATAGTTCCAAAGCAAAAGAAGTGCAAGAAAGCAAACTCGTTATCTGAAGAGGCTTTGCAAATAGCTGAGGAAAGGAGGATAGCAAACGTTATGGGGGAAAGAGAAAGATACAAGGTTCTCAATGCGGATTTTCAGAAAATAGCAAGGAGAGATAAGAATGCCTTCCTGAACATACAGTGCCAAGCAGTTGAGGACAACAGCCAATTAAGGAACACAAGAGCTCTGTATAAGACAATCAAAGATATCAAAGGAAGCTTCTGTGCTAAGCTGGGCGTGATAAAGGACAAACAAAGCAAGGACCTCACTGAAGCCTCAGAGATAAAGAAGAGGTGGCAGGAATACACAGACGAACTGTACAAGAAGGACCCTAATGTGCAAACCCAACATAAGACGGTTGTGATTACTAATCTTGAGCCGGGCATCCTGAAGAGTGGTGTTGAATGGGCCTTAGCCAGCCTTGCTGAGAACAAAGCTAGCGGAATTGATGGCATTCCAGCTGAGTTGCTTCAAAACCTCAACCATGACGCTGTTAACATTCTGCATGCATTATGTCAGAAGATTTGGACAACCCTGCAGTGGCCACAGGATTGGAGGAGGTCAGTTTACATCCCCATTCCAAAGAAAGGCAGTGCCAAAGATTGTTCCAACTACCGCACGATCGCGCTTATTTCGCATGCTAGCAATTGGTGATGTTGAAAATCCTCCAAGGCAGGCTGCAGCAGTATGTGGATCGGAAGCTTCCGGACGTGCAAGCTGGGTTTCGCAAGGGCAGAGGAACTAGAGACCAAATTGCCAACCTTCGCTGGATCATGGAAAAATCAAGAGAGTTCCAGAAACCCATCTACTTCTGCTTTATTGATTATGCGAAAGCGTTTGACTGCGTAGATCACAGCAGATTGTGGCAAGCTCTCCAAAAGATGGGAGTTCTAATTCACCTCATCTGTCTCCTCAGGAACCTGTATGAAGGACAAGAGGCCACAGTCAGAACTGGGCATGGTCTTACTGATTGGTTTCCGATTGAGAAAGGAGTGAGGCAAGGCTACATACTGTCGCCCTACCTATTTAACCTATATGCAGAGTGCATCATGAGGAAGGCCGGTCTGGACGAGTCTACAGCTGGAGTGAAGATTGCTGGAAAACGTATCAACAACCTTAGATATGCGGATGATACCACTTTAATGGCAGAAAGTGAAGTGGAACTCAAGAGACTTCTGATGCGCGTAGAAGAAGAGAGTGAGAAGTTTGGGCTTAAACTGAACATTAAAAAGACAAAGCTCATGGCGTCTTGCCCTATCAAGTCCTGGAGCATCAAGGGACAAGAAGTGGAAGCTGTGACAGATTTTCTCTTCTTGGGCTCCAAGATTACCTTGGAAGGAGACTGCAGCCATGAAATTAAGAGACGCCTGCTTCTGGGAAAGAGAGCAATGGCTTTTTTGACCGCCTTGTAAAGAGCAGAGACATTAGTCTGCCAACCAAGATCCGTATAACTCGTGCTATGGTCTTTCCAGTTGTGATGTATGGATACGAGAGTTGCACTGTGAAAAAGGCTGACTGCCGAAGAATTGACGCGTTTGAATTGTGGTGCTGGTGAAGACTCTTGAGAGTTCCTTGGACTGCCAGAAGATCAAATCAGTACATATTGTCGACCATAAACGATGAATGCTCATTGGAGGGTCAAATTCTAAAGTTAAAGCTCAGCTACTTTGGTCATCTGATGAAAAGAGAGGAGTCGCTGGAGGAAGATTTGATGTTGGGAAAGGTTGAGGGTCGCCGGAGAAGGGGTGGGCAGCGAACGCGATGGTTAGATGGCATCCTCAAGGCACTGCAGATGAAGTTATGTGATGTTAGGAAGATAGTGAGAGACCGGAAAGCGTGGCGTGACATGGTCCATAGGGTCACGACGAGTCGGACACGACTGAACGACTGAACTGAACGGAACTTAACTGCTGGTGTAACACGACACTGCCGCACGTTTGAAGGTTCGAGGCGACGTCGTATCATCCCGAAGTTTGGTCGGTTGCTAATGTCACAACTGCCGCTAGTGCAGATGTGTCTGAAACGACGAGCATGGGAGATACAATTCGACAGATCGTCCGCGAAGAGCTTCGAAGGCATCAAGATCTTGGGGGCCATGTCAGACCTGTCTACAGTGGCACCTCTACGGCAGACAATAGCTTATCGTCTACCTATTATGCTCCCTCTGCTACATCTCCTTCGGACATCCGACGCTCTGCTGCTCATCACCCGAACATCCAGCCTCTCACCATCAACGCCTACAACAGCGGGCACTCTCGCCCTCCTCGTCAACTAGATGCAGAACATGAAGCGTTTAATCCAAGCGATGATGAGCCTTGTTCATCGAACGAACGTGAGCCGCCAGTGGGTTATGCCTGTGGAATGATCAGCCACGTTTCGCGTTTTCCGCGATCGCCGCAATCGCCGTCCGTACCAGCAGTATCGCCGACAGTGGGCGAACTCCCGTACAAGGTTTGCTGCTGAAAATGATTATTTATATAGAAGAACACCTGGCCGTAATGAGTACAGTACAACAGCTAGACGACAAGAACGCAGAATGGCGCTAAACCGAAGCGAATCACCGGCCTCTGACATTAGCCTTACACCACCATCTCGGCGCCTACGACGCTCCCTTCCCCCCGACGACGGGCGCCACCTCCGGGAAACTAGTCAGTGCGGCCGATTGAGGTGAGGTCGCACCTTACCTATGCCTCTGCCCGTTTCGGTGTTAAAGAACCGAATTGAAGTGTTTGTAGACGGTGTGCGTGCTATGGCGTTGTTTGACACAGGTTCAACCATTTCTATTATAAGTCGCTTTTAAAAACTGTCTTGGTCGTAAAATTATGTTTGGTTGGGATAGTGCGGGGACATTGTGTGGTGTTGGTGGCGAACCGCTTAACCCACTTGGAGTCTGTTCCGTGAATCTTGTTATCGCCGGCCACACATTCCGAACTGAATTCGCAATACTTGCTCAATCAACGCATGACGTAATTCTTGGGCTCGATTTTATGGAACAATGTGGGGCCACTCTCGACTTTCGCAACGGAGACATTTCTGTGAGCACTGGAATTGAATCTGCTTTGTGTGAAAATTCGCAGACCAATCCTAGCACGCTTTCGGTTTCGGCTAACATAATCACTCCAGCAATGTCATCAGAGTTTCTACAAGTTGTTAGTTCAAGCTGTGCCAGTAATGCGTTTGACGCTGTGGTTGAACCACTCACCCTCAGCAGCGCGAAGAAAAGTATTCCGATTGCCCGCTGCATCTTCTCAGTCATGAATGGCCATGCTCCTTTGTGGACGAATAACTGCTCTAACGAACCTGTGTTCTAAAACTTGCCAACTTTGACGAAGACGCTTTTAAATCAGTGGCAGTGCTCAGCACAGGCAATTGCAAGCCTACCGCATGTTCAGAAGTAGATAAGACAAACTTTCTTGCCATGATTAACAAATCCCTGCCAACAAGTGACCGTTACAGTTTAGTAGAAGTTCTGTCGAAACATACTGCGGCTTTTGATTTCTGTCGCGACTCGCCACCACGGATTCCCATTTCCAGTACTCAGAACCGAATCAATACTGGGACTGCTCATCCAATCCGTCAGAAGCCTTATCGTGTGACCCGGCAGCTTTTCGATGGAGGCGAAAGGCAAGGCGCCCGTGTGCTGTGCGATGTCAGTGCAGGTTAAAGAACCCCAGGTAGTCGAAATTACCGGAGTCCTCCACTACGGCGTCTCTCATAGCCTGAGTTGCTTTGGGACGTTAAACCCCACAAACCAACCAACCAACCAACCATCAGAGCGCCAAACAATCAAAGAACAAGTTCGTGATATGCTGCATAAGGGCATCATTCAGGAATCGTCTAGTCCGTGGGCTGCCGCTGTGATTCTCGTCAAAAAGAAAGATAACACATGGCGGTTCTGTGTTGAATATCGACGGCTGAATACTGTTACCAAGAAGGACGTGTATCCCCTGCCACGTATTGATGACGCCATTGATTGTTTACATTCTGCCTCCTATTTGTCCTCAGTTGACCTGCGATCAGGCTATTGGCAGATTCCCATGCACCCGAAAGATAACGAAAAGACGGCATTCATCACCACAGACGGGCTGTATGAATTTAATGGGATGCCCTTTGGATTACGTAACGCTCCAGCCACGTTCGAAAGATTCATGGATACAGTTTTGCGTGGACTGAAGCGGCACATTTGTATGTGCTATTTGGACGATGTAGTAATATTCAGGACTACTTTTCGGGAACACAACAATAGATTGGAGATCGTTTTGGAATGTATTGAGAAAGCTGGTCTCGTACTCAATTCCAAGAAATGTCGTTTTGGAGAACGCCGGACAGTGGTACTTGGACATTTTGTAGACAAGGATGGGGTCAGGCCTGATCCGAAAAAAATTGAAGCTGTTACCTGTTTTAAACCCCTGAAATCGTTAAAAGAGCTTAGGAGTTTTTGGAGCTTTGCTCCTATTTCCGACGTTTTGTTCTAAAGTTTGCTGACGTAGCATATCCCCTTACTTGTCTTGTGGAAAAAGATGTGCTTTTCAAGTGGACTGCCGATTGCGACTCCGCCTTTCATCAGTTAAAATTTATTCTGACATCAGGACCTGTGCTACGCCACTTCTGTCCATCAGCTCCAACAGAACTTCTCACTGACGCCAGCGCAATTGGATTTGGTGATGTGCTCATACAGCGCCACAATGACGATGAACATGTCGTTGCGTATGCAAGCCGTTCTCTGAGCAAGACTGAGCGTAATTACACAGTAACTGAACAGGAATGCTTAGCTGTTGTTTCCGGTGTGCAACGGTTTAGGGCATATCTTTATGGATGTGCATTTAAAATTGTGACGGACCATCATTCCTTATGTTGGCTTGTAATCGTTCGTGACCCCTGTGGACGCCTGGCGCGGCGAGCTTTGCGCCTTCAAGAATTCAATTTTACTGCGTCTCTTAAGGGTGGTCGTAAGCATGGTGATGCTGATTGTCTATCACGGTTGCCACTTGAAACTACTGATTGCGACAATGAGATGTTGGATGAATATACAGCTTCTATCTCTCCAAGCTTCCCCGATGTTGGTGAATTCAAGATTGCGCAACGGAACGGCAAGGAGTTGGCGCCACGTTTTGATGACGCAAGTTCCCGGAACCCTACGACCTCCTTCTGCATTCGTGACGGTCAACTATACAAGAAGAACTACTCGTCAGTAGGGGCGCTGTTTCTTCTGGTAGTTCCTACAAGTCTTAGGTGTCAGGTTCTTTGGGTAATGCACGACGATGCCACAGCTGGACACTTGGGTTTCGCCAGGACATTGCACAGAACTAAGGAACGTTTTTATTGGCCGACGATGCGTCAAACTACTCAACGTTATGTGGCCAGCTGCCTCCAGTGCCAGCGTTTCAAGCACCCAACCTGCTCTCCACCTGGTCATCTTCAGCCTATAACGCCACCACGAACCCCATTCTAACAGGGGGGAATTGACCTTCTAGGACCGTTTCCCCGTTCCTCCAACGGAAACCGCTGGGTACTGTGAAACTGCTGCCATACCGTCAGCCACTGCTTCTGATGTCTCGGCTTTCCTCCTACGAACCATCATTCTTCGACATGGGCCTCCTCGTGTGGTATTAGGCAACTGTGGGCTACAGTTTACGGCAGAAGTTGTAGAAGAACTTCGCCTCTGCTCATCCCATTTTCGCCATTCAAATCCTACCACCCACAAATAAACGGTCTTACCGAACGCACCAATCGTACGCTTAGCAATATGCTCGCAATGTATGTCGACTCCCGCCACAAAAACTGGGATGAAGTCCTTCCGTTTATAACATACGCATTTAACACTGCTAAGCAAGAAACGAGAGGCTAAAGTGCGTTTTTTCTTCTTTACGCACGACCTCCACGAAGTCCTCTAGATACGTTTTTGCCTTTCTCGCTCCCTGCTGAACCTTCAGTAGCGCATACTCTCTCTTTGGCTGAAGAAGCTCGTCGACTCGCTAGACTTCAAACTCTAGCCTCCCAGGAACGCTACAAGCAACGCTACGACAAGCGTCATCAAGATGTCAATTATGCCCCTGGTGACTTGGTGCGGCTTTGGACGCCGTTGCATAACCGCGATTTGTCCTAGAAACTGTTGCACCATTGTACTGGCCCTTTTGTTGTACTGGAACGCCTCAGCGCAGCAAACTTTATAGTCTCTCGACTGAACACCCAAGGTCGTCGTTCTCGGAAGACTCAAGTAGTCCACATGGCCCGCATGAAACTCTTCTATCAACATCATGAACCTTGACTCGCCGGGCAGGCTTCGTCTGCGAAGGGAGCAGTATCACGCACTTCTCGCGGTTCAGTATTGGAGGAAGATGAGGTTTGGCGGGATAAGCAGAAGAGGAAGAGGAAGCTGGGTCTGGGTCCGCTCTGGTGTGGTAATCTCCAGCGCATCCAAACATCAGTGTAAATAAACTTCTTAACAATATAACACATCAACGGTTTTTCTTAATAATGCTTCATCTTCTATAGAATTATTTAGCGAGCAATCTTCGGCACCTGGCACCATCGCGTGCAAACGCTCGTACAAAGTGTCTTCGCAAAACCCTTCTAGAACATCCACGTTACACATAGGTTTTGCTGAGCGCGCAGTCACTCTGGCATATATTCGTTGTATACGTTTTACAATATATCTTCTTTTCTATGTTTTCTAATGCAAATATGCAGAGGTCCGATAAAGATTTAGGTGCAAACGTAGAATGCTAGCTGTGTAATAAATGCGGCTGTTAGGCCAGACAGCAGGTGATCCGACCAGCAGCGGGGTATTGAGCCTAGTGTGGTCAATGGGGTGAAAGCGTTGGGAAGCGTCCGACCGCGTCCCTCGCTGAAGAGTGGAGAAGACATGATGACCGATAGCACGACGCGGCATGAGGGAATGAAAACACGCACAACAGAGAATGTAAGAGGAGGCTAGGCGCGCGGGTGTTTGAACAGATCTTATAGCAATTAGTGGCAACGCCAGCCCTCTTTTCTCGCACTGTTTTACAAACACCAAAGCTGCTATTGTCAGCACTGTTTGACTGAGCGACATTGCCACCATCGAGTGATACGGAGTGCCCTTGCGTTTCTAGTGTTCGTTGTCTAGCTTCCATCCTTGAGGATTAAGCTATTATCTCACTGATCGTTGTTCGGTGTACCGTACCGTTGCCAAGAAGTTTGGATGACTAGTAGAAACCGCCATGCTGCCCACTTCTGCAGCGCGCCGCTGTGGCTTGTAATGAATTTGAAAAAAAAAACTAATTCTGCCGACAAACAAAATGTACTCGCATAAAATCTAGCATAAGAAATAAGCAGTTCATGTGTATTTCATTTCATTTCATTTATTTTTCCCTTAAAGGCCCGAGGGCATTACATAAGGGGGGAGCAAACTCAATATACAATGCGAACAAGAACAGGAAAACATTAAAATAACAAGAAAAGAAAACAGAAACAATAGAAATAATGCAAGGGTTAGACGAAATAATTTTAAAAAACAAAAAGAACAATATACCGTAAGTAAATGACGCCGAAAAT
Source organism: Amblyomma maculatum (assembly GCA_023969395.1). NCBI lineage: Eukaryota > Metazoa > Arthropoda > Arachnida > Ixodida > Ixodidae > Amblyomma > Amblyomma maculatum. The sequence goes on along the minus strand of JAJIZL010020806.1, from coordinate 221,423 downwards.
GTTATTCAAATTTGCATGAGAAAAACGCTTTCACGAAACTGGTGAAACTTGAGCCGGTTGGTACGTCATCGATGGCAACGTCAGAAGAACTACAAACACACGTAAAAAAAAGTCAATACAAGGTAAGCGCTGCCTCCCCCGCGCGCCCACAATTCTGCCGACGTCATCAGCGATTTCTTCACCAAAAGATGGTCGTTTAATTTTATCCTGAATTATTTGCGATCAGTGCATGATCTCTTTTTTTTTTTTTTTTTTATCTGGAAAGTCTTTATTTCTAATTTAGGTCTAAGTACATTTTTAGCGTTCAGTATGGCAACCTATAAATGCTTCAACATTGTTTAGCTGAAACGTTAATGAAATATTCCTGAAACTAATAACGTCTTGCATTTTTAGTTTATTTAAAAATTTGCTTCTTAGGCCAATTCGCCCGCCTTGACGGAAACATCAAGCAGCGATAGTGTCAGCAAAAGAATATTTCTAGATAAATATACTTTCACAAAAAGCCTTTCGCACACTTGGCAACACACCTGATTTTATGCTGGAAAATTAGGTGGTCGCTTTTGGAGCCTAAGACGTTTCGCGTGGAATGACCCTGTTCAATTTAGCTTCCGCTTTACAAGAAAGTAATCGAATGCTATGATCATGATCGGTTACAGGTGGTTCCAAAGCTAGCCTCAAGATAGCCCGTGCTGCTTTTCGAAAACGAAACAGGAGAAGATTTACAAATACATGACAGCGTGCTCTGCTGCCCAATGCGTCGTGATTCCAGCACTCGTACTTGTGGCTTGATGAAGCGCTGCATGATGTGCGCTTTGTGCGCTGCTGTCTACAAAGTTTGGCTTTGCTGCTGTCGCAAGGGAAACCTGTACGCATGTTGACAGCGCGATTTTCTTTCGCTGACTGCGTCATCTGCAGATTATCTCTGAGCAAGCAGAAATGGCGAAATGTCACACTAAAACTACCAAAGACATTTCCTTACACACTGTGCAGATGGATTGTTCAAGAAGGCCCTTGGTCAAAAGTAGTGAAACCAAGCAATTTTCATCTCAGCCGAAACCTGGAGCCGCCAAACCATCATTAAAGGCCAAAATGCATTTAAATTGATTGTAAAGGATTTCTTATCACAGCTAGAAAAGGTCTCATAGCGTTTGACAGTACTTTATTCTTTATTGGCGCCGTGACGGCTACATTTTGTGGCCGAGACGAAAAATCGTTTAGATTCAGAACATTTTGACCAAGACTGCATAACAAATTTCGGTAAAACCCTACTAATTAGAAGTAAGGGGTATTTATGATCTAGGTGTGCATGACTGTAGGCCGATAGTGAAAGCCTTCAAAACTGACGTTCAGCTGAAGTTAATTTTTTTTTCACCACGAATGTTTGCAATATCAAAAATCAGAACTACTCATTACGAAGCTAAGTTGGCTTAGCGCCGTGGCCTCAATCGGCTATTCTTCATCATCATATAAACTAATGCATTTGCATATAAGGCATAAAAAGTGCGGAAGACGCTATTTTATATTTACGCGCTGTAGTAAAGCCCACTCAACACCATTTCAAGAGGGTATTTTTGGGATTCCGTATTGCGAACGACACTGTCGTCTAAGAAAATTTGAAAACGGCCCCCCTTCGCTGTTACCAGCCTTCCCTTTTTGGTATATCTGTAATCGCTAAACTGAAATAATAAAAAGTTCAGTGCTTTATTCTAGTCAGAATGTCGCTTTGTTACGTTTCGTAATGTCCACATTCTAGAAAGACCGCAGTGACACTATTCGGGTAGTATTTATAAGTGAAATGCGTGAAAGTTAAAAAATCTCCCCATTCATATGATCTCCTCGTGCAGCTAGAGCAGCACTGGCATTACGCCTGTTGTGCACGCTAGTTTAAACCAAGGGCTGAATACAAACTATTAAAAGCAGGTGATGGAAGCTGGTCGCATATATTGGCAGCCACTTCGCTCACTACTGGCAATTTGTTTGTCCGTAAGGAGTGAATTAAGGTTATTTGCTCCAATTACTAAATATTCATTTCAGACAATGACTAGGAATTACAGATTCGGAGAGCACCTTTAGAAGCCCCTCTTTCATTACTTGTGGAAGGAAACATAATATGTACCCTTTTTTCCATCTCCAGAACAAAATCAGCGAAATGCAGAAAAAAAGACTGTGCGTGCGCCACAACTGGGCTATTCTTCACCACAATTTGAGCGAACGAAACAACAAACAGTGGCAATAGACGCCCCCCTTTCAGGGTAAGGCTGATGTTCTGGTGATGGATGATTCGCATCAGCCGTTTGAGGTGCATGAAGGCGCAATTTATAGAGAGCGTGCTGCATTTTGCCATTACGATAAAGACTAAACAGCTGCAAGAAAGGAATTGAGAGGAACATTATTTATCAGTTGTAAATGAAAACAAGCAAATACAGTCGCGTTGAAGGGCTTGGCCGACGCAGGCTCTTTTGCAGGTCTACCTCTACACTGAGCCGTAGAGCCAAGCCTGCAATCCAATTCTCTGTACATAGGAATTTTGTACTTTTAGTATTTTTTTTTCTTTATCTGAAAAAAAACGTATAGCCTTTGTCAAAAGTATAGAGCTTGTTTTTAGTCCGCATATTATGATTAGTTTAACAACTGGGGAAGTCCTAGCCATTGGGAAAGATAAGACGAAATATCTTTCTGCCTTCAGCACGTTTGAAACCCTGGTAATGCATTACCAGCCACATGGCATGGCTCAGAAGCAGACCCCTGGGCTTTATACTTTTCACACAGTACGTTAGAGTTTTCTTTTATAGCAAATACTCGAGTGGGGGTTTGTGTAGGTGCTCTTTAACGTAACAACTACCATTACTTTCAAAGGTCAATATTTGGCAGTTTAGGTAAATAATGTAAATTACTAATTGCGAACAAGCACTTTTCTGTGGCACACAAGGTAGCTGCAAGCAATATATAACTGGCTTTATTCACCTGCCTCTGAAGTTGTTTTTTGCCCTTGGGGTACGTTCGTTGTGACACGCACTATATGTGTAAAAAATAGTACACCCATATTTCAATAGACTTCAAATATCGTCTGATGACTGCAGCATCGAACTTCAGCCCTGATCACATTGACAATGCTTATGATGATGGCATCAGCGACAGCCTTTTATCACTTTTCATGGGATGCAAAATTATTGTTCCAACGAATACAGAATGTAAGCTGATTTTTTGTATATTATCTTGGATGCACGAGGAGAGACAATGTGCCCATGAAGGAAGTCCTGTCCGTGAGGGCCGTGGCAACAGCAGTCCAGCGATGGCTCGTAAAAGCGAAGGAATTGGACAGCGGGTACAACAAACAACGAAAAGTTACCTCTTCAAATTAGCCTACAAGCTAAAAGCCGCAATAAATTGCTTTGAAGCCTCACAAACTGCATATTTTTTAAGAACAGCCAATCAAAAGTAACTTTCTAAATCTGCTTTTTTCGATGTGCAGCCTTTTGTTGAGCGAAATACGTATGGTGTGATTTTGACCTACCCGAACCATTTCTCGATGTATATGTCGATGCTACAAAGAGCCAGCTTCAAGAAAATAGCTGCGCATTTAAACATGCTGCCGCAGCACCAATTTCCCTGCACAATCGAACTGCAGAAATTGCATGGGTAAACCACGGGTCATGGACGAGTAGACCGCTGGCCTGGAATGGATAAACGACAGGTCAGCGAGCCATAATGAAATCAGTCTGGGTTTAGAGGCAGCTTTTCAGGCTTTTACAGAACATTCGCCTGAGAGCGCAGAACTTCTGTGGACTTCTTTTAAAACAGTGCTGTCATCACTGATCGAAAAACACGTTCCTTTCAAACAAATCTCTGACAAACCTAAAGTAGACAAACCCTGGATGACTTACGAGGTCAAACGGAAGATAAAACAAAGGACCCGTGCTTACCAAAAATACAAAAAGAATCCTTCAAGCGAACTTGGGCGCCATCTAAGGGAACTGCATACAGCCTATACAGCAGCTATAGCTTCCGCCAAGGAGATTTACTTCTCCGGACTCGCCGAATCTATTAACAGTAATCCCAAGGCATTTTGGAGCTACCTAAGAAAGACACGCAAGGAGAGAACAGGTATTCCGAGTATTCTTTACGATGGAAACCAGATATCTGAGAATAACGCTAAAGCTGACTGTTTTAATAACTACTTTAAATCAGTATTTCTAAAAAAGAACAAAATAGATACTTTTCCCGGCACTACTTCTAGAGTGCAAAACGTAATGCCTTCAATAACAATCACAGTTGAGGGTATCAGGAAGTGCCTAAACTCCATTGACGAAACCAAAGCAACTGGTCCAGATGGAATCTCTCCCAGAGTACTCAAAGCCTGTTCTTTCAGTATATCTCAGTACTTACAAGTAATTTTTCGCAAAACACTCGAATGCAGCCTAATACCCAAAGAGTGGAAAAAAGCTTATGTCGTACCAGTTTTTAAAAGCGGTTCCAAATTCTCTGTGAACAACTATAGACCAATCTCACTGTGCTCCGTATGTTGTAAAGTGTTCGAGCACTTACTATACAGCAATATAATTAGACACTTAGAACAAAGCAGCTTTTTCTTTCCCAACCAGCATGGTTTCCGCAAAGGCGTGTCCTGCACCACTCAGCTGGTTGAACTTTTTCATGAGCTAGCGGATACTGCTGAAAAAAGGTTCCGTACCGATGCAGTTTTTCTCGACTATCGCAAAGCATTTGATTCCGTCTCACATGAACTACTAAAGTACAAAATGAGAACTCTTAACCTGGATGATAAAGTTGTGAAAGTAATCGAAGACTACCTGAGCGACAGAATGCAATGCGTGGTAATTGGAGGCGAAAATTCTAGCTTTGTTGAAGTTACTTCGGGAGTGCCGCAGGGCTCGGTGCTGGGACCGCTACTCTTCCTAATCTATATCAATGATATCCCTTCAAACATATCTTCACAAATAAGATTATTCGCAGATGATTGCGTTGTTTATAGACCAATCCGAAATGTACAAGATGTAGATGCCCTGCAGCAGGACCTGAACAGCATGGCCTCCTGGTGCCAAACCTGGCAACTTGGCCTGAACACCACCAAATGTTACCAGGTAACATTTACTAAGTCTAGGATTCCTAATGAACCTACCTACAAACTAGGTGATACCACTCTCAGCACGGCAAAAGAAGTTAAATATCTAGGAGTCCTACTAACTGCTGATCTGTCCTTTGCAAATCATATTGATATGACCGTCAAAAAAGCTGGGAAAATGCTCAACCTACTCATACGGACCCTTGGAACTGCTCCTCAGATTCTTAAAAGTACTGCCTACAAGTCACTGGTAAGGCCTCAACTGGAATATGCGTCTGCAGTATGGGATCCGCATCAGCGGTACCTGATTGATAAATTAGAAGGTATACAAAACCGCGCAGCCAGATTTATATCAAGGCAATATTCCAGACATGCCAGCATAACACAGATAAAAAAACACATAGAACTCGAACCGCTACAGATAAGGCGCCAGAAGCAAAGGCTCAAACTTCTGTACTCAATATACACCGACACAACAGGCACTGATAAGGAAAAGTACCTCAAAACAGCCCACTATATTTCTAACAGGACAGACCACAGTTTTAAAATACGAGAAATGGCGTGTAATACTAACTACAAAAAGTACTCATTTTTTCCACGTACTATTTCTGAATGGAACAGGTCGCCAGCTGATGTGAGTGCAGACCGACATGTATTTTTACGGCTAATCAACGATTTGTGATTTTACTGTTCCTTCAAACTATTATTGTTGACCGAATGCACTGTTGTTCCTCTTGTATTTCTTTTTAATTCATTACTCCTTTGTCTACCCCCCCCCCCCGCTTTTTTTGTTCTTTCTCTCATGTGATTTTTTTTGTCACTTTAACGTTGTACCCACTCCCCTGCTATAATGCTTCGGCGCTGCAGGGTGTACTGTAAATAAATAAATAAAATGAGGCGGCCGTAGTTTGGCCATGCGTGGGTAAGCCATGGCCCATTCATGACCCGACCGCGGCAGGATGCTGGCCAAGTTGGCCGTACTCGTCGGTCCGAGTCAACTGAGGACGTTCGGCCGTTCTAAGGACATTGTCTATCACCGGCTTCGGGTCGAGCTGTGCAGCCGAGCTCGGCCCGGTGAGTTTTAACTGGCCATAGTGGCAACTACTTCGCATTATTGCATTATTTTAGCTGGCCATAATTGCAACTACCAAGCTCGGGTGGATCATAGGCTTGCCGCTTGAAACATTTTCCAGCAATTTTAGTTCATGAGACTTAAAACCGGAAAGAAAACAAAACAAGTGATAGCTTACAGAGCTCATAGCAGCAGCAGTAGCAGTAGTAGCAGTAGTCAGAACCACGTGTCGGAAATAATCAGGGCTGCAAAAAATATCGCCATGGTAAATGGTGGCTCTAATGACTGGCGATTGATTGGTGCGTAATAGGCAATGCGGAGTTAGCGAAATAAATGTAGTTATCTGTATAATTGTACACGTAATTATTTAAAAATAGAGAAAATAAGGAAATGGGCTTCAAAAGTGCCGTAAAGCTCAAAATTAAATGTCCGCACTTGATGATGCTAATTAGAAAATTAAGAGTATAGAATTGATCAAATAATTAACTGAAAAAATCGCAGGAATGAATAAATTAAGGGGGTTCAAAGGTTTCACAATGCTAGGAATGAAAACACAGTTTTCGATAAGGCTACTTAAGAAACTTTAAATAACTTATGAACAAAATATTAAATTACAATAATAAAATGCGTAAATAAAAAGGTGGTTAAAAGGTATCAAAATGCTGAGAATTTAAAGCCAATGCTTGACGATTCCAATTAAATATTTAGAGTGTGTTATTTTTCAGTTAATCGTGTTCTTAGGCATGTGGTGGCAGGTGCTATAACGATCACCACGGATTCTTCTCAACCTCGTTCGAGCCGACGACTCGCTGGGCTCCCCCCTTTAACCGCCACAATGATCCAAGACGGCGACGCAGGCAGCCTGGCCCAGCGGCACCCGTATGGCAGCATTGCCGTGAGCCGCGGACCTTTTCTGGCATGGCTGGCGAAAACGTGGACGAGTGGCTCACCAATTACCAGCGGGTGAGCAAGTACAATGGCTGGGATGACACTGTAAAGCTGGCAAATGCTTTTTTATTGGACTCCACAGCCCTGACATGGCTTGACAACCATGAGGCGTCCCTAACGAGCTGGGATCGTTTTGAAGAGGAGATTTGAAATTGTTTCGGGGATACCGCGACAAAACGGAAATGCGCTGAGCAGACTTTATTCCAGCGAGCCCAAGTGTCTGGCGAAACATACACAATGTACATTGAAGAGGTCCTAAAATTCTGCAAAGCGGTGAATCCGAGCATGTCTGATGAAGACAAAGTTGGCCACCCTTTAAAGGGCATCGCGGTGGACGTAAATAACTTTCTAATTACAAACGAAAGCTTGGATTCTCCCACGGCCGTTATCAAGCCCTGTCGTACGTTCGAAGCTTTAAAGCTGCGTCGCATAACCCCGAAATTCGGCCGTCTGCCTAACGTGACCACTGTTGCAAGCGTGGATTCTCACGAGCATTCACATGAGCCTCCGCATTTGGCCATGATTCGCCAAATTGTCTGTGATGAACTCTCCCTGCCGTTCTTCTCCGCCACCGGGAAACTAGCGTGTGCGGCCATGGAGGTGCGGTCGCCAGGTCGTCGATATTGCCAATTCATCTACCACTCGTTATGCTAGAGAACAGCTTGGAAGTGTTAGTTTGTGGTGTTTGTGTTATGGCCTTAGTGGATACGGGTGCTGCAGTTTCCGTGATGAGCTTAGATTTTAAGAACCGTCTCGGCCGCAAAATGATGTTTAGTTGGGATAGAACTGTCATATTTCAAGGTGTAGGGGGAGAATTGTTGCCTCCTCTTGGTATTTGTTACGTAAATGTAGCGATCGCTGGACAAGAGTTTAGAACTGAATTTACGGGCCTCCCTCGCTCTACGCATGACGTTATTCTAGGAGCTGACGTTTTACAGAAGTGTGGCGCAACTCTCGACTTCAACAGTGGCGAGATATCAATAAGCTCCTGCCTTCGATCGGCCCTCATAGAAGAATTGCCGCGGGCTGTCCAAGTGTTTTCTGTCCTCGAGGATACCGTCGTTCCGGCGATGTCCGCCATCTTCGTCCCAGTTGTGTCCTTGGGCGCGGTTCCCAATCCTTTTGACGCTCTGGTGGAACCCGTTTTCCTTTCCGGTGGCAAAAAGAGTGTGCTGGTGCGCCGCAGCGTTGTTCTAGTGAACGAGGGCCGTGCCACGCTTTGGACTGTCAACCATTCCAACGAACCTGCCGTATTGCCACGTGGTTTGAAACTTGCCGACTTTGAAGAAGAACGCCTTTCTATGCATATCGCCACGTTCAGTGACGGCGTTGCTCGTTCAACTAGACGTCCCGATCATGCCGATTCCCAGTTTCAGTCCATGATAAACGAATCGTTGCCAACCAACGATCGCCGAATATTGATGGAGGTTCTTTTGAAATATGCGAACGTGTTCGACTTTGCTCAAGATCAGCCACCACCGATTCCACCTTCCCTACCCCATCACATGATCGACACTGGATCTGCACACCCGATTAGACAGACGCCATACTGCGTCTTACCTTCAGAACGTAAGATAATTGACGAACAGGTTCGTGGTATGATGCAAAGAGGAATTATTCAGGAATCATCTAGCCCATGGGCCGCCCCTGTGATTCTCGTGAAAAAGAAAGATGGCACATGGCGATTGTGCGTCGACTATCGCCGCCTCAATACTGTCACAAAGAAGAATGTTTACCCGCTCCCGCGTCTTGATGATACCATTGACTGCCTCTATTCAGCTTCCTACTTTTTCTCTGTTGATTTACGGTCCGGACACTGGCCGATACCGATGCATCCGAAAGACAAAGAAAACACGGCATTCGTGACTCCGTATGGGTTATATGAATTTAACGTGATGCAACACTCCGGCAACCTCTGAATGATTTATGGACACTCTTTTGCGTGGACTGAAGTGGCAAATTGGCATGTGTTACCTAGATGTTATAGTAATTTTCGGGGGGACCTTCGCCGAGCATAACAGACGTTTTGCTGTGGTCCTTAACTGTATGGAGAAAGCGGGTCTCGTGCTGAACTCTAAGAAGTGCCGCTTCGGTGAACGCCAGGTCGTAGTGCTTGGGCATTTGGTTGACAAAGATGGTGTTAGGCCTGACCCACAAAAGATTGAAGGTGTCAGCTGTATCAAAGAGCCCAAGTCTGTGAAAGAACTCAGGCGCTTCCTGGGAGTTTGCTCTTACTTTCGACGCTTCATCCATAAGTTTGCTAACGTAGCCTATCCGCTCACATGCCTCTTGCAGAAAGATGTTCCTTTCAAATGGACTCCTGAATGTGATCGTCTCGCAACTGCAAAACGACCAGGTGCGCAAATGAAAATCAAATCTGGCAGTGAAACTGTCGCGGCTTCCGGTGCAAGCGGCCGATTCTGTAACAGTACCTTCCGCTTTTAGATGGAACTATTGGCAACTGCTCTCCAAGAAACGGGGGAGGGGGGGGGGGCGAAATTGTCAGGCTATCAGGCATTTCATAGTGGCAGGGGGCAGAAATCCTCGGTCACAACGCTCGTGACAAAAAATAATGTGGCCATTGAACACGATCTAGAGTCAAGAGAGATCGAGAACGTGTTTGTAGAAGTTTTAACCGGAAAACGTAAAAACCCTAGTTTATTTATTCTAAATTCATAGAGCTCACCCAGGTGAAGGAAGGCGAAATTCAGAGCTCTGCTTCGCAAGGCCCTCAGCATTTCAAGCAACCAGCCACTGTTGATAGTGGAGGAATTTATTGCACATCACCAGGAATGGGGGTACCCGCACCAGTGCCCAAAAGGCAGACAGCTGTGGGAGGATACGCATGACCTATGGCTCACTCTGCACAAGGACCCCAGAGTCCAATGAGGGTGGGCAATAGCGTCAGTAAGGATACATCTCCATACCTGGTATTAGCGTAAAATGTCTAGAATGGCATAATTCGGATCAAAATTTTGGCACCGACCACTACATAATTATCTTCACACTGAAAGAAGGCATTTAAACACGCCGTGATCGCGCGCCGGCCGTCGTTAAGTGGGATGAATTTAGAGATATCAGGAGGGCTGAGGAGCTAGAGCCCATCAGAAGCATCAAGGAATGGGCGAAGGCGCTCAAATCGAACGTTAGAGTGGCAACAAAATTTCTCGAAGGGGATAACGCCCCGGAGATTACGACAGCCGTTTTCTGCCAATGTGGAAAGCTAAGCAGAGCATGGAGCGTCGTCTCAAAAAGCAGAAATGGAAGCGCAACCTCTGAAGAAGGATTGCGCGCTTAATAAGGAAATCGAAGATTATACTTTCAAATTATGCGAACAAAATTGGGACGTGTGACGAAATGGAAAGGAGCATGAACCTCTCCAAGACGTGGAGCTTCCTCCGGCACTTGTTGGACCCAGACAACTCGAAGACGCAATCTGGTATAATATTGACAAAAGCGAGGCACGCGTTCGAAGGGTACGATGATGATTTTATGACCAAATTAATTGAGACGTACGTGGGGGATACTTCACGAACCCTACTTCCTGACTACGCTGGAGCGCCTAACGAGGCGCTGGACGCCCCCATCACAGAAGCGGAAGTGAGGGCGGAGATTGTAAGACTTAAAACGAAGTCGGCTCCAGGCTCTGATGGGGTAACGAACAAAATGCTCAGGAATCTAGACAATGATTCCATTAGGTATCTAACAGAGTATATGTAGGAATCTTGGGAAAAAGGCGAGCTGCCACAACAGTGGAAGACGACAAGCATTATTTTAATACTGAAACCAGGGAAGCTTCATCAACTGGCAAATTTACGACCAATTTCTTTAACTTCATGCATGGGGAAACTGATGGAGCCCGTCATCGAGACCAGACTGATCAGTTTCATGCAGCAGGGTGATTGTGGCCAAATGAGTTGGTTGGGTTCCGACCTCACTTGTGTACGCAGGACGTCTTGCTCCAAATCAAACATGACATAATATACTTAAATGACATAATAGCCTAAGATGCGAAAGAAATTTTGGGGCTGGACCCCACGAAGGCTTTCGACAACGTAAAAAATGAGGCGGTCCTGGGAGGGCTGAACAAAAATTAATGTAGGTAAAAGGACATATCGGTACATCAGGGACTTTCTGACGGGTAGAACGGCATGCATGAAGCTCCAAATGCTGGAATCCCCCGCAATAAAGCTAGGCAGTAAGGGTACGCCCCAGGGATTAGAGCTGTCCCTCCTACTCTTTAACGTGGCTATGAAGAAACTCCCCGAGCAAATGGCAAAGCTCGAAGGATTAAAATTTAGTATATATGCGGATGATATCTCCCTTTGAGTCAACCAAGGAAGTGATCCGGCCGTCGAAATCCTGCTCCACACCGCCACCGACAACATGGTAGATTACGCGGCAGAGAGAGGCCTAGCGTGCTCGCCGCCGAAATCCGAATTGTTTATATCCTCCTGAGTTCCCGCTATCAGGCATTTGTCCAATATATTGGACATCGAATACTACGCCACTACGCAGGACTCAAAGCTTTTTAGCCGGTAACATCCAATCGTCTAATATTTTGGACACCTACTAGCGCCACCTAGGAAGTTGCGTTCAAACTGCATCAGTTGTTTTGCCACCAGGGGTGTTTGCAACATAGAGTAAGAAACTCTATGGTTTGCAATGGCATGAGTTGTTTTGCCACCAGGGGTGTTTGCAACATAGAGTAAGAAACTCTATGGTTTGCAATGGCGGCGTTCAGCGGCGCATCTTTGTACTGCGACCGCCGGAAAAGTAAGTTCTGTTTCTCGTATTATCACGCATGTTTCGGCATAAAACCTGCTTCAAATCATATTTTATGTTTCACAGAACACGCAGAACTGAAACTTTTGTTTATGTGCCCACTTTCTGGCTTTTCCTGCTCGTTTTATTTTGAATGTCCAACACGTGGGACGCTGGCACTCAACGCGGTCTTTTTGAACGCAGCAATGCGATGGCTGCCAGAATGAGCCTAGCGCGCCTTAGTTTTATCGGCGCAACAAATTCCATTGCCGTGATGGGGGTCTGTGCGTTTTGGACTATTTTGTATTTCTGCGCTCTAAACATTCTTTTTTTTTTTTTTTGGTCAGGGTACAGGCCTTTGGTGTCAGACGAAACTGCAGACAGAATCCTACAAAGAATAGCTGCTGGCAACTCATCAGATATCGACCTCTCTGACAGCGATGAGGACACCATAGTGGACCCCAGCTTTTCTGCACCTCTGGGAGATGTCAACTCTGACGATGAAAGTAGTGAAGACGATGGCACGTCAACTTCAATAGGCAAAACATCTGGAGCACGCTGGAAACGTCCTAAAGGGTAAGCATTCTGACACTGCATGGCTTCGCTGTGTTTGTTGTGACGAGCCTGCAAGGAAACAATTTTTATATTTCACACAATTTTTTTTTTTTATTTCAGTGCAGGCCCATTACAACATGGCTTCCAGATTTCGTTCCCGGCAATGCTGATGACAGTGAAGTGCGGGCCTCTTGGGCCCCCTACAATTACTTTTTGCAGTATGTACCTAAAGAAGCATACGAAAAAATGGCCTACTCAATGAATAGAACCCATGTGGAAGTGACTGGACGTTCGTTGGATGTATCAGTTGAAGAACTTAAGACATTTTTTGGGACCTCATTGACGATGTCATGCTTGGGCTACCCGCAGATTCAGATGTATTGGCAAAGAAAGACCAGAGTTCCGCTTGTAGCCGAAAACATGACTCGCAACAGGTATTTCAGGTTACGACGTCGGCTTCAGCTTGTCAATGAGCTTGATATTGGCGATGAAGAGAAGAAAGAAGACCTGCTCTGGAGAATCCGACCCCTGGTCTCTCTAATTATGGATGGGTGTCACAAACTCCCTCGCTCCGAGCACGTATGCATCGACGAGCAGATGATACCGTTTACCGTTTACATTGCGTTGAGCAATTCATTGGTGCAGTACACTGAGGACATGCACAGAGAAAAAAAAAAGAAATCATGAAATTTTTGGAGTTCCGGCTTTCTGTAGCTGAATCTCTCGTTGCTGAAGGCCGCAAGCACGAAGGCACTGATAGTGGCAGTGACGAGTGGGCTCCTCCAGCTAAGCGTCCCAAAAATTCACCAGATGCAACGAAAGGAAACACCAGTGGGCACTTCCCCAGAATAACTGATGATGTGAATGCCGCCCGCTGCAGACTGCAAGGTTGTAGCATGAAGACGAAGTTCTTCTGCAGGAAGTGCAACATATTCTTTTGTGTCACAAAGGACAGGTAATGCTTTGAAATGGCTCACAAAAAGTGACCAAAAAGGTGTTTGTAACCAAATGAAGGCTCCCTTTTCTTTTTGTGTTGTTCTTTTTTGAATATGTGAATAATAAAAGTTTTTGCACTTTAGAATCATATTTCATATTATTTTTCCTAGGTGTTGCTGCATGCCCATTAGCTCAGAAATAACCGGGTAGAGTGCCAGCGTCTAATATATTGGACAGCATGTTACGCTAAAACTGCCGACAATGGTGAAGAAATAAATTTCACTTTTCTTCCTTGTAATGTAAACGTCATTTTCTGAAACTTAAAAAAAAAAATCAGTGAACCTAAATGCACCTAGGAACTCAGGAGGACAATCCGAAGCACTTAAGGTGCAAGGAACCATCGGAGATCACAATTAAAGTGGCGGGTAACGAGGTACCAATAGTCGAGAAAATCATAATCTTGGGCTTGATTCTCCAGTCACACAGACATAATGGCGAGACCATCAAGAGGCTGGAGAATCACGCGATGCGGACCCAGAACCTAATTGGGCGGGTGGCCAGCAGGGCTCGAGGGTTAAAGTACAAAAATTTGATTAAACTGGTACAGGCGTACGTCTTCAGCCGAGTGAGCTACGCAACGCCGTATCTAAATTTGAAGTACGGGTTTTTTAAGCCAAAGACAAGGACAAAAAAGGCGAGACGTACACACACAAGCGCTAGCGATGTGACTCAGCAGAAGATCGAAGATGTAAGAAGATGAAGAAACACAGAAAGAGGGGCCCACATTGTTAGCGCTTGAGTGTGTACGTCTCACCTTTCTTGTCCTTGTCTCCATTTGCGCTAAAAAACGCTACATCAAGGTGAATAACCAACTCGCCCGAAAGGAAGTTTTAATCTAGATTAAAAAGCGGCGGAAAAAGAGAAGATTGAGTTTCTAATGATAAAATGCGTGAAAAGAGCGCTGAGACTGCTCGTCTTCATATCAACCGAGAGACTGATGGCTCTAGGAGTACAGAACACATGGGCAGAACTGGCGGAAGCGGTGCAACCTCTCAAATTGAGAGACTTACCACCACGAAGACAGGAAGAGCCATTTTGACGAATGTTGGAATGAATAAACCCTGGTAGGGGTCCCACGATCAAGGGAAGTCAGACAAAATCTGATGATCCCCCTCTGCCAAAAAACATGCAACCGGAATATAACAAAGACAGGAGGAAAAAACAAGGCGAAACATTAGAAATTATATTGGGCAAAATTTCAAAACATGAGGTGGCCTATGTAGACGCGGCGGGAGGTGGTGGCAGTTCCGCGGTAGCAACGGCCGGGGCAATTCCGTGACAGCTGCCACTTGGCGTGGGCGGAGCACAGAAAGAGCCGAAGAAACTGCGATCGCGTTAGCTTGCGTCGGAACGGAAGCGAAGTTTGTCATCAGTGACAGCAAAACTGCCATAAAAATTTTAGCACGGGCAGGATCTCGCCCTTAGCAGCCAGAATCCTAGGCCAGAAAAAGTTGGATAGGAAAAAACAAATCATTTGGACTGAGTGTCATGAACACGCTCGGTGCTGGGCGATGTATCGAGCATGCGCAGACTTCCTCTGGCCGGCGTGCGCGTATCCCAGCGCGCAAGACGTGCGCTTCGAGGGCTCATGGAGTACTTCTATGGCTCGTGTCCTGCGTTGATTCCGTTG
The DNA here is from genome assembly GCA_023969395.1 of Amblyomma maculatum. Classification (NCBI taxonomy): domain Eukaryota; kingdom Metazoa; phylum Arthropoda; class Arachnida; order Ixodida; family Ixodidae; genus Amblyomma; species Amblyomma maculatum. The sequence goes on along the minus strand of JAJIZL010020806.1, from coordinate 206,378 downwards.
CATCCGTTGTTCTCTGCCGTACTGTGATGCGTTGTTGATTTTAGGTGAAGCAAGAAAACGTGTGTCTGAAGAGAGCATAGCACAGATATAGCCCTTGTCATTGTGCTTTCAACCCCGCACTATACGTCCTATTTTTCGTTCTTTCTTTTTTTCTTGCTCATTTCGCGCTCTTTCTGCTGTGTTCCCCACTTGAACCCTAGGGCGATATACGATCACATTCTCCGGGTCTGCGCAAATGATCCACCTGCGGTGGAATTAATACAGCTCCCTTCTCCCGGGCGGTGGGAAGCCACGCTAGTGAGCTCGGACTCGAAGATCCAACTACGGGCCATCGAGCAGGCTAATGAGGTCGCCGCCAACCATGGACTAGCGGGCATCTAGTACGTCTCTCCTTAGACCTGCTTGAGTGACGAAATATACGTTTTGTAATGAATCCCTTGTCGAGATGCACTTTCTTTGCACAGTGAGGGAACCACGTTATCCATACAAGTGAGGAACCCACCCAGCTCCTTTCAAGTCCGGTTGATGAGCTTGACCGCTTCGTTGACGAGGAAAGTCTCGAGAACGTCGAACCTACTTTGAATACCCTTCCTCCAGGTGATCATAAGTACGTCCCTATGCATAGTTTAACAGTCTCATAACTTACATTGCAGTATATGTGGCTCGAAAGTTCAAGCACAAATCAAAATGTAATACTTGTTTTTACGGCATAAAAAAAAATAATCTCAAACTACTACCACGGAGGTATTATTTACCCGTCTGTGGAGCTTAGCTCGAAAACACGCTAAAAGAGTCTGAAATTGTTTTTTTTTTTTTCAGTTCAGGGCAAATGAATGCAAATAGCATGCGTGAATTTGGGAGGTTTTGGAAAGCGCAGAGGTTTCCAGGCTTGGATGTATGACTGAATTGACGCTTCTCATTATGAAGGTCTACGTCCTCATGCGATACTCTCGTTTTATGTGAAGTTACTAAACCAAGTGCAGAGCTCTAAAGCAGAGCATATATAAAAGACCTCAAACTTGAGTATATGCCATTGATAGTGTTTGAGAACTCTGTCTAATGAATCTGCGTGCGTCTTGTGTGCCTTCAGATTTAGCAGCTTAATTCATTATGTTCTCGTAGTAGCGACATTTTCATATAATTCCGTAGTGTTTTATATTTTGGTACTATATATGCTTGAACTATTTATTTATATTCACGTAAGAGGCGAATTGTTAACCCTGCTGGTTTTTGAAGTCCTCTGTGAGGTTTCATGCATACGTATGAGCTCTCTCTGATTTATTTCATTTCATATATACAACTGCCTGTTCATGTGTATCAGTCCATATTCAAATAAAGTGTTAAACAGCCCCTGCCATAATTTCTATCTCCTAGCAATTTTGTATATCCTATTCATATGAGGGGTAAACAAAGTATGGTAGCTTAAAGACACCTCCTATATTGAGTTTTTTGTGCGAGCTAGCGTCGATGGAAGATTTCAGTTTAGTCCGCGTAAATTGGCGCATCCGATAATGAAAATTGGTGATTATATAAATACGATGGGCATTCGTCATTGAACCTCTCGTTAACGTTCGAGAAGTAAAGATACCAGCAAGTCCATGAAATTCCTTACCATTGGTTGTCAGTTAATTGACAATCTGTATCTTACTTTGGCTGTATGTGTCTTGCCGCATATACATAGTTCCCCCGACGACGACCGCTTTTATAGGAAACTAGTTAATTTATTCATGCACAGAATCGCTTTATTACATTTAGTTAAACGTGTGGGAGCTAAAGCGACACAATTTATCATTGTGCACCTTCAGGGTCCGAAGAACTAGCGGTGGCGTCGGCGGTTATTCCATCCTCCTACATGCAGCGCCTTCTCATATCGCGCGGAGCGGTCTTCACTGAAACGATCAGCTAGCCGGCGGCAGGCGGCCTGACGTTAGCACCAGCAACGATTAGGATTATGTTTATTGGTGCACGGTATTGTGATGATCGAAGCGGTGTCGCAGCTGTCTAAAAGCCGGTATGCGTCTTGCTTCTCTTGCTTGCTTTTCTTGCGTCTTCCTTGCCGCAGATGATGCATTCGCTTTTACATATGCAGGTGCAATATCAATACACCAGGTCAGGACTACACAGCAGTAACTGCGAATAAGAACAATGCATCGCCTACGGATACAAAAAAACTGTAAACCGGTCATCCTGCCACATATAAATGGTTATGGTCGTCACACCTTGGAATTTGTAGTGGTTACGTATAGGAATAGGCTATCTGCAGCACCAAACCCAAAAGCTACCCTCTATCCAATGACCACTCAAGAAACATAGATTAATTTTCTCCTTTGTAAAACATAATTCGTTTCTTTTATTTTCAACGACAGTAAAGTTCTACCCGTAACATGCACCTCTAGTATTTCGGACTCCATGAATATTGCATACTTAATTGTATAAGTCTATAAACTTTGTACTAACTTATAGCGTTCTCTTTACAATAACAATCTGTACATTTCAAATATACTCAAACTTCAATGTTGCAATACTTTGTAGCAAATTGTTCAAGAACTCATGAACAATTTTTGCGTTCCAATAGTTTTTACACTGGTTTGTAAACGGTTCTTTGTGAGAAACAAACCGGCAAACTATTTGCACTTACTGGGCCCTTGCAATCAGGCACCGCGTACATTTGCAAACGCGATGATGGGAGATGCCACCCCATATAATAAGGCTTTGCACACACGGGGTAGAAGTGTGGCTCTGCATAGTACAGCCATTTCATTTTTTTAGACCCCGCCGTGACCACGCGAGGGTGGGGCGATCGTAAATTTTTCGGCGCCTTAATTGAACGACACTACACTAAGTTCATCGCAAAAATTAAAACTCCGATGCCATACATGTGTTTCGCAAAACTGTATATGCGATAACCCTTTCCCGATGTCTCAGCCGTGAAAAGGAAGCACTGCTTCAGAGGATCCAGGTAGTACTTGTACTCAATCCTGCTGTGACTCTGAAGTAGTCTGTTTCACAATCTTTTTCCTCTGGAATATATTGATATCGACACGACCCACTTGCTCTGGGTCTGCCAAGCACTGCAGTTCAAGAAGCTGACGGCAGCGGTTATTGCACCGCACAATCCCAATTCATAGGAGTAGGCACCACATCAATCAATGCGCGGTTTTTACCATAAGGCAATATTTGCTCATTTACTATGATTTCATCCTTTATAGCATCCCTCATTAACGAAGGGAAGCAATCGATACCTCTTAAAAACAGATAATGTTGTGTACTGTTAGTTCATGGCACTTATTCATGGAGGGTCAGGGAAGGTTTAAGTGAGAACAGCAATTAGTACTAAATGACCTTGATTTAAAATAATGATGGTGCTCAGTGTATTACATCAATACTTAAATAAAGCCAATGATCTTTCTTGGCACATGACACATACGTAAGATTGGGATATTGTCCAGGTCTTCGTGAGGACAGGAAAGCGTGCGGATTATACGAGATTAGTTTAATAAATCAAAAATGGACTATAAAAGAATACCTATGATGCAAGTCCGTAGAAATGAATAAAAGAAAAAACTATTGAGCAAAGTTTTTAGGCTTGCCAATTTGTAATGCAATTAGCAAGGGATTCAGCCCTATCTTTAATATAGTTGCTGCGGTATTCACAAATCTGAGGCGACGCAAATCATCGGGCACTCGCACTGAAGGAGAGAAGAAGCTGGACCGACAGTGAAAACCAGAGCTGGGTTATGGGGATTTCTAAATGTATCCTCCTTTAAAACGAGAAAGGGAGACTTCTCATCGTTTTCGTCATCTGTGCGGTGTTGAGTGGTCTGTAGGTCTGCTCTTTGGTACATACATGCGCCACACAGCTTCGGCAATTCATGCCACTTCGGCGCGGGCCTTCTCTGTGAGGACATGCGCGCATCGGGGAAGCTCGGCAGGTAGGCGCGCAAGGTTCACAGTATTGCAAATCTGCAGACGGCGACGATCTGCCTAGCGGGCTACAGTCTTCTTTAGTCGGCAATGGTAGCGAAAATTGGACTAAGGTGTTCAATTTCAAACTCAAGGCCAAAAGCACCAACAAACTTCTTTCCGTCTTGGTGGAATCTGGCCGAAACACGTTCAAAGAACCGACTTGCAGTGTATAGTTTAAAAATGAGCAACGAAAACTACATGCAAAGCGTGTCCTAAGAAAATCGCACATCCGTGAAATCTTCCTTTTTTTTTTTTCAATAGACAGCCTTCGAGTGTTTCATGCAATTTACACCCTTCGTTGTTTCCTGCAGTAAGCATGCCTGCAGTTTCACGCCATCGTAAAGGGCACGCGAATTTACAAAAGAAGGAAGAAGCCCTTACAAATGACTGCTTGCCAGGGACGATCAGTCTTGCGACCACTTCGCTGGGCCAGTGATGACCCTAAATCATCAATACCATCAGAACCTACGGAGAGGCAGCTGCATTGCGGAAACGGTGTCTACAAGCTCTTGGTTCTCTTCAGTGCGAGCATCTCGCTGGGCACATACGGCCTGCACTACGAGAGCTTCAGTCTAATCGCCGGCATAATGAACCACTGGTGTAGACGACCAGACGCCTTCGCCAACCTCAGCGGCTTCTAGTGGAAGAACATGGCCATCCCACTCGACGAACGAGGAGAGTTCAGCCGCTGCTCGATACGCGACCCACCGGACGCTGGCGAAGCTGCCAAGGTGATCCCGTGCACTTCGTGGGAGTTTGACCTAGACCAATTCGGCAACAACATTGTGAGTGAATGAACCTGTTGTGCGACAGGCGCTGGCTCATCGAAGTCGCCAGGCTCATGTCTTTAGCAGCTTGCTTGGTTTCACTGGCTGTAGTTGGAATTCTGGCAGACCGTGTCGGCCGCAAGACGGTCGTTTTCATCACCATACCTGTTGTTCTCATAGCAAGGACTGGGAGCAGCTTACCAAACAATTTTTCGTTCTTTGTTGCCGCTCGTGCGGTCATTTTGGCTACCATGATCGCCTTGATACCACCAATGTTAGCTCTCTTTTACGAAGCCACACCCGCTTCAAGAATTCCTGCGTACACGACGGTTGGCTCGCTGCTCTCGGTAGTCATTACTCCTACTACGCTGTTCTTCGCAGAGCTTTACAAGGCCGGTTGGGCACCAGTACTGCTCATTCTGATGATTCCCACCTGCCTACTTCTCCTCATGTACTACAGCGTCGACGAGTCGCCTGCCTGGCTTTAAGCAATAGGACATGGCAAAGAAGCAGAGCCGGTCGCTTTGCATGCAGCAAGCCTCAACAATGTGTCGCCTGAACATTGCCACGAGATGATGCAGAAATACTTACAGGCGCAGACCGGCAGCCGGGACTCTCCTGAAAGTGACAGGCTCTGCGGATCGCACCCCAGAGGTCGCACAGTTCTTCTGGTTTATATGTAGACGGCACTCAGCTATGCTTATGACGCATTCGTTATCAACAGTGTCGGACTGCCCGTCAACTATGTGACCACAGCCATTTACTACGCTGTAACATTCATCGGCCTCTTGCTCCTTGTACCTTGTCTTGCTCGCTTTGGCTTCAGAAGGATCGTGGTGGCCTCTGGATTTATCTTTGGAACACTGTTGGCAGTCTTCATCATCGTGCCTAGACAAAAAGGCATCCTTATACAGAATTGCTTCATAGTCTGCATGCGCGTGACTGGAACCATCTGCTTCTCGTCTTTTGCCTCACAAGCGGCCGGCGCATACCTCGTCAAAGCACACAGCAGCGGTCTGGCTTGGCTTCTTGCATTCAGCCGCATCGGTGACAGCCTAGGCCAGACGAGCACGGCAGTGTTCGATGACCGACACATTGACGTGAGACTGGCCATAGCGGATGGGGGAATGTTGCTGTTTGCCTTTGGCGCCCAGGTTTTGCCGTGCCAGGGAGAATGCGTGCTGCAGGTGCAACGCACGTCTGGCCTCCGATAGGTCACCACTCATGCTCCAGATAGCACACGTGCCATGCAGGACACACTGCTACCGCTGCCCAAGAAGCCGGTCAAGCGCAGAAGTACGATTGAAACGGACAAGGTCTCATTGCCTCGAGAACATCACTCCCCCTGCTCGATGCCGAAGGCGGTGACACTTTCCTTGGGACAATCTTCGATCTCCACTTATCAATCTATGAACGTGTTTTTTTTTTCATTTTATTCTTACTTGACGGTGCCTGCTTTCTTCTAGTCATTTGCTTCGATGTAAGCGACACATTCTAATTTTTACTAACGCACGACATTCTTCCAAATTTTTCAATTTTATTATAACGTATGCCTTTCCTTTTGGCGTAATATATTAATCAATATAATGACGCGTGAGCATGGTCATAGAATGTCTACACAAAATGACAAAGCAGTACGAAAATTAAGGTTGTACTGCCATCTCAGCAGTTATCTAGCAGCAATGTGACTAGCGCATATTTCTGGGTACCCTTCATTATTGTGTGGGGGCCGCAATGACATCGAAAGTCGTGAAAAAAAAAGTATGGCTGCCTTTCGCCTACGATGATCTGTGAAACTCGGGTGGCGGTCATTCCAGAAAGCGCGGGCCCGGGGCTCATCGAGCTATCGAATTACCCGCCAAGTCAATTTAAAGCGTGGTCAGATCTTTTTACATAAGGTCACAAGAAATTGTAAACAGCAGGAAAGGGGCAAAATCTGACCTCATAAATGACGTTATAAGGTCTAGAGTGGTAAAAATTTCCAGAGCACTGTGAAATCTACACTGAATAAATGCGAAAGCCTAACCGCTGCTGGTGCATACGGTGCATCACGTTTGCTGTCATCATTATCAACTAAATGCACCGTTATTAACTTTGATAAAGTCCCTATTGTCATTGTCACTAATTACAGTTTCAATGTCATCGCAAATATCATCCTCAAAGTAGACAAGGAGAATTATGACTTATGTTTAAAAAGCCCAGGGTGCATTTTTATGCATCTCCCGCAATAATATGCAGAAACTGCGCAAAGTATTTGCAGTTTTATTTGGAGCTCAAATTAGGAGCCAATTAGCCGCACTAATTTGTTTCTTCTCATGATAAGGGGCGGCCTTGGTTTTTTGAGCTTGTTCCAGAGACAATTTGCATGACGATTTTTTGCGCGATCAAACAGACCCTTGTTGCACACAATTCTGCAGATGCGCATAATTACTGTGATACCGGAATTTGTTGTGTCTTGTTATCCTGCCGGAAGCCGAGCTTTCACTGAATTTTTACGCGACGTTGTGTTTGCCTTACAAATTCTGCGTGCACAGTATGTGAGTACTGTACCCAGGAAACATTGTATACAGGCTTGCTCAAGTTTTTTGTACTTGTACCTCTATACCGATCCATATATTGTGGAGGCCTAGGACAAGATATCCTAAAGAGAGTTACAAAGTGCTGGCTAAGCTAATTGTCAAAATTTTCTTCAAGGTTTCCTCTGGCACCCTTCCCGTAAGAGCATGGCTTAATAAAAACCGTATATTGGTACCTTGGACCCTCAACTGCAGAATATGTAAAAACAAAAACAGAGACCAAAAATCACGTGTTTATAGACTGATTGCAGCCTGTTTTTCACTGCGATATATTGTTACAGGGGCCTTGATATGGTCCATTACTGCAGCAGAGCGTAGTTAGCACAGTAGCGCCCGGTTAACCGCACACGCATTTCAATTTCGTCGTCCCTCAGCACAATCGCCCAGTTCTTCTTCGTCACATGACCAACCCCCCACGCGCCCTTATTGGGAGAATAGTCACGGTGGCGTGATTTCATTCTCTCAACGGTATGGATGGATGGATGGAATATAAGAGCGTCCCCTTTGAAACGGGGTGGTAGCAGTAGCTAGTATGCTCATTTTTCTGCCTATATTTTAATTATTGTTTTAGATTGGTTAACTATACCATCATTATATCTATTGAATTTTTGTTTCTACATTACTAACATTATGTCACTTTTCTGTTTTAAGCCCCCAATCTTCCAGTCGTTTTTGCTAGCTTCCACTGCCGGTTTATTCACCCGGCCACTGGTATCTCTAAATCCCAGAGCTTCAGAAAGAGTGACTGCGCCTGCATCGACTTCCGGATGAATTTAGGGTCCTCTGAGAGGCGTCACCTGGCGATAGATAGCGGAAATATTGTAAAAATGAATTTGAACTCAAAAGCATTTTAAACACTTGAAACTTACTTCGACTAAGGCGAACATATATTGACACATGCCATTCCTAGACGACGAAGATTTGAACGGGCGATTCGGAAAAGATGACGAAGCAATACGGTGCTGCGCTTTTGTGCTGCCTTGACTGGCTGTTGGTGTTCTTCGGTGCCAGAGTGCCAGAGCGCCTTCTCTGTAACGTAACGTTACAATACTATGGTGAGGTTACCCAAAAAAACAAAATATTATGCCTCTGCCCGTGCCACTAGGTATAACGACAGTGATCCCAAGCACTTTGCAGGCCGCTTCATGCCCCCCTCAAGACGGCCGCCGCAGGCTTCACCCGAGTCCATGAGCCAGTATAGGCGACTTCCACTTCAGCAGTTTTTATTGCGAAAGCAATACTGCGCCAAGTTTCGAGCCGTCGCGTATCCCCGGCGGAGGCCGTGTTTGACCTTGAGCCGCAGCTGCGTCGACACCTGAATCGCGCCGTAAGAGAAGGGAGGAAGGGGGGAGTGTTAGCATTAAAACGAAAAAAGAAGAGGTGTGAAAGGAAAGACTGGACACACAAATAAAATACGAAAAAAAAACTGGATTAAAATTACACTTCCTTGTTTCGCACACGCACGTTCACGCACAGTTTTCAAGCGTCCACTCACTGAACAACACTGAACAATGTTTTATGTGCATATGATATGTGTAAAGATGTGTCAAATCAGCACAACCCGCAATATGACACAAGCCCGAAGACTAGAGCCCATGCAGAGCACAACACAAAGATAGAGTGTCACTCCGGTTCGAACTCGGTCTGTGCGTACTGCACCATCACCGCAGCCTTACATCACACGTGTTAAACAGCCATAGTTCTCGCACTCTGCTTCACCGTCCTCATCAACTTCCATTCGTACGCAATTCAGTGCCAAAAAAAAAAAAAAAAACCAAGCCAAGATCTGAACACATGACCGCGTCCGCTTGTCAGCCGTGCCGCGCTGCCATCGATACGACTTTCCGTATCGCTCTACGACGTTGCTGATGAGACGAGCAATGGTAGAGGCCAACCCTGCCGTCTGTACTTCCGTCCCAGATCTGGAGCTTTCTACTACTCCCATACTCAGAAACTATACCATTTTTTTTTCGCATATTGCTTAAAGGGAAGCTGCACCGATTTTAGAATTTGATGCGCTTCATAGGGTCGAATCTGCAGGGTTTGTATGTTAAGTATACGAAATATTTTGGCTTTAGCTTTTGAAATAGTGACGTAATCATCGATTAAAGTTGCTACCCCGTTCAGGCTTCTCCGCAGTGCACAGCGCTGGAGGGGGGATGTCAGTAGCAGTCGGCAGGAGTACGACAGGCGGTAGTGACGTCAAGAACGGCGTCTACCTCTCTTCCGCTTCTATTGCCCGAGCAGGCCGTGCATCACCCGTCGCTTGCAGGCTACGCAGTGCAAGCTTTTTCTTGCCTCGCGCTTGTTTTCTTCTTGCGAACGTTACTGCAAGCTTTTTCAGTGCATCTTGCACCGTTCTTCACGAAAAGAACGATCATGCCGTGGTTCTGCGCAGCCTATGGCTGCACGAACACTGGCGGCCAAGAGGATGTCGCGTTTCATAAATTCCCAAAGGAGCGCAAGCTATCGGCGCTTTGGGTTGCCGCGGTCAAGAGGAAGGATTTCAAGCCTACAAAATCGTCGGTGATCTGCTCAGATCATTTTCGCGACAGTTACTATCACCAAAGCTTGTCGTTGATGCTATCTTTTTGGATACTGATCAAATCTGCGCGATTGAAAACCGGTGCTGTGCCTTCTGCCTTCGCGCACAACAGCACCTCTCCGCCGCCAAGAGCTGCTTTTGCAAAAAGAAGAAAATTTGAGGTAAGAGGCCCAATACATCATATTGCTCTTCTGTTCTGTTTACGTTTTTTTTTTTGTTCTGTGGGGCAGATGGGTGGCAGGGCAGATGAAGGCACAGGTGAAAGTAAAACTATTCAGCATTGGCGCCCGCTGACGCGGCTGGAAAACTGTGAGAAGTAATGTTAGAGAGTAGGACTTTTTTTCTTTTTAAGAGGAGGGAGTGGGTAATTAGTGGGATGTGAGGAGTGCCATACCTTCTCCACGCGCTCATGTATAGGCAGGAACCCCAACGCCGCACCCAGTGCACGAAGTGCGCGCCGTGCTTCGTAACTTGAACCGGGAGAACGCGAACGACCGCGCTAGCCGTGCGCGTCGGACTGGGGCGCATTATATATCTCTCTCAAGGTGATCCTGTATTCTTTTTCTCTCTCTACTCGTCCACGGCACTTAGAGCGTTAGCTGCGTTAGCTCCTTTTTGTTTGTGCAATTGGGGCTTGTAGTGACTCGTATTTCCCGTGCAAGGTCCGCTCCACTGGCTTGCTCGGCCGTCGATTGAGTACCGCCAGGCTCGCCGGATTTCAGTGCACTAATGAAATTAAAATCGAAATTGAGTTGGCTGTCACAGGGCTAACTACATGCATCATTTTTTTTTTACCTGCGCCTTCACCTGCCCGATACTTCTTCGCCTCACGGTGCATTTGGTGGCATGCTCGGCGTACACACGGGAGCACGCCTATCTATATGCGCTGGAGAGGAATTGACGGTGTGCTCCGGGATGATTAGAATGAAGGCTAGTGTATATACTATATGGGAGACTCGGCGTTCGTGGCTTTTTTGTTTCATATGCACGCTGCAGCGCTTGAGCGCAAGAATTTGTTGTGAAAACCATTATGTGCTTCAAATGTCAGTCGAGCGACAGCCAGCCAGCCTGCCTAATTCAAGAAAGTGCAGTGCCGACTGGCACGCTTATGTTCTAATTTATTTATTTATTATACTGCGCTCTTGTTTCCAAGATCTTGGCAGGGTGGATAGAGAAGTAAAAAAAAAGCAGCGGTATATAACTGTAGGTGCATGAGGTCACTCGCTATGTGCAAATGCAAGCATCAGATGAAATGTGACATAACACAAAAGGACAACCCTGAGAGAATACATTAATATAGTAAGGTGTCACAGTAAAAATATCGGGCAAGAGCTGTTGAAATTTAGCACAGTGAACTTAATTTCTAAACGATTGCAGCAGGTGTGCTCAGCCAATGGCCACAACGCTGCAGTGTGTGAGCATATTGGCTAATCATGATTAGGCTATCGGTGCGATGCGGAAAGAGTCATCACACTGCTTTATCGACGAATGGAAACGCAGCCCTTATTTGCTCATGAAAAGTATTGTTCAGGAAAACGAGCAGTTTTGCACCTCTATACGTTTTGCACTTTGCGATCCAATTCTGCTTGCACATGCCAAGCATGAACTTTTTTAAATGGAAGTCAGATACCTATTCCATAAAGGAGAACGCACATCCTAAACTCGCCTCTGCTTTGTTAAATTAAGTTTCGTATGTCATGCTTATATCTTATGGCCATTTTCTTATTTTCAGGTTCTTGGAGAGCTCCTGGGAAATTCAACTATCGAAATTAAGAAAAGAAATCAGGGCAGCATGATGTCCGTGGTCGAAGTCGCGATGTTAAGCGCAGCTAAATGAAGTGTGCTAAACTCGCGACATGGCAGCGCGTGACTGCCGATAGCTGTCCTAGCGTTTCGGTATTTTTACCGGTGTTCTAAATGGGATTACGCGCGCGCAGCAAGGTAGCGGCCTGGCTTCTCGTTGATACCGCGCTCCCGCGTTAATTTGCTAAATCCCGCCAGAATAAAATGTATACGTACTCGAGGTTGCGGGAGCTGAGAGCAAGACTTTTGCTGCTCTTGCTGACATATAAATGACTAAATTCACCAACAAAACTGGGGCGACGGCTCGTCTGGATGAGCTCATTTGTTTACAATCGTCACATCAAGCGCATTGGCGTGAAATTGCTTCGTTCGAGTCTGGCAGGAGATTTAGGGCACGAGTAATGCAGATATGTTCAATTGAGAGCGGATCACAGGCGCATACAGCAGTGCAGCGCAGCGGTACGTACCAGTGTGAATTTCCCATGAGAGAAAAGGTTAGCGCTGTCTCCTCTCTCGTCATGTCGCCGCTGCCGCCAGTGTCACCTTGTTTCGAAGCCGCCGCTGGTTCGAACAAGCACGGCTTAATATCATATTCCCCTGAGCAGCGTGATCGTTGCATGTTCAGCAGCATACATCCACAGAAAAGCACGTGCGTGCATGTACAATCACTTGGACCGCCGCTACCACTGAATGGCAAGCCGTCATTGACGTCACGGCGCGCTTGACCAGTCAGAGGCAAGAGCACCACTTTCAAAACGCTCCACGGCGTTGGTGCAAGTTTTTCTGATTAAAAAGTAGTTTGTGGTCACTTATGACTAAATTTAACGTCGTATTCGTGTTCAGGGGGTCGTAAACTATATATGTTTTCCGATCTCTTTTTTTTTTAAGTGATGCAGCTGCCCTTTAACGTCCCGGCAACAATCAATACATCACTAACTTCCCTCAGCAAGCTTCTAGTTCTTTTTTATTATTTTTGATAAACGCCTCCTATTGGTTGTCCATGGAAAGTCTTAATTGCACATTCTGAAAGCAGTACAGACTTCAAGAAAAATGTTGCTGTTTATCAGTAGCTTATACCATTTACATCAATACATTCATAAACGGCATGTACTTTATAATGTTCCACATTTGTCTCATAATTACTTTCAAATCACAGCCCATGCTTTCCTATGAAATGCCTAACTATGCTGTCTGTGAGCGCAGGAAAACTGGAGACAATTCTTGACATGCGCTGGAAGCTTAAACCATTGTCATTGACCTGTCCACGACAGTATCCTATAATATCCAACAGTTGCATCAGAATTAAAAGGCATCACAAAATCCTGGACCCATAAATTTTTATGACAAATGCCAACCAGTTCAAACTTACTAATGCGCTCAGCCACAAGAGCACGCTGCGTGTGCGAAAACCTACGCTAGCCGCCCGATGCGACGAGTCTGCCTAGTTCTAGAGTGTCGAGACGATGAGAAATTCGCCACTTGAGCCTGAGCAGCGTTCCGCGGCTGGCGTGAGTGGTCTCGCTCTTCTGAGCATGGACATGTGTGTTTTTTACGACGATTGACCAGCAACGTGACAGCGGCACTGGCCCGAGAAAGGTGCTTGTGGCCTTTGTGTGGCAAGAACTGTACCCTGTTATGAACGTCCTGCATCTCACAAAAGGTCTATGAACAGAAACTGCGCATGTAGACTGTGTGTTAGCGTACGAAAAGCCGCGGCTTTTTGTAAGCGTTCGTATTGGATGGTAAAAAAGCCCAGAAATCATCTTATAGTGAGGCGTGTAAGGCAGCGATGGTCAATTCAAGCGCAGCCGATTGCACAGTTCCGGCCACCGGCTGCACCTTCTCTCCTCCGTCGACATGGGCGAATAGGCAGGCTGGCCCGTGCATACATCCCACCGCGCGGACCCGGTGCTCCTCACTTCGTGTCATTGAGGAGGCAACGGGTGCAACTCGTAGAGTTAATACGCGTGCAACCCAAGGCTTCCGTTAAGTTCCAGACTTCACTAGCGAGCCGAGAGAGAAGAGCATAGCTTTGGCAGCGCTGCGCTGTTTGAGCTCCTTCTCAGCGTCTAGAACAATTTGGCGGCGGTCATATTAGAGCGCGCCGCGCGATCGCCGGTTCTAGTTTTCGACGAATCTACGGTAGCGGTAGTAGGCAGGCCCCGGCTTGAACGAGATCGCAGAGCTAGAGCTCATACCTTTTCTATTCACTGTCACTTTAAGAGTCGCCTCTCTTTCTTTTGTAAATAACGTTTCGGTACTTTGTTGTGATATAAAATTTCGTCTTGTTACTTCAAGTTCATCGTCCTTCGTCTCAATGTGTTTATGAACTACACGTCACCCGCCAAATCGACGAGCGCCTCGACGAGTGAGAGAAGTGCAGAAAAAAAAGCAATGAGCCTGATTTTAATCCCCGTTTAGACCCAATGAAATTGTGCATTCACACAAAAAAATCACATAAACGGAACTTTTCATTTTTCTAATCGTTAGCTTTTGTCAGTGTGGCAGCATTATTAGCAAATGATGGCGTCGAGACCAGATCTCTTAGATCTTGCCAGTTGGTAAACTACCCTTCAAAGGGTAAATCCCCCTAGGGGCCATTTTACATATGTAGACGAACTGCTACGCACTGTTGACACAACGTATAAGCCTAATACCGTTTCTTGGGCTAGTAGGTTCATATTTGTACTGTGAAAAACTGCGCCGAACTAAACACACCACAAGAAAGAAGACGAGACAAAG